>BLBF01000039.1:17743468-17759816 GCA_015471245.1 Laticauda colubrina
CTTCTCCTTCTCCTTCTCCTTCTCCTTCTCCTTCTCCTTCTCCTTCTTCCTCTTTCTCTTCCTTTTCCTTTTCCTCTTCTCTCCTCCTTCTTCTTCCCTATCAATCATCAAATGTTGGCGATCATATTGGCAATCCTATTTTTATCAACTGCCGCATGAAAAAGTGCTCCTGGGTTTTGTCCAAACTGCCTCCTTAGATTTTGAAGCCATGATGTTCTTCTTCTGCTTGGACCTCATTTGCCTTCCATCTTTCCCTGGAGGATTAAGCAAAGCATGCCGAATTTTTCCAGGTGTCGCCTCACATGTCCAAAATTTTCCAACTTTTGCTTTTTTTGAATGGTTTGGATGATTCTCTTTGGCTTTCCCAGGCAGCTTATCCCCTCCTCATTTCTGATTTTGTCAACCCAACTTATATGTAATGGCCACCTGTAAATCCACATTTCAAATTCTTCTGGTCTCTTCCATGTGGCTTTCTTTCTAAGATCAACTCTCCACTCCGTAGAGCAGGGTAGAAAAGATGGAGCATCTGACCAGCCTGATTTTTCAATCAACCTTTAATTAGATGCAAGACAAGATTGAAAAATGACATTTGCCATGCTAGATTCACTAATGGTGCACGGAGTCCACTTTTCCAGGATTCTGAGTGGTGCAGTGAAACCCATTCACTTCAAAAAGCTGACTTTGAAGATGGACTTAGAGATCAAGGGTCTTGGTTACATCTTCTTTTTGCTTGTCGAAATGCAGTCAGCATAACTAGAAAAATTGGCAGGGGGGGAAAGGAACCAATATTCTGGCTCTTATTTATGTCTCTTGTTCCTTCATACAATAATTCTTTTATTTATTTATTTGTTTGTTTGTTTATTTATTTATTTTGTCAAATGATTATAAGATTACAGGTATAAGTATAGACATAGTTATGAGTACATGAAATGGATACATATAAGAAAAATAAAAAGAAACAAAAGGACAGGGACGGTAGGAACGTTGGTGCGCTTATGCCTGATAGAAGTTGTATCGACTCCTATGTCTACAACAATATCTGTCAGAAGAAGAAGAATGAAGACTAAATGCTACGTATTTGATTGCCACAAACTCTTGCTTTTTCATAGTAACAACTCAGTGCAAGAGGTGAAATTATGGCTCTGCAGAGTTCCACATCCCCATCCAAAATTAATAACTTACTTTTGCACAAAAAATAAATAAAAGACTGAATGGGAACTATAAACAACGGGCGCATTACATATTTTACCATCTGTGCGTTTCTTGTTTGCTTGTCATGAAAGAATAATGAAATGTCAAGTGATAGGTTGCTAACATTTGTTTCTTTTTCTCTGTTCATAACCTCCAGATGAGGAAGAAGGCAAGTTCACTTTAAGTAATAATAATAATAACTTAAAAAATCAATTGTGTCATCAGTTAGTTGTCAGACACTCTTAATACATCCCAGCTGTCCAAGGCTGATGTATAAAACTGTCACGTGGACCGTTCTTTTTTATTCTTCCCCTAAATGTTTTTGATGGTTATGCTTGATGAGAAGCTCTGCAGATAATGTCTAAATGGATGCAAAGGAAATATTGCAACCTTGCTAATCTTTCCCAAACTGGATTCCTTCCAGATGTCTTGACTGACTCCCATAATTCCCCAGACAAAAACTTGTTACAACAATGATTGGGGGTCAATGGGGTGCATATCAAACAAGCAGGATCCAGCCGTGACTTCGTTGCACTTTTCTTGAGTAGCCGTCTTGCAGCTCTAGAAGTAGCCATTTGTTGCTGTTTTCAGGTCACCAGTCTTTTATGGCTCCCTCCTGTAGTGTGTTGCACTGCCCCGCTACGTGTACCTGTAGTAACAACATTGTGGATTGCCGAGGGAAAGGCCTGGCTGAAATCCCCACCAATCTTCCGGAAGCCATTACAGAAATGTAAGTAAGAAATGAGGTATATCTTCCTAGCAACTTATCTTCCCTGTGAATGAACCGAGGTGGGTTTGATACAACTTTGTATTTGCGTCTGGGTAGTTGCCTCACTTGAATTGTCGGTATGGTTGCTTGCAAAAGCTTTCCGTCCATAAAGAGAGGTGGATTCCTGTTAGGTCCCCCCCCCCACAATGTTGGGGAGTGGGTGGGGGAGGGTGGCACTGTTCATCCCTTGCCACAAATACTGTCAAGATTCCGGCAGTTACCCCAATTAAATCAGGAGTCTTGAGCCAAACTTCCAGAACTTCAAAATGATTCATTGGGAGTGAACATACCGGCACTGCCTGTGTGTAGCCGACTCATATGCCGATACATAATTATGCCGATACATAATTCATTGTCACCCTTGACCCTGGTTTTCTCTCTACCCCCTGGGTGTATCGTAATTCATATTCTCCAATGAGACACCTCCATAGCCAAGAGTCATCAATTATGTTCTCCAGTTAGAATTTTGCAGGGCATAAACTTCACTCACCTAGTTACTATCTTGAAAACTATTTATGGAATGCACTTTCAATTTCCAAGCTGCTGCACTGCTCCCCCCTCCCTTTCTGTTGTCAACTCTAAAAAGACCATAGAAATATTTTATGAGTTGACAAATACATTTAAGTAGCAATTCCAGATTGACATAATTGGTAAATTCCAGGAGTTCAATATATTGATTGTTAGGTATTGACAGCTCAGGATTTTGTGACTTCAACCCTGTCAATGGGATTCCCAATGAAAATATTGGCTGGTTTGTTGAACAATTAATTCATTAATTATATCAGACATAGAAGGGTACCCAAGTGACTTTAGAACAGAACAACAGAGTTGGAAAGGACCTTGGAGGTCTTCTAGTCCAACCCCCTGCTTAGACAGGAAGCCCGATACCATTTCAGAAAAATGGTTATCCAATCTCAAATGGTTATTCAACTTTGACATATGACATGTTGCAGAAACGTTTGCTTATCTGTGGAGCATAGAAGATGGCCAATTCCATTACTCTTGCAATTAATTCCATATTGAGGGGGGGAAAAACCATGATTGTGTTACACTGTTTTATTGCAGAGAAAATATTAATGTTTAGAGAGGCATAATGCAGGTCACTGGCAACAATCACCTCAATTTCTTTGAGTGTCAGTCCCCCGTACATCCAGAGACCCCTATTATTTGAACATAAGAGGCTTCTCAGAAACAGTGGTGGCTATTAACAGTAATAGTCTATCAAGAAAATATTCCGGTATTAAACAGCACCATAGTTTATAATTGCTCTGCTGATTTAGAAATTATTTATTTCTGGCAGCCTTCCTTCTATTCTTAGTGAACTGCCCTTTCTGCATTGCACTGCAATGAAATGAAAGTTAAGATTTGCTTCTTCCTGTGAATGGGTCACTCCAGCCTTTGTTTTTCCAAGTCTGTGAAAAGATTTTCAGCCTTTCATTTTTCTATGTTTCCATTCACTTTTCCAGTAAACTTTTGTTAGTTCCCAGTGCAGGGAAAAGTATTATTATGATTATGGGAGAAACCATAGAAACTGTCCAAAATCTATCATTTTATCAACGGGGTGTAATTTTGAATAGTTGCTGAGTGGACTTGTGTAAGTTGAAGGTTACTTGTATTATAAACACATTTATCTAGGCATTTTAAAATCTTTTCTGCCTCCCTACTGATCATCAACTGACTATTACTGACTAATTTTACATGGGGGGATGAGAACATAAATCCTATGTTAACAAAACATCGAATACATTTATCTAATATATTTCCTTGTATTTCCTTGTTATAGATGAAACATAAGATATCTTAGTATGCCACAAATGCAAAATAAAATTAGCACCTAATGGGGATTATCATTAAATCTATATCAAATTGACAGAATATTTTTTTCGGCATTTAAAATTAAAAGTCACTGAAGCCTCTCTGTTCTTGTGGTGTAACTTGCCCATGTTTTTATACCATGTTCTTTCTCATGGATGTGGGTGTCAATTATAATATCTTATCTTCCTGTGAGGTGTTTTTTTCCATCCAGTTTTTTTTTTTTTTTTTGTCTCTTTTTGTTAGACGACTGGAGCAAAATTCAATCAAGGTCATTCCACCTGGAGCTTTCTCACCCTATAAAAAGCTCAGGCGAATGTAAGTGAGAAATACTTTAGAATTTACATAAGAAAGTTGTGATTATCTTGCTCACTTTAAAAGGTTTGCAGTTCAACTCCCAGCGTTTCCTAGCCAGCAAGAAATCTTACCGTGGCCAAGGCTGAGAGACGCTGTCCTAAAGGCTGTGTTTGTGTTACTGGGACATCTTTTCTCGTTTTAGTGATCTGAGCAACAATCAAATCTCTGAGGTAGCCCCAGATGCTTTCCAGGGTCTCCGCTCACTTAATTCCCTGTAAGTATCCCAGCCGCAGGCGATGTTACATCCCATGTTCATTGAGAGAGGTGCTTTTGATGATGGCATTGGATGCTTTCCTTGGCCCAGACATTGTGAAGGACATAAACTGACATAAACTCTCCATTGAGGAAACTTCTTCTGGAAACATTAGATGTATCGGTATTTGCTAAGTCAACACTTCCAAAGTGGGGCATAATACTATCAAACATCACATGCCCACTCATGGGAGTAGGCAGGCACTGATTTCCCATAGGTAAGCACTACCTATGGGAAATCAGAAATCCAACTTTTAGGAGGTCTTGAGTTATCTCGTTGCCTTGGAAGGTCTTTTGAAGTCCAGTTCCCTGCTGAATATTGGATCTCCTCGAAGATGTCTAGATAGATAACCTCTCTTGGGAGGTCTTCAGTGAAGGAGAAGTCATCCCTTCCCATGGAATTTTGTTCCAGTCTTTAGCAGCTTGTAGGGTTAAGAAGTTCCAGTGTCTAGTCTGAAGCTCCTTCTTCAACCATGGGGTATGGTTCTACCCTCTGGAGCCACAGAAAATTAGCAAGTTCTTTTTGTGTAATTTGAGGATTTCCCTCAGCTTCCATAAGCTAAACATACCAAATCCTTTAACTGTTAATAAGGTTTGATTTCCTCATGTTTCACCATGATGGTATTTTTGCTCCGAATTCTCAATTTATTCAGCACGGTTCTTTTTCAATTACGTGCTGAAAACTGGACACCATTCTCCAAACGAAGCCTGGCCATTTGGAGAGAGAAGAATGGAACAGTTGCGTTTGGAGTCTGGGGCCTCTTAATATACTCAAGATAGCATTTGACTTTTTAAAACCAACTGCTTAATGAGGATATGCTATAATGCATATATATGTATATTCAGACAGCTGGTGAAAGGAGCAAATATTTAAGGAAGTGTTTAATTATCCATGCATTTTTTTCAATTTTTGAAGAATGCCCATGGAGCATGTCAGGGCTAAAATATTTCATTTCCAGCATTTGTGCTATTATTACATTTATTGTCATCCTAATTTACCAGTAACTTGTCTTTTAACCAATTAAGCCATTGAACTTGGGCTTCAAATGATATTATCATATATTAATACAATTAGATTTTTTGGGAAACATTAACTCCTCTTGACTGCAGATTTTGCATATGAAGTTTTAATGACTGTAAATTTGTTTAAAAAAATAATCCTATGTAGTGAAAATAATCCTAGTCTGAGGTGAAGACAGTTTCAAATCTGTTCCTAAGAAACTGTAAACTTAATAAGTGAGGATAGTTGAACCTTTAATTTAAAGTTCAGCTTCACTATTTAATACAGTTAGTTTAATTAATACACTGGTTTCATGTAATGTAATGGTAGAATTCACCCCATCTTGGGCAAATTATATATATAAAAAATACTGCTGTGCTATATAAAGATATATGGATTCAATATTTTTTTCTACAGATGTTTTAGAAATATGTGTAGTCAACTTTGCAGTCTTTGGAATGCAGAATTTTCTTTCTTTTATGTTACTCTTACCCTAAATTGTCTGCATTATTTTTAATGCAGATCAGCTGTTTTCACTCCTTGACATGTACATTATCCTGAAGCAGGTTTTTAAAGTGCATGTCCCTGATGTAAGTTCTTTTAAAAACTATTTGTAAGGCCATTTGCACTCAATTTTCAATAGCATATTTGTTTTCCAGACGGTAGGTATGTGCGCAAACTAATGCTTATAGATTTTAGGCTATGCTGCTAAATACAGCTCTGAAGTCTGGTGGGAACAAGACTTGCAAATTCATTCCTTGTGGGTTTTCTTTTCTTTTTTCTTTTTCTGATGTCTAACTATTTCTTTGGTTGCCTTCCTGAGTTAAATAAAAATAAGCACATTCTTATGTTTTTCTTCTTCTCCATATTCTGAATCCCTTCGCAAATGTACCATTGTAGAAACTATTTATCAAACTCCATTGTACTCACCAGAGGCTAGAAAAGGAAATAAAATTGCACTGTTGTAGTTCTGCTGGCTGGTTACCTTGAATTTTATGTGTCTCAACTTCTGTCGCAGTTCCCCTTCCATATTCTGACTGCTTAAGCTTGATTAAACCTGAAATGTTCAGGGAGTTTTCAAGCTACTGAAAATTCTAGCTGTACTTCATGTCTGAAGTGCAGAGAGGTTTGTTGCTCCACACAAATATTCATTCCACGACAAAATGAAACTATACAGCTGTTGTCCATTCCTTCATTCCAATCAGAATAGAGTTGGAAGGGACCTTGGAGGTCTTCTAGTCCAGCCCCTTGCTCAAGCAGGAGACCCCTCTGCCATTTCAGACAAGTGACTGTCCAGTCTCTTCCAATGATGAAGTACCCACAGCTTTCCACTGGTTGATTGTCCTCTCTGTTAGGAAGTTTCTCCTTAGTTCCAGGTTGCTTCTCTTCTTGATGAGTTTCCATCCTTTGTTTCTTGTCCTGCCTTCTGGTGCTTTGGAAACGAAGTTGACCCCCTTCCCTTCTTTGGGGCAGACCCTCGAATACTGGAAGACTGCTATCATGTCTCCCCTAGTCCTTCTTTTCTCTAGACTGGCCAAACCCAAATCCTGCAACTGTTCCTGTGTGCCAATGGTGTAATTTGCACAGAAACTCTGCAGGAAGTCAACACGCATTGTTATCCCTGGTGTAATCTGCAGTTGATGTGATGCCACTAGTCAAGTTGTGCAATCCTGATTTAGGTGGCTTTATTTTAGCTGGGCATTAAATCGAGCTGGGTGACTTTGGGCAAATCACCAGGAGACTTTGATTTCTAGTCCTGCCATGAAAGCCAGTTGGTGATTTTGAGCCAGTCACTCTCTCTCTCTCAGCCCAATTCCCTTCACAAGGCAATTATTGTGGAGAAAATAGGCTGAAGGAAGGGGTAGTAGGTATGTTTGCCGCCTTGAGTTACTTATAAAAATAGGTGAGATTTAAAAGCAACAACAGCAACAGCAACAACAACAATGCAAACCAATTTTCTTCCTGTAAAGCATCACTCTCAGAACACTCTGTGCTAATAATGTGATTTAGGTCAGAAGACATCTGTGAAAATAATTAGAATACTTTTAGAAAAACTAACCAGACCAACACCAACTCCTTATTAAGAGCCTGATAGTGGAACTTTGGCAGATAAAATTGTGTTATTCAAAAGTATTTTCATGAGAACTTTGTTCTACTATTGCTGGGGGAAGATGGTGGTCGAAAATGTCTAGATGCATTAATTAACCATTTTTGTTGTGGTGGTTGTTGTTGTAGGGTTCTCTATGGAAACAAAATCACCGAACTTCCCAAGGGCCTTTTTGAAGGGCTTTTTGCTCTTCAGTTACTGTGAGTATTTCTTTTATCAAAACACAGTTTTATTTGTCTTTATTGAGAAGGGAGTTTGGGGTAGAAGTGGGTTGAACCAGGGGAGAAATCTCCCATCTTTTGAAGTTGAAGGGTTTTTTTCTAATCCTTTCAGGCTCTCCTCTCCTATTCCTATTCTTCATCAAGATAAAACATTTTTCCCCCTTCAATTAATTTTCTACAGTCCTTTTTGTTTTACTTTTAAGCACTGGGACACATGGTTTGAGACTACCGATTTTAAGGGAACACTTTCATTTGTTTTATGCTGTTTTCTTGGAGTTATCTCTATTAGTCCCCCTGTCTGTCTATCTCTTCTTTAAGCAAGGTTATTTATTCAAATTTATTATTTTTAAAAATTAGCATGAATGTTGCATTTTAAAATCATGGTTACATATGAAGGGAGACAGTTGGGAAGAGGCAGTCACGATTGGTAGATACAACTTTTGTTTGCTTGGAGGATGAGTGACAGAGAATATTCCTAGAAATGCAATTTTCCACTTTTTATACAAACTTGCCTTTGTTTCCTTGCTGATTGTCTCTTTTTCCTGGCATTCCAAGACATGGACATGGACATTTTCAGCCAATACTATACTAGATGTCATGAAGTTTGATAATGACATTGAAATTAAATGATTTATTTGGAATTTTACCAGTTTGAAGGAAGTGGGAGAAAGATGAGGGCTATGATACCTCATGCACAGGGTATGAGATATGTAACATCTATATCTTTCTAGTCTAAGAACTTAAAGTAAGAGGAATTGTGTATACCATTCTGAAAGATTCTGTATGTCTCTTTTGCTGAGTGCTGTCCTCTATATAGTCACAAAATGGCCCATGCAATTCACAGTAGAGAATTTCTCTGTGGTTCGCTACATCTGATTAATCCCAAGACAGGGTAAAACTGTGAGGGCAAACAACTCGATATCCTGAGGGTGCAGCAGCAAAGTTGCTTGTGGGCAACAAACAACCTCCAATAACACTGAACAATAAATGAGTGGTATTCTCTTTATCTGCATAAGATACACTAATTTCAAAGGAAACATGAATGAGAAGACTAAACAGCTTTTGCATGTATGAAAAGGGAGGGAGGGAGGGAGGAAGGAAGGAAGGAAAGAATAGATCCAAGAATATAAAAAAATAAGCTGGAAAAAATAACACAAATGTCTGATTTATTTTGTATTCCCATGCTTTTAAATACTAATTTGGGAACTAGCTAGGTCCCACAGATCTGGGGGAGAAAAGGTTCAATGATTGAATCATAATTATATTACACATATTAAAATTACTTGCACTTGAGAGGTGAACTTTAAAATATATATGATTAGGAAATAAGAAATATTGTTTTGGTTTGTAACAAAATAGGCATATATGTGCATAATGCATGTATCTGCATGTGTGCAGTGCAGGGCAAACACAGATAAATATGCACACAGGTACCCTGCAGAAGTAAATTTCCTTGGAGTAAACAATAGTGCCACTTTTCAACTTGCATTGTTCTAGTTTGTTTGAAGCCAAGGACAGCTCGTTGCGAAATCTGGACAGGCAAGATGGACAGGCAATGTCCTAACACAGAAGTGGGGGACTGAGGCCCTTTGATGACTTGTGGACTTCAGCTGGTGCCACCTGGCTCAGGGATTCTGGGAGTTGGAGTCCATAAGTTATCAAATGGCCACAGTTCCCCACCTCTGCCCTAGTAGAATATTTGTATGAAAATCCTCAAGAGGGCCTAATGTTTATGATAAAACTAAGAACTGGAGGAAGAAAGTCAACTGGAACTTGGGAATGCCATACTGCTCCTTCACTACACATTGAGAAAACTCAAAGTGGATTCTAAGAAAACTGCTTCTGAGTTGGGTCAAATGAGAGCCCCCATGGTTGGGAGCAAGAGGCTGACTCTGTAAACCACTTAGGGAGGGCTGGAAAAGTAGGATATAAGTCTCAAGTGCTATTGTTAGGGGTCCCTCCCTCTCCTTCCTTCCTTCCTTCCTTCCTTCCTTCCTTCCTTCCTTCCTTCCTTCCTTCCTTCCCTCCCTCGCTTCCTCCCTCTCTTCCTTCCTGGTGGTTAGAATGCAGTATTCCAGGCTAACTCTGCCCACAACCAGGAGTTCGATCCTGACCGGAGACATCTATCCTTCCAAGGTGGGTAAAACAAGGACCCAGATTGTTGTGGGCCAGAGGCTGACTCTGTAAACCGCTTAGAGAGGGCTGGAAAGCACCATGAAGGGGCATATAAGTCCAAGAGCTAAAGCAGCGAAGCTTAATTAAACACCTAATATGTTGCCATTCTCTTTGGCTTTACAGATTATTGAATGCGAACAAGATCAACTGCCTGCGAGTGGACGCTTTCCAAGACTTACATAATTTGAACCTTCTCTCTTTATATGACAACAAACTTCAGACTATTGCAAAGGGCACTTTCTCTCCTCTACGAGCAATTCAAACACTGTACGTATGAGCATTTTGAGTGCACTCACTGATTAGAGCAGGAAATTTTGGCGGAAAACCTACTGCAACATTGGTCCCTCCCCTTTTTAAATGTTATTTTCTTTCTGTTTGTCAAAGGCACTTGGCTCAGAACCCATTTATTTGTGACTGTCATCTGAAGTGGCTGGCAGATTATCTCCATGTAAACCCCATTGAGACCAGCGGTGCTCGCTGCTCCAGCCCCCGTCGTTTGGCCAACAAAAGGATTGGGCAGATCAAAAGCAAGAAATTTCGTTGTTCAGGTAATTTCTTTTGCTCGCCTGCTACTTTTTCTTCCCTTCTAAAGAAATCTTGCCCAGCCTCTCTAAAGAGGGGAAAGAAAATTGCAGACATCCTTAACAGAAATCCTGTCTGGTTTTTAGCTGAATTATTTAGCAATCAAAGGAAGTCTGGACTGGATCTGTAATATCCATGTAGGTTAGTAGCCCACATCTCAACCTTGGTTAAACACAAAAAATAGAAACAGAAATCGACTACATAATGCTTTTCAATTGTGAACTAAGTCAGACCATTGGACTATATTCCTCACAGCATTTCTTTTTCAATCCTGGAGTACTAGCAAAATCCTTTTTTTTAGAAAACCAGCAGCAAGAGGAAATTGAAACACATGTCCTTCATATTTCAGGGGAAAGCTTATATTCTATCATGATAAATTGTGATGTTTATTTTTTTCTAATCTTATTCTATTTCTTCCTTTCTTTCTTCTAAAATCTAACTTGTAGCATCTGATGTCCAGCTATTCTGCAGTTAATTCTGTTTTTTTAATGGCAAATTCAAGAATAACACAACTAACCTTGATGCAAATAAATTTAGATCCAGGCATACTGTGTAAATCAATGGATGCAAATATACATTTTTCCCCTGGTAGTCACTTTAGCCTATCTGTCATCCTTACTTAGTCTAATAAATTAATTCTTTGCTTGCTGACATTCAGGTTCCTATTTTCTCTCTTTCTCTCTCTCTGTCTCTTTTTTAATGTAGCTAAAGAACAGTATTTCATTCCAGGTAGGTTTGGCTGTGCAGTGCAAGTAGCTGCAGACTTGAGTTTGTGCTATCACACAAAACAATTTTGTCTTAACTTTTAAGCACAGTGATGCATGCCTTTTAACTCTAGTAAACAACTTTTAGAATAGTGCTAGTTGCCTAGATTTGTTTTCATAACCCATGAGCTTTGCATGCAGCTCTTGGTATCCAGCTCATAGTTTCTTGAAGGGGAACTTGCTGGGATATTTTGTCTTGCTTAACATCATTTTTCTTTAAATGTAGCTGCTGAGCTGCTTTAAAATGAAAGAATCCTGCTAGGATCAAAGGGCTGAGAAAACCCAAAAAACCCTTTCCCTCTTTGCTGTTTTATGCCCTGAGCTCGATTTTCTGCTTGTCTTGCTCTATTCCTTTCTTTTGTTCCCTGTGCTTGCAAAATCACAGAGTGCCAGGTCAAAATTGGTGGTTTTTTTTTTCTTTGCATAAGGATCCATGGGTACCATTGATCTGATAAAGTCAAAAATAATTAAAATATTGCCACTATTTTATACCACTTTAATTCTCTTTGCACATGCCACACCAACGCATTGGCTGTTCCTCTTTGATACATGCTTCCATTTTAATTACTTATTTTGTATAGAGGATCTTTATTCCAGTATTTTCTTGAGGGTTTGAGGGAGGAACTATAGGATTGCTCATTTACAATGCAGGATCCTGATAGGTGAAAAATAATTGACTGGCAGGAGGGTTTCCAAGTTTAATTAATCTTTTGACTCAAATACAAATGCATGACCTGCCAGCAAAAAATAAATAGAATTATTTGATATGAGAGCCTCCCTCTTTGTTAGGAATAAAGTCTGACCAATGCTTTCTTTGAAGAAGGTCTGTTGGTTGCTTTGATAGAGTGAAAAGCTTCTATAAAAAGAAAAAGGCCTTTTTGATTATTGTAGAGACTTCTGATAAAAAAAATTAGAAAAGTGAAATGACTATTTCATTTTAAAATCATATCAAGCAACTGGCACAGCTGGCTGGGGAATTCTGGCAGTTGAAGTCCATACAGCTTAGAGTTGCTAAGGTTACTAAACACTGATCTATGAAATCCATACTTTAGTCTTGCAAAAGTCACCCAGGGTCACCTTAAGCAGAGATGGACTCCATAGAAAAATTAATAAATATATAAACAGCTAAAAGTTAGGTGAATCCAACTTGTGAATGAGTATTTATTTAGTACAAATGAGTTTATTATTTTGAACTTCAGAATAACAACCTGTTTTGGGGTGGGAGCTTAGCCAGCTGTATGCCCTAAAGCTATGAACCAGCTCTTTTTCTTCTACTTTTTTCAAACACATCCAGAAAGCTGCAAGAGCCAGCTGATGGCATGTTTGAACAGTGAACATGTATGACCAGAGTGCCATGGGGTTCCACTGTAGCTGTGTCCCTTTCCTATTCATTCCATGATGGCCTTTGGTGACGTTGCTTGGGCAAACCATGTCCCTGACTTGGAATTAAATTGTTGGGTGAAGTCACTGTTGCTCAGTGTTTTTGCTGTCCTCTCTGCTTCAAAAAACAAACTTTGGTCTGCTCTCTTTTGGGCTAACCCACACAACCAAAGAAATTTATGTTAAAGGTATGTGCCAAAACAAAAACCCAACTCCTGGATTTGGAGGCCCCAAATTGAAGCCCACTTGTTCCTCAAACCCTAGGTGAAATCAAGCCTATCAGCAGTGGTGGGATTCAAATCATTTAACCACCAGTTCTCTGCACTAAGTATTTCTTCCAACAACCAGTTCACCAATTGCTCAGAAAGTTAACAACCAGTTTTTCTGAACCGGTGTGAACCAGCTGAATCCCACCATTGCATATCAGCTCTCTGTCTTCTGGGAGGCTTCCATTGGAGACCACTCTGTCTCTCTTTCCTCCTTGTCTGTGTTTTCTTCTTCTCCCTCTTTCCAGGAGTTCACCACTGGGGCTGTAAGCACAGAAGGGAGTGTGTGGATCGTGCTCCTCAGATCAGAGGCACTTCCCCTTTTGAGTCTCGGTCTCCTCATCTTTGATCCAAGAAGAGTTCACGACCCTCCTTTGTTTTCTCTCCTCCCACCAACCAACCCTCAGATCTTTTCTAGATGTCTGTTTGACATGTACGTGTCTTACTTATACGACGAATGGGGAAGAAATCTCCTCCTGCACGCCTGTGTTGCTCTCCTTTCAGATTCAATGATGTGACCATCATGGAGGAAAGTCTCGCTCCCAAGAATGCCACAGCCATCCTCTGAAGTTTCTCCCTGCCATCCTGTCCTGTTCCTTTTCCTCTTCTCCCATCCTTCCCCTTTGTTTCCTCTCCTTGTCCCGGTGGGATGAAGTTTGATTAAGTGGGCGAGATTTTCTGTTGTGCTTGATCTAACCATGTGGTTGTGAGGTATGCGTTAAACATGGTTTTGTCAAGCACCATGGAACGTCACGCAGCTTTCTACAGCATGGCAAGCTGCTGAGACTTAAATCGGAATTCTGTATTCCAAAAAACTAAAATAAAATAAAACCAAATCAAACGAAGAGGCCAGGCAGCACTGTAAACTGCATTGTTGAAAGATGACATAAAAAGGCTTCAGCAAAATGGGAGTCTAAACAGGGAGTGGAAAAAAAAAACGGGGGCAATGATCTACTTAACCCTAAAACTGGGGTTTTATAAAAGCCCATTGAGCCAAAAGGGACGTTGTTCTCTGTTTTTCCCACTGTAAAATGGAATAGATTGGCTGACAGCTTAATCAGCAGAAACGGCGGCTGTGAAAAGCTCCAGTTCATGTTAACCCATGTGTGGGGTTCCCCCCTCTGGCAAATTTCAAGCTTTCTCAAATTTAACCCTCGCTTAAGCCTGACTCTTCTTCGAAATCACAAAACCCTTTTCATCTTGGTTGCAAGATCGACTTATTTTCTCTTCTTCTTCTGGCAAATTTTGGAAAACCGGCTTCACGGACGTGTTTTATGTTTTGTTTCACCCCTAGGCACAGAAGATTACCGATCCAAACTCAGTGGCGATTGTTTTGCGGACTTAGCTTGCCCTGAAAAATGCCGCTGCGAGGGCACAACGGTGGATTGTTCCAATCAGAAGCTTAGCAAAATCCCCGAGCATCTTCCGCAGTACACGGCAGAACTGTAAGTCCCATCTTGCACTGATCAGCAGAGAATAGACAGGCAGTCCTTGAGTTAGCACGGCCACAACTGAGTCCAGAATTTTATCTTGTGCAGTGAGAAATTTGTTGAGTGGGCTTTGCCTCATTTTATGACTTTTCTCACCACGTTGGTTTAGTGAATTATCACAGTTGTTAAATGGTTAAATTAGTCATGTGGTTGTGGCATCTCCAGGGGTGGATTCAAAAATCCCAGCAACCGGTTCGCTGCCCAGTTGCTGGGTGGGTGGGGCCATGGTGGGCGGGACCTACCAGAATTTCCGAGAGGGCTGTTTTTTGTTTTCCCCGGGGTCCAGAGGCTTCCCTTGGGCTTCTGCGAGGGTGAAAATGGACTCCCCCAGGGTCCTGAAGCCCTCTGGAAAGACGGAAACAGGCCCATTTCCAGAACTTCCAGGAGGGGCGTTTTTCATCCTCCCAGAGCCTCTGCGCAGACTCTGCACTTACCTGCATCCAAAACTGGCCGCATGGAGACTCCTGGGAAAGGCGGGGCAGGGCGGGTGGGGCCACCCATTCAGTTCAACTATTGGTTCGGTGAACTTAGATGTAAATTTAACATCTGGTTCACCCAAACTGGTCCAAATCGGCTGAATCCCACCCCTGGGCTTCCCCTTTGACTTCACTGGTCAGATGGTTACAAAGATGCTCATGTGACCCTGGGGACACTGCGACCATCATAAGTATGAACCGGTTGCCAGGCATCTGAATCATCTGACCCTGGGGATGCTGCAACGATCGTAAGTGTGAAAAATAGTTCCCAAGTCCCTTTCTTCAGTGCTGTTGTAGCTTCAGGCAGTCATTAAAAGAACTGTTGTAAGTTGAGGACTACCTGATTGATATTGTTGCTTATTCCCTTTGGGAAGGGAAAGACAAAGTTTAGATGTATTAACTCTGCTGCTGTGGCCACCCTTTCTTCAGTCTGAAACTGAAGCAGCTGAATAGGCAATAATATCTTGAGATACACCAAAGGCTGCGATCCTAGAAATGTCTGTAACTGCTAAAAGGAGGGGGGGAAACGAACCAAGACCAAATCATCACTAGCTTTATTACTGTTGTGGTGATTCTCATCATCTTTACAATGGAATTAGAGCATGGATGAGTCAGGGTGTGTCTCAGAGAAACTTACAATTGGATTCAAACATAGTGAGTCTACTTGGTTGAACTTGGAAATGCCCGCCTTTGGACAAAATATTCACAACAACCGTCTTCCAATCATTGAATCGATTTGTTCCGTCCATGCTCCTTTACTCAAGAGCTTCATGCACTGAGTTCATGGAATTCATCTTTAAACCAACGCTCCGAAGAGAAGCATAAACAGCCATGCTACTAACACTCTGCTGTCTGTAACCTTTAACTGGGCAAAACAGGATACCATATGGGCAAAGGATTTTGAACCAAGGTACCCCAGAGGAGCAAACTTAAGGAATGCATCCAAAATCTGAGACCCATGACTTCCATGGGATTGATATTTGGCAGATTTGTGGTCATGTCAGTATTGCCAGACTCCTGCCTGGAAGCTCAGTAGACAGGTCTTACCTTACTCTCTTCTAACCAGTGGTGGGCTGCAACCAGTTTAACAACCAGTTTGGTGAGTACGTGCATCCATGCCTAAGGCTCTTGCACTTGCACTGAAAACGGAGCATTTAGAAGCTCAACTACTTACCTTCCAAGTCAGCAACGATAAGTAGAATGGGGAGTGGGGGGATAATCAGGAGGAAATAAAGGATAGGATAGGATGGGGGCCAGCTGACCATCAGAACTACCAGTTCGCCCAAACTGGTCCAAACCAGCAGCAGGCAACCACTGCTTCTAACATCTGGGTTGACCAGATAGCTGCCAGAGAGCATCCAGCCCTAGTCAAACTATCAGCAACTGGGAAGTCATTCCTAGTCCCACTGGTTTTTGCTTTGGACCACTCTTTCTCTGCTTCATTAAGACACTATCTATGGAATAGAATAGAATAGAATAGAATAGAATAGAATAGAATAGAATAGA
>BLBF01000039.1:17759826-17799087 GCA_015471245.1 Laticauda colubrina
GAATAGAATAGAATAGAATAGAATAGAATAGAATAGAATAGAATAGAATAGAATAGAATAGAATACCTTTATTGTCATTGCGTTATACAAATACAATGAAATTTGAAAGCTACTCCAGCACAGTGCCTCAAGCACCACATCACAATCACACTACAGAGTATTTAAAAATTAAAATAATTAAAATAATAATTAAAAACCTAGTCTAAAACCTATTTAAAACATATAGTAAGTTAGATAGTTTAAAAATGCCACTATATACATAGGGCTAAATCACATGTGCATTATTTGATTCAAGATAATTATTGCCTAGGAAAAGAAACTGTTTCTCAATCTATTAGTCACATTTTAAGACACCTATAATGCCTCCCTAATGGTAACAGTTCAAAATATGAATGACCAGGATGAGAACGGTCTGGGGAGATTTTTAGTGCTCAAGAGAGGAGTCTGGTCTTTGCAATCTCTTCCAAAGAAGAAAGAGAGCAACCGATGATTTTTTTGTGCTATGTTTATAACTCTCTGGAGCATCTTCTTATCCACTACAGAGCATCCAGCATACCACACCATTACACAGTATGCCAAAATGCTCTCGATGGTAGAATGGTAAAAAGTAACCAGCAACTTCTCACCCAGACCACTCTTTTTCAGCAGCCTCAGAAAGTGCAGGTGCTGTTAGGCTTTCTTTGCAGTGGCCATAGTGTGAACTGACCAAGTAAGGTTGTCAGAAATATGAGTTCCTGGAAATTTAAAAATATAAACTGAAGACCCAATAGGCCACAGGGTCGTCTAACTGAAAATTACAAGTATATTATTAGTACCTTTGGCACTTCATCATCATCATAATTATTTGATCCATTAATGCTTTAATATTATTATGAGACCTACACCCCATTTTTATGGTGGACAATATTGTTAATATTTGCATCAGAAGCAAGCAACTTGGTGCTTTGGGTGATAACGGTCTGTGAGCTGCAGTTCACCATGCTTGTTATGACACAAATGACAAAGCCAAGCCTTTCCAATTATATCCTTTGCTGTGTTTCACAGCTGGAAGGGAGTGGAGAACAGAAACAACTCTGGGGAATGCTTGCAAACAGAGGAGGTTTTTCTAAGCGAGGAGGAGAACTGATTTAGCAACAGGCATAATGACACTGGCTTTTCAGGAGGCTTCCTTTAAGTATTTGCTTGTTAATTCAACCCATGTGCTCGTGGTTTGCTGCCAAAATCGGTACTGAACTGCATTAGAGATGATGGAAGCTGTAACAGATAAGATTCAAAACCAGGTTATTGAAAGGGAAATGGAGGGCAGAGCTGTCAGCCCATCAACATCACCTCTTGGCTTGTAATTTATATAATAAAAATATAAATGTCAAATAATAAGAAAGACTCAGACTATGATGAAGTACAATTTGGATGCACCAATTATAAGCCTTATATTAGTGACTTGTGGATGCAAGAATAAAATGCATTCATTCATCCATCCATCCATTCATTCTTTCATCCATCCATTCATTCATTTGCTCTCAAATGCTTTCAGGTGGGAAACAAATAGCAAAATCCATGGGTCAAAAGAGAAGTTTTTCCAGAGAGGAAAGCCATGAGGATGTGATCCGCTTCAAGACTTTCATATTAAGAACTTCACCCAGCAGAGTCCTTAAAAAGAAAGCAGGAACTGAATCCCATTGTGGCCATTTGTTCTCTGCCTCTGCCTTTATTACAATTACTTTTGAAATTAAGTATGATGATCCAGGGTGGGATACAAAACAAACACAGTCACAGAAAACAGGTGAAACCCCTTTTATTCCTTCACTTTGCTTCCAAGCTCTGAATATCCTTGATGGAAGACAAAAAACTTCCATACAAACAGTTACAAGAAGAAGGAAAAAAGCAACACAAACCAGGCAAGATAAGGGCTGGAGGACGTCCACAGATAACAGAACACACACTGGGAAGGATGCCAAACTCAGAGAGGAACGACAGACAAGAGATATTTCCATGCTTTGTTTCCAGCACTGGCCCATACGCATGTTCGTCCTCTTATCCAGTTGTCATAGCTGCAGCCCATGAAGAGGATCAAGGTCCTTTCCTCCCCTATAGAGCACACCATTCACATCTCTCCCTTATCCTCTCCTCCCTGCATGCGCTAGGATGGAAAGAGGACGGGCCTAGTTCTTCCTCTGGCTGCTCAGCTGGCCTCTGCCCTTCCTCAGCTTCCTCCACAACCTTTGGAGCTACACTTCCACTCCCTGTCGGCTGTTTCTCCTCTCCCACAGAGTCAGTCTCCACAAGGGTCATGACATTAAGGCACATTTTGTTTCTGGGAAATTTATTGCAATTAATAAGTTTTGCTACAGGTGAAATACAGTTGGTCCCCGAATTACAACAGTTCATTTAGTGATCATTCAAAGTCACAACAGCAGTGAAAAAGGTGACTTACGATCATTTTTTACACAACCTTTGCAGCATCTCCCTGGCCACATGATCAAAATTCAGATGCTTGGCAACTGACTCATTTATGACGGTTGCAGTGTCCTGGGGTCATGTGATCACACTTGGCCAATAAAGTATTCTACGTTCCTCTATTTTTGCGACCTTCTGATGAACAAAGTCAATGGGGAAACCAGATTCACTCAACAACCATGTTACTAATTTAACAACTGCAATTATTCACTTAACAACAGTGTCAAGAAAGGTCATAAAATGGGGCAACACTCACTTAATAAATGTCTCAACAGCAGAAATGTTAGGCTTAATTGTCATAAGTCAAGGACTATCTTTGCAGATGAAAAGGCTACCTACATGCGAGACAACTTTTTAAGGCCACTACACAATCGCCATAGCTTTCATTCAATATTCGGAAACCAACTGTGGTAAAGGTGTGAAGCATTGGAAAATATATTTAAAAATGCATATTCATAAAAACTTTGAGCAGAAACTCTGTGTGACATCAGATTGAATTGATTGGTCAATTATTTTGGGAAAAATCAATAACAACTAGTGATCTGACAACAGATATATTGTTTGGTTGGTGGAATATACATACCAGTCTACTTATTAAAATCATATGGAGGCTGTTTGCATTTGGTAGATTAATTGGGCAGGATTTTTCAGTAACATCTGTGGTCTGTTTAAATTACGAATTTTTGTAATCCGGCCAATAAATTTTGCTTATTGCACAAATGTAAACCCAGATAAGTAAATCCATAAATAACTATAAATATAACTTGCTTAGTGTCTGATTCCTGCATCCCTCAAATTGAATACGTATCTTATTGTTTGTCATTTTTATACGCTATTCACTTTTCAGATAAAATTGTGTTGCTTACTACTCCCAGCTGCTATATGAAAATATGCAGTCAGTCAATGTCTGCTTATTTTCAAGAGGTGGTCAGGCTTTATTTTTTTTTCTTCTTGGTCCCAGAATTTGATAGCATGTTATTAATTGCTGTTTTTGCATAGATTTACTAAACATGTGAACTCGGACATACATATTTATTATGGTTTCCATTTACAGGAGGCTCAATAACAATGAATTTACAGTACTGGAAGCCACAGGGATCTTTAAGAAGCTTCCACAGCTGCGTAAAATGTGAGTAAAATTTGTCAGCCTGTCCTGGTGTAAGCGGTCTCAAGTGCAATCATTAACTTTAAAAAACAAAAAACAGCCTAGCGGAAAGTGAGGCTGTTGAGATGACCCACCAGTGATATTTATCACAGAACATCTTCAAATATCGACTCATCATCATCTGGATGCCTCCAAATACATGGAAGCATCTAAAAATTCCAGATAGTATATTGTGATCCTATGCAGAAATGGGAGAGAGCGTCCTATCAAAGTTGATGGATAAGAGGCTACGAAAGGTTCACACATGTTGTTTAGAAGTCTCAGCGTCTCATTCTAAAGGAACACAGTTTGTTAGAATTTGCAGCATAAATTCAAATCCAGAAAACATAGAGATGATTGATTCAGAAGGATTCAATAACTTAGTAACTTCAATAACATAGTAACATGAGTAAAGTTTACAATACCATTTGTAGATTTTTTCAACGTAACAGAAGCAAAAACAAGCAGCAGCAGCTCGAATCAGATGCTAGTTTCAGTAAGCTAGCAAGTTAGTTTCAGTTTCAATTCTCAGCAAAGTACACAGAGCCAAACCACACCCAGGCTGTCATCTCCCATTGGCTGGTTTGCTGCCATGCTTACTCACTTGTTGACTTTGTTAACCATGACTCTGCCAGTTAATGAATATACTCTGACACAGTTGACCTTGGAGAAGTTATGAATGAGGAAGGGATTGAATTTGGAGAAAAGATTTACACAGTTCCTAAAAATACTGGTAGAAAATAAAGGTTTAGATAGAAGAAAATAGAAGTTAACCAGAAAGTAGAGTTCAGATCAGAAATGTTCTTACTGGGACTTATTAATGAGAAATACAATAAAGGAACAATATACACTGCTAAAAAAAATAAAGCAAACACAAAAATAAGACATCCTAGATCTGAATGAATGAAATATTCTTATTAAATACTTTGTTCATTACGTAGTTGAATGTGCTGACAACAAAATCACACAAAAATTATCAATGGAAATCAAATTTAGCAACCCATGGAGGTCTGGATTTGGAGTTACACTCAAAATTAAAATGAAAAAAAAAACACTATAGGCTGATTCAACTTTGATGTAATGTCCTTAAAACAAGTCAAAATGAGGCTCAGTAGAGTGTGTGGCCTCCACGTGCCTGTATGACCTCCCTACAACACCTGGGCCTGCTCCTGATGAAGTGGCAGATGGTCCCCTGAGGGATCTCCTCCCGTACCTGGACTAAAGCATCCCCCAACTCCTGGACAGTCTGTGGTGCAATGTGGCATTGGTGAAAATGGAGCGAGACATGATGTCCCAGATGTGCTCAATTGGATTCAGGTCTGGGGAAAGGGAGGGCCAGTCCATAGCATCAGTGCCTTCGTCTTGCAGAAACTGCTGACACACTCCAGCCACATGAGGTCTAGCATTGTCTTGCATTAGGATGAACCCAGGGCCAACTGCACCAGCATATGGTCTCCCAAGGGGTCTGAGAATCTCATCTTGGTACCTAATGGCAGTCAGGCTACCTCTGGCAAGAACATAGAGGACTGTGCAGCCCTCTAAAGAATGCCACCCCACACCATTACTGACCCACTGCCAAACTGGTGATGCTGGAGGATGTTGCAGGCAGCAGAATGTTTTCCACGGTGTCTCCAGACCCTGTTACGTCTGTCACATGTGTTCAGTATGAACCTGCTTTCATCTGTGAAGAGCATAGGGCGCCAGTGGTGAATTTGCCAATCTTGGTGTTCTCTGGCAAATGCCAAATGTCCTGCACGGTGTTGGGCTGTAAGCACAACCCCCCTCCCCCCCCCGTGGATGTCAGGCCCTTATAATATTGTCATGGAGTCTGTTTCTGACCATTTGAGCAGCCACATGCACATTTGTGGCCCGCTGGAGGTCATTTTGCAGGGCTCTGGCAGTGCTCCTTCTGTCCCTCCTTACACAAAGGCAGAGGTAGCTGTCCTGATGCTGGGTTGTTGCCCTCCTACGGCCTCCTCCACATCTCCTGATGTACTGGCCTGTCTTCGAGTAGCACCTCCATGCTCTGGACATTATGCTGACAGACACAGCAAACCTTCTTGCCAAAGCTCGCATTGATGTGCCATCCTGGATGAGCTGCACCACCTGAGCCACTTGTGTGGGTTGTAGACTCCGTCTCATGCTACCACTAGAGTGAAAGCACCGCCAGCATTCAAAAGTGACCAAACCATCAGCCAGAAAGCATAGGAACTGAGAAGTGGTCTGTGGTCACCATCTGCAGAACCCCTCCTTTATTGGGGATGTCTTGCTAACTGTCTATGCTTTCCACCTGTTGTCTATTCCATTTGCACAACAGCATGTGAAATTGATTGTCAATCAGTATTGCTACCTAAGTGGGCAGTTTGATTTCACAGGAGTGTGACTGACTTGGAGTTACATTGTGTTGTTTAAGTGTTCCCTTTATTTTTTTGAGCAGTGTATTTAATGATATATATAAGAACAGCTGCGAGACTGGTGAATGCCCCAAACTGGAAGAATGAAGATATCCCCACAGAAAATTTCTTCCAATTTCCCTACAGAAAGTGAAATAATAAGGAAAATATTAGTCAGTGCAGAGATAGACAGACTAACTTAGAAATCAAAGAGTGAGATAGAGTATTATGAAGTCTGGAGTAAAATGTATCAATGGCTTAGAGTCAATGAAAAGGAAAGAAAGGGTTGACACTTTATAGGAATGAAAGTTAAAGTTTTGTAAACTGAAGAGAATGGAATATAATGGACAAATACAAGATGAAACGAATGCATGAGTATAAAAGATGGTTGTAAATATGTATATAATTGTAAATAGAAATAATATGCAGCTAATACTATACTAATAACATAAGTGAAAAAGGAAATTAACTGTTATATGTATCTCTATACTGTAACTTGTATGGCCAAAATGATGGCCAAGAAAGTCGCACTATGTTCAATTGTTTTTAATGTTTATTCAATAAAAATTATATATATATAAAAAGATTTACACAGTTCCAAGACTGAAGGAAGAGTCAGCAATAAGCTCAAGGTAATTCAACTTTGATTTTGTTTAGCTTAAGATGGGACAAAGGAAATCCTGGAGAGAATTTCGAGATTCTGTTATCATACCCTATGACAATAAAGTGAAATGCTGAGAGGCCTGTTTTCCTGACATGGCCTACCTCAAAAGACTGACATCAATCTCGAAAGCCAATATTCTTTAATATAATATATAACTTTAATATACTCAGATGATGGTCAGCTTTTAAAAATCCTACAGCCGTATTTTTAGAAACTTGCTACCATCCTGTTTGCTTCTACGTGGTTCTCTTGCAATAGAAATTAGGGTGGCTAACTACATTTTTTAGCAGGCTGAAAAAGCATTCTAGTTATGAACATGGAAACCAAATTATAATATTGTGTAAAAATGCAACACGTATTAGTTGGACTTATTTTACTATGATAAAAATTTAGAATATAATCAAGCATGCAGAAAATGGGATTTATTGCAAGTCAAATACTTTTGAGATGCGATACCAGCATTGGAAATTAACATTTTCAAAGTTCTTGAAATGTTTCTTGCCATTAGACTGTGATAGTATTTTAGAAATAATTTTTCCTTCCCCTTTTCTGGAATCACTGTCTCTGGTTGATGTGAACGCCAAGCTTTCCTTATTATTCTCTTTAAATCAATGTCTTTTTAAAAAACAAAACAAAAAACTCAGTTCTAGAAGTGACTGATCTAAAGGATATTTGTATTTTCTTCATTATGAACACGCAATAGAAATCTGAGCAATAACAAGATCACAGATATTGAAGAAGGTGTATTTGAAGGAGCTGCTGGAGTCAATGAACTTTTGCTCACCAGTAACAGGCTGGAAAATGTGCGGCACAAAATGTTGAAAGGCCTGGAAAGTCTGAAGACTTTGTAAGTCTGCAATCTCTTCCTCCTTATTTTTTGCACTTAAATATCTGTGGAGCATGATGACCCAAAGGGACATGGTACAAAGGTCACACAGTCAGATAATCAGCACCAACTTTGCCCCCAATGTTGTGCTTACCTTCTGGGCTGGAGAAAAACTCTCCCAGGAACAGCCTTTGGCTGCAGAGAATCAAGTCCAAAACATGGTCAACACAAACTGTAACTATAAGTCCAATCAAGGCAAAATGAGGTCATTACTCCAGCAGGGCAAGAGAAGGAATTCCAGACATGAGGGCACGGCAATACCTCAACACGGTTGGGAGGACGTCAGGAACCCAGATAAGTAAAGACAACACAGGATAAACTCACATTTGCTCCCAGCAGCTGGCGCACTCAGCTTGCATCTCCTTTAAACTCTCATTCCCAGCTGTGACAAATGAAGGGAATCAGGGCCCTTTCCTCCCTCATAAGCCACGCAACTCACGTTGCTCTCTTCTCTATTCCTCCCTGCATGCTGTAGGATGAAGAGGGGATGGGCCTGGGTCTACCTCTGAACTCCCTCTCCCTTGTTCTCCCTCTCCCATACTCTGCCCAGCTGGACTTTGCCCTTCCCCAGTTTCCTGCACAGCCATCAGAGCCACACTCCCGCTCCCTGTCAGCTGTTCATCTTTCTCCTCAGATTCAGACTCTGACAGGGGCATGACAATGGAGATTCTCCATCATCCAGGATAGGGTTGTCCCAAAGGTGCTTTTTCAAAAAGGCAACTGAACTTTCTTTGTTTTTATTTGAAGATGTTTCGCTTCTGATCCAAGAAGCTTCTTCAGCTCTGACTGGATGGTGGGGAGAATCAAATCCATCCATTCTCCATAGATGGAGGGAGGCGTTCTTTGAGCTGAATGTTGTCTAGGAAAGAAATGCAGGGGTGTCAAACTTGAGGCCCAGGAGCTGGACCTTGGAGTGCTTAAATTTGGCCTGTGGGGTCACCCTGAAGATAGCAAAGGATCGGCCCATGGTGCCTCTGGCAGCCAAAATGGGGCCTGGGGCCTGGCAGAGTGCTGCAGGAGGCATCCATCCCATCTCCTCCCCGCCCCCCGGCCTGGCCTGCAGAGGAGAACTACAATGCTGATCCAGTCCTCAAAGAAACCAGTTTAACACCCATGATCTAATGGAATAGAAGATAGTTTAATAACGTAATTATTTAAGGAGCCTGCCTCCATCCCTCTTCACTGTCTTTTAAGATGCCTCCATGTCTTCCCCCAATTGTTTTTCTTCCTCCTATTTCTCCTTTCACATTTCTCCATCTTTCTTATTGCCTTCGTTATGGAAAACACTTACTAAGGAAGTATGAAATACCCTGTCCCAGGACCAGAATGTTTCTTTTCTGAGCCGTACTGACCGGGCCATTCCAATGGCTTTTAAGAAGGTCTTCTCTGGACTTGAAGCTGTGACGATCCAAAAATATCCTTCCAGTTGGGTCTGGACCCCATGCCAAGCACCCTGGGCCATTTCTGGTTAAAGCATCTGGAAACCTAGTGGAAACCATCCCTTACCCTCCCCAGAACAGCCATATTGGTATGGACCAAAGTGGAGATGGTGTCAGAATTCTGGGAGTGCCCTAATGAAATCATGGGCCTCAAGCCTTCAAAAACTTCAAAGAATTTATTAGGAGTGAACATGTCAGCATCATCTGTATGAAGCCGATTCTGAGACACGTAATTCACTGTCACTCTTGGCCCTAGTTTCCCCCCACCTGTCTGGAGACTCATATTCTCCAACGAAACACATCCATAGTCAAGAGTCATCAATCACATTATCCAATTAGAGATTTGCAGTGCAGAAATTCTGGTAGCTTATTTGTAATCTTTGCAAGATGTGAATGAAATACATTTTCAGTTCCAAACTGCTGTAATGCTCTTTCAAATTTCTCCCCCCATACCCTTCTGTTCATGTCAACCCTAAAACAAACATAGAAATGTTTTAGGAGTTGGCCCATAGAATGTTTCAGGGCATTCTACAATGCTGTTTTGCACATCCAGTCTATTTAGCAACATCTAAGGAATAATAATGAGTGGGTGAAATAAAGGATTCGTTCCCATTTCTTCTTCTTCTTCCTCTTCTTCAGAATGCTCAGGAGCAACCAAATTAGCTGTGTGAGCAATGACAGCTTTACCGGTTTGAGTTCCGTCCGACTGCTCTCCTTATACGACAATCAGATCACCACCGTAGCTCCTGGTGCCTTTGACACCCTTCATTCTCTCTCCACACTGTAAGTTGGTTTCTATTAATAGAAAGATTCGCTCAATAAGTTACAGTTAATTGGACCTATTGATAACACATTAGAAAGCATTGATAGCTGATAGGAACATGGAGAGGGTCACGGTGGGTTTCTCATGAAAAGTTGTTCTTAAGGGCTGAATTTTGGGGCTGGAGGCTGCAACAATTCTACTATGACAGTCACAAACCAGCCTGCAGTCTATGAGGAAAGGGACAACTGAAAATCAATCTTATTTGGTTTAAGAAGAGAGGCAGAATAACATAAGAACAGAATTGGAAGAGAGCTTGAAGGTCATCTAATCTAACCCCCTGCTCAGGCAGGAAACTCTGTACCATTTCAGATAAATGGTTGTCCAATCTCTTCTTAAAAACCTCCAGTGATGGGGCACTAGAGGTGGGATTCAACCGGTAGTGGAAATTTGGAGTAGTTCAGAAAACCAGCAAATGCTACCTCTGACTGGCCCCGCCAACCCCATCTAGTCTCTGCCTCCCATTGAGTCCCAGCTGATTGGCTGGGTCTTCTTTGGTTGCCCTGCACAGGAAAACGGAGTTGGAAAGCAGGTTAGTGGAGTGGGGAGAGAATGGAGATTTTGCAGTATCCTTCCCCTGCCACACCCACCAAGCCATGCCCACCAAGTCATGCCCACCAAGCCATGCTTACAGAACTGGTAGTAAAAAAAAATTGAATCTCACCACAGGGGCACCCACAACTTCTGGAGGCAACTTCTGTTCCATTGGTTGATTGTCCTCACCGTTAGGAAGTTTCTCCTTAATTCCAGGTTGCTTCTCTCCTTGATGAGTTTCCATCCATTGCTTCTTGTCCTCCTTCTGGTGCTTTGGAGAATAGCTTGACCCCCTCCACTTTGGGGCAGCCTTTCAAATATTGTAAGAATGCTATCATGTCACCCTAGTTCTTCCTTTTGTTAAACTAGACATACCCAATTCCTGCAACCGTTCTTCATATATTTTAGCCTCCAGGCACCCATAATCATCATTATTGTCTTTTAAGCATATTCAATAACCAAGCCTGTGCAGGTCTAAACCATGAGTCAAATTTACTCCCAGTTTTTTTTTTTTTTTAATGGTTGGATTCTATATGGATATATTTGAAACGTCCTTTTTCCAGAAACACCTGGTCTTGAAATTGTTTTATTTGTACTGGAAGAAAAGTCAAATTAATGGGAAATGGGGAAGGAGGAGAAAATGTGCTATATTTAAAAATGCAAGTTTCTGGGGTAGGAATTCCTGAGACATGTAATTGCCAACGTATTTAATTCTCTTGAAACGTGACATGTTATATCTGAAGACTTAATTCGTGCCTATTTAAGTTGGCATGTTTATAAATAATGAAACTGTCAAAGGTCTCTCCTGAAACATGGAAATGCCAGAAGCCCTGAGACTTCTGCAGGCAAATTCATTTTATAAATGACATGTAATCAACTCAGCTGTCAGTTTAGATGGGAAAGCCATTCTCTGGTGCAAATAAAGGATGGAAATCTTGAAGAGACAAATTAATGAAAGAACAATTGTCAGGTTAAGTTTAATAATACAAGGCAATCTGCCTTCATCTCTATGTTAAATTACCATATTATCAGGCGTAGACAGTCTGACAGCAAGTCCGATCTGTGACATCTTTAAATTGTTTTTAAACAATTTCTAAGCTCTGAGGCAGAACTGGCTATCCTGGGCAGAATGTTTGGAGAAGAGGGAATTGGGGTAGACACAGGTATTTTGACGCCAGAGTGAAGGTATTTTCTGTTGTTAATGAGAAGGCCTCAACCCAGGTTTTAAGGTGGTCATTTTGGAGTAAGTTTGAGTTTGATTGGATAGATGGAAAACTTTCCAAATTGCAAGAAGAGATAGTGAAGGGTCCAATGAGAGCCTGGGCAAGGAACATAGGTCATAATGTAAAATCAGAGGACTGGGAAAGAACATGGACCAAAAACTGCAAATTAACATTGTCAATAGCATACAAAGAAAATCAGTGCAAAATGTTTTACAGGTGGCATTTTAACCCCAGCGAGATTGGCCAAAATATATCGGATTACAAAATCAGAATGTTGGAAATGTAAACAAAAAGAGGGAACATTTTTTCACATGTGATGGCAATGCCCAAAAGCTAGAAAATCTTAGATGAAGATATAAAGATGGTTACAAGAAATTACAGAACACCAAATAGAATTTAAACCTGAAATATTTTTATTAGGAATAATTTAAGGGAAAATTTGGCAAACAAATCCAATACATCATTCTACACATAATAATGGTGTTGAGGATAGTTTTTGCACAGGGCTGGAAAACAGAAAAGATACCATCCAAAGAGAACCTGATACAAAAAATACTGGACTGTGTGGAGATGGATAAATTCACAGAGTGGAATTAAAAGGCAAAGATGAATTGGAATATTATGCGGTTTGGAATTGATGGTATAAATGGGTAGAATACAGAAATAAGAATTAATGTGTAGGAATAAATGTAAATATATGTATTATTAATGACACAATTCTGTTACCAATGTAAATAGAGATATGCAATTTGATAAATAAATAAATAAATAAATATTTAAAAAGGAGGTGGGGAGGAACATTTTCCAAATTGTATAAAGGACAAAGAAGCAAAGCAATCATATTTTTATTTCTCTTACCGAAAATAAAGACTATCAGCCACATTTTTTAAAAAAATAAAATGAAAGAACTTCCATTGTTGTGGATGTCTTAATGGTTACCTTTCTTGGCAACTAACTTTGGGTGTGGTTGTGTGTTGCCTGTGCAGAAACCTCCTGGCCAACCCCTTCAATTGCAACTGCCATTTAGCATGGTTGGGGGAGTGGTTGCGGAAGAAACGCATCGTGACGGGCAACCCTCGCTGCCAGAAGCCGTACTTCCTCAAGGAGATCCCCATCCAGGATGTCGCCATCCAGGATTTCACCTGTGAAGATGGTAAGGCAGGCGGTTCCCTGGGCTCAACCAAGTCTGGGCATCCCATCCCTCCGTTACTACAGAGTCTCTTAAAATCCGTGCGCAGCTCTGCCACCTGCTGCCTCCTCCAAGGAGTTATTACTCCACTCTAAATAACTTCAGTGAAAGTCTGCGGAGATTCTCAGTCATCCAGGTCATAGAACAGAGGCCTTCAACTTCCAGAATTCTGGGAGTTGAAGTCCCCAAATCTTAAAGTTGCCATGTTTGGGGACTCCTGCACTAAACAAACTGTTGTAAGTTGAGGATTTCCTCCATTCATTTGGATGACTTTAACCTCGAGTTGAGCAATGGGCAGTAACAAGATCTGTAGGCTGAACAACTGGCCCTTTTCCAGTTTCTACTAATTGGCTTCTTCCTGGGAAAATTGGGTCACGAATAACCATAGATTGTTTTACAATATGTTGAGCTCCAGCTGTTAATTGCATATAAACCCATTAAATTCAGAGGGAGGGGGAGACGAGAACATACTTCAGGGATCTTTCTGAAATAAGAAAGGTGAATTTTCTTCATTTCATGCGGAGCGTAAAATGGATATATGTGTCAGGAGATGCCAAGACTTGAATCAGTTCTAACCTGGTTTCCATCCAGAAAGAGTTAGAACTAAGGAGACCGTCAGAGGTGGACTCTGATTTTCTCAAGTAATGCAAAAATTCTCCTGGAACTTAGGATTGCTCTGCTGAATCTTTCTACATGGAACTGTTTTGAGATCGTCAGATACATAAGAAAAGCCACTTGTCTTATGATTCACATTGGTGAATCATGGTGGTTCCCATTTTATTTTGTCATAAACCTTAAGTTCCTACTGGTGGTTGTAAAGAAATTCTTCATGATGTAAGCCAGAAGTAAGCAACTCTGGCTCAATTATGACCTGCAGACTTAATTAGGACTTCAGAGAGATTTATCTTGTTTCTTATCATTTTGTAATATAAATATTTCCCCCCCAGGAATCTGGTTTTTTTCAGCCCTTCAGAAGATAAGGATCAAGGATAGGAAAATGCAACTATCTTGTGTTGGATTTATATGTGGATTTGTCCATGACATTTGTTGTATAATTACAGTTGTACAATGACACTTGTCGTAAAAATGCTCAAAACAATATTGTTTCCTTTTCTATGAATAATTAACTACAAGTAGATTTATTTTTCTTCAGCTGTTACCCTTCTATTGCTATATTGCATGATGTCCTGATCCAAAAACGAACAAGAACAATTTGTGATATAAAAATGAAACCGCAAGCTATTCAAAAACCAGGAAAAAATAATAATTTTAGATCCAGTGGTCTTGTACTTCTACTCTCTTTGGCCAGACTGTATTTTCTTTCTGCCTTTTTCCCCCTTTTTATGCGCTTTTCCTTCTTCTGCTGTGTTTCATTTTAGAGAGAAAGCTATTGTAATAACACAGAATAATTATTATGCTTATAATGTTTATGCAGTACTCCAGTTACTCTAGCAACAGAAATGTTGTCATCTTCCACTTCCTAAGAAACTATTAGATGGATAATGGAAATGTATTCTTAAAGGTATAATAGAAAAACGTCCTTGAAGATATAATTGGAGGTATAATGGCTTCAAAATGTCTTTAGAATGGCACACTAATAGACATCTCATCCTCTATATTAGGTGCCCTCAGTTGAATAAAGTTTATTTATTTTATTTTTACAGTTTTTAAAAAATGTCATTTCCAAAATTAAAATACAAAGTAAAGGAAAAAAGGAGAAGGAAACCATAAAACTCTAATGATAAAAATATAAAAGTGAATAAATAAAAAATAACAGATGACAAATATACAGCATCATTCACACCGATATTAAACATTAAGAAATCTGTCCTGGTTGAATGCTGGTGTTTTGTTTTGAATAAGACAAAGAGTTATTCAATGTCTTCTTGAAAACTTCCAGTGATGGAGCAGCCACAACTTCTGGAGGCAAGCTGCTCCACTGGTTAATTGTCTTCCCTGTTGGGAATTTCTCCTTAATTCCATGTTGCTTCTCTCCATGATTATTTTCCACTCATTGCTTCTTGTCTTGCCTTCGAATACTTTGGCGAATCTCGATTCCCTCTTCTTTGTGGCAGCCCCTGAGATAATGGAACACTGTTATTACGTCACCTCTTGTTGCATTGCATTGCATTGCATTGCATTTTTAAAATTGTTATATTGACTGCCCATCTGACCGCAGGATAACTCTTATTTTATTTTATATTTTAATTAGGGAATGATGACAACAGTTGCTCTCCCCTGTCTCGCTGTCCTGCCGAATGCACATGCCTAGATACTGTGGTTCGTTGCAGTAATAAGGGCCTGAAAGCCTTACCTAAAGGCATCCCAAAAGAAGTGAGCGAACTGTAAGTAACACCTTTAAAACAACTTCTTGTTTTGTGCGAAGCGAGCGCTCACTGAACCGGTTGTTACACCGGTTGAATCGCATCACTACACCCTGATATATAAATACACATAAATATTAATCCCTCTTGAATACATTGTGGAAGGAGGAACCCCGAGAGTTGACAAGGTCAATACTGTTGGGAACTAGAGTAGCATTGTTTGCAAAGTAGAGGTTAAACTTTGCTGTCGCCATTTGTATTCTGCAGATGGCCTATTGTGCTTCTCCATCGGGCTTCACCCCTGGATTTTAGAGTGGTGAAATAAACTCTACATGATTTCAGCTAAATAATACACATCTTTCTTTTCATAGCTATTTAGATGGAAACCAGTTCACCCTCGTTCCCAAAGAATTGTCAAACTACAAGCACTTAACTCTGATGTAAGTAATTTTGAGAGCATTTCTCTACGCTGGTATCATTTCTGAACTTTCTTTTTATGCAATACTAACTCTGTACCCGTGCTTCACTACGTAACTGTGTGATCGGGCTTAGTTTGGAGGGAGGAAAATACGGGAAAAAAATTGTGCCTCTGCCTACCAGTATCCATGGGTATTCATCTGGCTAGCATCCTGTGAGAGTGTGAGAGAGTTGAGGGCTGTTTGGAAACCAAAGCAGTATTTGCTGTGTGAGCAAGGAGACAGCAAGGAGCCTGGGCATGGCTTAGCTCAACTGTTCTGTACTAAAGCTGCTTGGTGCTCTGAAACTGAAACTCCTCTCTTCTGCTTGTGTTTTTCATTTGGAAGAGATTTCTTTCCAGGTGGAGAGGGAGAGTAGAACTCCTTAGCATCACAGCATGTTAATAATAATAATAATAATAATAATAATAATAATAATAATAATAATAACAATAATAACAATAACAATAATAATAATAACAATAATAATAATAGTTGTTGTTGTTATTATTATTATTATTGTTATTGTTATTTAGAAAATACTCTAAATGCTCTGATGGTCATCTGGAAAAATATTTTCTTAGTGAGCCCCTAGAAGCCAAGAGGAACATACGTGCCAAATGTCAAGTTTGTAGGCTTTATGGTTCTGGAGATTTTGTGATGGAGTATGAGGGGCATATCACTTTTATATAGAGGGATTTTGGAACAGGTCTGCTTTTTGATCGAACTATCATGTCTGAGGGGCTTTTTTTAGGAAATGTACAAGCAGAATCTCTTGTAACTCCAAAAAAGACCTGTTTGCCATTGGTGAGATGAGGTGTAGCATAAATGAAGGATATGAAAAGAAATTGGTTTAGTTTCTTTGGTATGGGATTTTTTCAGCAGCAGATGGTGATGTAGTGAAAAAACAAAGGATTATTAAAACATATTTTTAAGTCAGTAGATTTAAACATGAAGCGTGTTTGTTTCAACATGATAGCTATGCTTGCATTGAAAAAGGCAAGGGCCAATCTGTGTTGATAAGAGATCTCTCACAAGGCAGTATGTATGCATAAAGTATTGGTATATCTTTGCATTTTTGTAAAAAAAATAATAAAGTTGAATGTATGCATCCTTTAAAAGACGGCAATGACTTGTTTCGATTTTAAAAAGCACACGTTGCATATCTTCTTTAATACAAAGACACAGCCAGGAATTTATTTAAATATATAGAGAGAATGCGGTCTGTATTCAAATAAACGCTTTTCATTTAATGTGTTTATACATGAGTTCCAATTATTTTTGTTCTTATGTTCCATTGATGTTCTTGTTCAGTTTGTGTGATCTTGTTTATAATTGCAAATTGAAAACTTATGGAGTCTTCTGCTACAGACAATACGGTAAACCAAATGGCATTTAATATAAGGTTCTAATAATTTGCCTTTATCGATAACGTTACGGTTCAGTTTTTTTTAATATTCATGTTATAACACAGAAGATTTCTAAATCTGATGTGTTGCTTTTTTTTGTAGAGATTTAAGCAACAACAGAATCAGTACTCTTTCAAACCAGAGTTTCAGCAACATGACGCAGCTACTCACTGTGTAAGTGTTTTTTTTTTCCTCCTTTCAATAAAGCAATAAGTTTTACTAATTTATTCCTTGGATTTTATTATGTTATCATTGCAACTGAAAGAGAAAAGAAGTTGAAGAGCTTCATCCAAGAAAATGTACCATCAGAGGGTGTTGTCATAGAAAAAAACTTAGACTGTGCAGAGATTGACAGGCTAACAATGAAATTAAGAGATAAATAAGAGTCGATATATTATAATGTCTAGTAGGATACCTAGTACAAATGGTTTAAGAATAAAAAGAAATCAAAATGTCAATTAGATAAAGAATAAGAAACTATGTAAATACCTTTACCTATATCCATATCTATTTATATTTATCTATATATCAATTTGAAATTGTATAATGAAAGAAATGTGTAATGGTAATGGAATTGTAAAGTAAGTCTATCTATCTATCTATCTATCGATCGATCGATCGATAGATAGATAGATAGATAGATAGATATAGATATAGATATAGATATAGATATAGATATAGATATAGATATAGATATAGATATAGATATATAAAGGAGATACGGGAATGTAAAAGATGTCTTAATGTTGGTATAATGATGGATAAAGTTTATTTTATGTTTCTAAATTTTGAAAATTGAATAAAGTATTTAAAAAGAAGAGCTTCATCCCTGGAAGCTTTCAAGAAGAGACTGGAGAGTCATCTGTCAGAAATGGGCTAGGCAGGGTCTCCTGCTTGGACCGGGGGAGGGGGTTTGGACTAGATGACCTTCAAGGTCCCTCCCAAATTGTTAATCTGCTAAAGAATGGTCCTTAGAAGAGGGGTCTATTTAGACCTCACTTAGAACTTAGATTCAGAAGGATTTTGACAGATTTGACCATCTCTAAGGCCAGCCTAGAGAAAAGAAGGACTAGGAGGGATATGATCACAGGCTTCCAGTATTTGAGGGGATGCCACAAGAAAGGGGGGGGGGGGGTTGTCACCTTATTTTCCAAAGGCAAGATAAGTGGGGTTAGACTAGAAGACCCCCAAGGGTCCCTTCCAAGGATTCTATGTGATTCTATGTAACACCTGATTGCCTTACATCATTTAGAAATCAATATTTTCTATACTTTCAGAATTCTCAGTTACAATCGGCTCAGATGTATTCCAACACGGACTTTTGAGGGCTTGAAATCACTTAGGCTGCTGTAAGTAATATCCCTGCCCTTGCTTTTCTGTGTAGTAGCTTATTTATTTTTTCACATATCTGAATTTCCCAGCTCCCTCAAAGGAGGACTCTGGTTAGCGTACAGTTTGCTTCAAGCTCAACCTTGCTGTGACTTTGGGATGCATGGCTGCCTGAGGAATTCTGTGTGTTGAAGTCCACACGTCTTAAAGTTGCCAAGTTTGGAGACCTCTGCCATAGACTCTTGTAACATAAATGGCAAAATCTGGGGTAATGTGTATTTGTATTTATTTTCTACTGCCATTGTAGCTGCTTACAATAGGTAGTAGCCTAGCTCATCCAGGCAGATCTCCAAAAACTAAGCATCGTTGGCCCTTGTGAGTATTTAGTTGGGATATCTCTGGGCTGGTGGACCAACTGAGAGTCAAAAATATCCAGAGAAATGCAGGGGTAGATACTGGTATGTTGTTTCCAACATGGATGTGTTCATGAAGTCAACAGATTTACTTTCACTTCGCACAAAAACTGCTTAGTAACCCCTGGACTCATTTCCTATTTTTGTACTTTATGTGTGCTTACAAGAAATCATGATTGTGTCATGAATGCTCCACCATCTGTATTCGGATAATGCTTGTGGTGCCTTTGGGTGGTGAGTTGGAGATGGCATGCTTGCAAAAAAATTAAACAATGCTACAACACAACTTCTTAAAGTTGAATCACTTTAAATTGCTCTCCATAGAACAAAACAGGGTAGGGTAGGATAGGATAGGATAGGACAGGACTTGACAGGCTTGGACAGGACAGGACAGGACAGGATAGGATAGGATAGGATAGGATAGGATAGGATAGTTGGAAGGGACCTTGTAGGTCTTCTAGTCCAACCCCCTGCCTAGGCAGGAAACCCTACACCTCTTCAGACAAGTGGTTATCCAACATCTTTTTAAAAACTCCAAGTGTTGGAGAATTCACAACTTCTGGAGGCAAGTTGTCCCATTGGTTAATTGTTCTGTCAGGAACTATGTCCACACTCAAAATAAAATTACAGTCTTGCAGCTGCATTTCTGAAGAAGCTGCATACTCTAAGTTCAGTAAATTTCAAGGACTTTATCATGGTCATCATCTGGGTTTCTTTTTTCTTTTCTTTTTGCAGCTTCAGATCAGTCACTCTAAAATGCAAAAAATTAAAACATAAATACCTACTGAAAGAATCCATACGATTCAACACAAATAAATTGGGTTCTGGAGTCTCTACAAATTGCGCACAAAGGGAGAAAGTAGCACACAATAAACTGAGAAGACTTCAGCTCTTTGAACGAGAGTCTTTTTTGAATTGCTGGATCAAGAGAAGGAGTACTTTCTTCTAACCTGCTTCCCTATTTATTTCTTGTTTAGGTCGTTACATGGGAATGACATCTCTCTTCTTCCTGAAGGTGCTTTTAATGATCTTTCCGCATTATCTCATCTGTGAGTATTTGGTTCCTGTTTACAATAAGGTTCTGAATTAGAATATCGCATATTAGCTACCAGCTGGATACCTGCGCTTCGCTACAAAACTATGTGGTCGGGCTTAGTTTTTGGGGAGGAAAATAAGGGGGAAAAAATTCTGCCTCTGCCTACCAGCCTCCATCAGTATTAATCTGGCTAACGTCCTGTGAGTGTGTGAGAGAATTGAGGGCTGTTTGGAAACTGAAACAGGATTTGCTGTGCGAGCAAGAAGGAGACAGCAAGGAGCCTGGGCGTGGCTTAGCTCAACTGTTCTGTACTAAAGCTGCTTGGTGCTCTGAAACTGGAACTGAAACTGAAATTCCTCTGCTTGTGTTTTGCCTTTGGAAGATATTTCTTTTCAGGTGGGAAGGGGGAGTAGATCTCCTTAGCATCAGAGAATAACAACAACAACAACAACAACAACAACAACAATAACAATAACAATAACAACAACAACAACAACAACAACAATAATAATAATAATAATAATAATAATAATAATAATAATATAGGAAATGCATTCCCTCTTTATATGTCAGAACACCCCTTTTGATGTCCTTGGCAGTGGATGACGGCAACCTTTTTAGGGGCCCATACACTCTCCAGGAGGCGCAGTATCTGGGGCCATACTTGATGTCCTTGCCTCCTGCTGTAATAAGTCCTTTCTCCCTGTATAGGGCACCATGGACTTGTACAGTGAGGAAAGCATATTTAGAGTCTGTATATATGTTGACACATTCACCTCTTGCAAGCTTCAAAGCTCTGGTCAATGCATATAGTTTGGCCAATTGGGCACTCGTGCCTGGAAGGAGAGGTTCAGCTTCCCAGATATACATGCCCAATTTTAAGTTTGCAGGCTTGATAGTTCTGGAGATTTTGTGATGATGCATGAGGGGCATTTTGCTTTTATATATACAGAAGATTGGACCATTGACTGAGATTCCCACCATAACCTCAAATACTGTTCAGGCAAAATGAGGGTTGCTGTGTCCTTAACACCATGCATAAAAGATGCTTTTAGCGGTGTGATTGTGCAGGAGATGGATTTTTCTGTCCTGAGAATTATTTAGTGATATAATCGGCTGTAGCTGAACACTCAAATAAAACAGTGAGAAAAGTATTCACACTCTATTAAATGAAAGAGATTCATTCTGGAGATAATACACTTCTAATGGGTAATGGACCATGGAGAGCTACCTGGTTGCCTTTTGTCCTTGGTGAAAGCAGGTAGATAAGGATTTATCTGTCCAATTATAATTTTTAACAGGGCAACTCTGTTTGGACCTGACCCGAGGTAACCTCGACTACCTATGTAGTGAGAGACACCTGCCCAGTCGTGCCTTCTAGCTAAGAGGAACCATGTCTGAACCCTTCAATACATTAGCAAACACCCGTGAAAGGGAAACAGGCATGTGCAGGAAAGCAGAAACATTTGTTTATGATTTGTGCTTCTGCCCTCGGTGCCCATGGGTTCATTTGTAAGATCTCCTTCCAGTTTCTTCTCTGAGAGGTGAAGGCAATCTACATAGCACCAGGGGTGAAATGCTGCCAGTTCAGACTGGTTCACCTGAACCGGTAGTAAAAAAGATGCTACCGGTTTAGCTGATCCGGTGTTTCCGATGATCAGCTGGGTGATGATTAACTGTGCCGCACAATTCAGATTAGCTGGAAAAACAGAAAATCATCCAATTTCTTGCTTTCTAGATAATCTAAATTGCGTGACATAGCTGATTCCCCCTCCCTTGCGGTTGCACTTTTCTTGGCTTCAAAAAAAAGTTTTTCTCAGCACCTGAGGCCTAGAAGGCCAAAAATGGGCTGGGGGGGGGGGGGGTGTTGTTGTGAAAGAAAAAAGAAAACACTTTTGATCCCCATCACAAGACCACATAGCCACACCTACCCAGTCACATGACCACCTGGCCATACCCACCTAGCCACGCCCACAGAATCGGTAGCAAAAAAAAAATTGTATCCCACCACTAGCATGCCCTTATCATTGGCAATCTCATGAGGCAGGCTTAGCTAAGACTGGGTGATTGACAGGTCCAAAATCTCTGGAAGCTTCTGTAGGTTGAGGCTGGACTAGAACCTGCAGCTCCCCAGGTTCCAGTTCCTTCGCCAGTAGACCGCCATAGCTTTTGAAGGAATTCAACTTCCTGCATGTATTTATAGTTTGATTCATAGGTTGGATTATCAAATAATATCAAAGAGATATCAAACTTATCAAAGAGAGATTTAATCAAGAATTAAGGAAAATATCCTGATAGTTATTTTTAATAACTTATAACTATTTAGTGGAATTGTTTCCCTCCAGAGGTTGTGGGTGCCCCATCACTGGAGGTTTTCAAGAAGAGACTGGGCAGACACCTGCCTGAAATGGAATATAGGCTCCCTTGCTTGAGCAGAGGGCTGGACTAGAAGACCTTCAAGGTCTCATTCAATTCTGTTATTCTGTATAGAGCAATCCTTCATTCAATAGTACTAGGTGTGTAAGGTAGACAAGGCACGGAGAGGCTCATAGACATTATGTGAGCTTCTGTAGCTGAAAGAAAAGTTCTGGAGAAGAAGTTGGGTCTCCATGGTCCAAACCTTTGTTGCTACGCTATCCTAATAAACAATGTAAACCAATTTAAAAAGCTGTTGGATTATAAGTATCCCTTGGGAATCTATTTGATCAGTCACTACGGTATCTTTAGCACATTCCAAGCTTATCTCACAAAGATTGTAACTGAGGTAACTGGGTTTTCTGGACATGAAAATCCTCTTTTGGAAAGCGTGATTGATGACTCCCAGTCCACGAATGTGTTTCATTGGACAATCTGAATTGTGATACACCTAAGGGGTGGGGGGAAAACAGGGTCAGAGGTGATTGGAAATCACGTGTCTCAGAGTCGGCTTCATACAGGTCATGCTGGCATGTCGCTCCTAATAAACCTTTTGAAGTTTTTTGAAGTTTGGCTCAAGCCTCATGTTTTAATTAGGGCGATCGCTGGAATCCTGACAGCGGCATTCTTTGTGTCTCCTTTGCAGCTGGCCCTCCACTTACAGTCTCAATTGAGCCCAACATTTCTGTTGCTAAGTGAGACATTGGTTAAGTGAGTTTTGTCCCATTGGACAACCTTTGTCACCGTTGTTAAGTGAATCACTGCGGCTGTTCAATTAGTAACACGGTTGTTCAGCGAATCTGGCTTCCCCATTGACTTTGCTGGTTGGAAGGTCGCAAAAGGGGAATCAGGTGACCGTGGTAAATATGAGTCGGTTTCCAAGCCTCTGAATCTTGATCACGTGACCATGGAGGTGTTGCAGTGGTTGTAAGTGTGAAAAATAGCCATGGGTCACCGTTTTTTTCAGTAACTTTGAATGGTCACTAAACAAACTGCTGTAAGTCAAGGACTACCTGTATTTTCATTTCATCCGCTTGGAATTCAAGGTGTATATTTGGCTTCTGTTTCCCCCCACAGAGCGATTGGAGCCAATCCCCTCCACTGTGACTGTCACATGCAGTGGCTCTCAGACTGGGTGAAGTCCGAATACAAGGAGCCGGGCATCGCCCGATGTGCCGGCCCAGGAGAAATGGCAGACAAACTCCTTCTCACCACTCCCTCCAAAAAGTTCACCTGTCAAGGTACGGAATAAACATTTTCAAAATCTGGGTGCAAGTGCTATTCAGGCAGTTCAAAGGAGCGAAAAGATTCATTGCAAGCTTAAGCTCTCCACAAGAATCTGGCCAACTGCCAAGGGAAATGAGCGGGAGATAAGGAAGGCATTCATGCTGGGATGTCAGATTTCCAAGTAATGAAATCCATTTTAAAAAAAAAATAACAAAGTCCATTTTCAAAAAGATTTCTTTTGTTTTAAGAAAGCATCAAATTCCGTATCTGACCCAGCCCGGAATTACTCCACAATATTAGAAGTTAAAAACACCCCCCAAAAGTCACATTCTCCAAGAGAAGTAATTCAATGTTGCTTGATGTCATAAATCTCCACCTCCAGGGGCCCAAGCAAGGACAGCTCGTTTATCACCTAGTCATAGCACTATCTTTTTCTCCACTCTTTCCCCCCTTAGGAGTGTGTCAAGCCCAAAACCCTTCCCCCCATGACTCCCACAGTAAGTAAGAAAAAGAATGTATAGTAAGACAAACTAAAATGGCTATACTTATGTCAGTTTCGGGCTTGACAGGGTGGGACTTCGATCTCTTGTGGAGGTGAAGGGACTCGTGACTTGTAGCACATTTGACCCCTCCTTCAGGCTCAGCCTGGTCATCTCCTACAGTCTATGTGACAATTGTCATGAAAGGATCTACAAGGAACATTATTTCAATATGAGGGATAAATAAGGGAAAAAGAAACCCCTTGAAGTAAAATTGAGTAAGGTAAAATTCCAAAATATAGATATGAAAAGGAAATTGATCTGGGAAATGGTTACTTTTTCACAGCCCTAAGCAATTCACCCAAGGGGCAACCTTATTAGTTCAACCCTTTTGACTCCCAATGCCATCCACAGAACTTTCTCCCTCCCCTTGAAACACTGCTCAGGTCACCCTGTGAGACAAGCCTGAATCCCATCATAAGTCTGGCCATTTGAAGAGCTCACCTGGCATTGGGGTTCACCAGGAGGGCCCCAGAAGCTGGTAAGAAGACCAGAAGGCCTGCTGAGATGGTGATCAGTGAGGACAGGGCTGGTTTTTGTTACACAAAGAACTCTTTTGTGCTTTTTTGAAGGTCCAGTGGATATCATTGTCCTTGCCAAATGCAGCCCCTGCTTATCTAACCCTTGCAAAAACGGTGGGAGTTGCAACAGTGACCCCGTAGATTTCTACAGTTGTTCCTGTCCTTACGGCTTCAAGGTATAGAAGATATTCTTTCAAAGAAAAATCTGTGTCCTTTAATTAATGCGCTAGTTGTATCTTTTATATGAGTGAGTCACTCCATTCATTCCATAACTCCTGGTTCGGTTTCATTTTGGGGTGCAGTCTTACTTCAGGTTCCTCCTTCTGGGCTTCAGGTGCTCTGGTTTCATTAGACAGAAAGATACATTGGCAGGACTGATGGGTTGTGGATGTGGAATCTACAATGTGTTTCCATCTGAAAAGGGTTGCAGGAACTGGGCCTGGCTAGTTTAGGGAAGATAAGGACCAGGGGAGACAAGAGAGCAGCCTTCCAATATTTGAGGGGCTGCCAGAGAGATGAGAAAGGGGGTGAAGATATTTTCTAAAGCACCCGAAGGCCAGACAAGGAATAGTGGATGAAATGTGGGCTCTCCCACTTGGGTGGGGGGTTGGACTAGATGATCTACAAGGTCCCTTCCAACTCTGATTATGCGTCATCTGAAAAGTAAACTCATTCCCCCACTCTTATTTTTCTGTACCATGTTCATTTGTTTACTTGTAGGGTCGAGACTGTGAGGTTCCAATCCACGGCTGTATCAGCAGCCCATGTAAAGAAGGGGGGACTTGCCACTTAAAAGAAGATGAAAAGAATGGGTTTTGGTGAGTTAGAAAAAAATAATAAAATACAAAAAAGGAAATCATCTACCCCTAATATGGAATCTGTGCCCATTTGTTCTTCTTTCCTTCTCCCGGTAACAAAGTAGGTGTTGTATATTGATTTCCAAGTCTTTCATTCAGATATCAATGAGCTTAATGCACTTAGAAAACTTTTCTTGCTGTCAATATGTCATTTTTAGTCAGGGCATAATGGGGAAAGATAACATGATTTTTGCCTCTTGTTATCCTAATTAACAGCCGGCTAAATTCCTCTTGAAAGTCTGACAGTTTCAAGGTTTTGCTTTGTCTCCTATCAAGCAGCTTGTAAATGATCAGATGCAAATCCCAGGGAAACACAAAATTAACGGTGCATTTCCAGTCCAACACCCTACTGGGTGAAACATGCTGTGAGCATTTTTAATCTACAGGTTTTTTAATCACAGAATGCAGGACCTCCAGATGTAGCTCTTAAATTATGGAGCTAAGAATGGTAATAAATGGATCCCATAATTCCATAATAAAAATTCTGCTGGCTTGTTAGAAACGATTTTGATTTCCCCCTACTTAATAAGCAATTAGCTTTCTTTTTTACACACAAATTACAAGCAACGGCTGGATTGATTTCTCTCTGAAATTAATTTGAAACAACTTAATATGATAAATGGCTGTTTGAACCACAACTTTATAAGGGAAAAATGAATAAGTGGCACTCCAGAATACTTGTGCTGGAGAGGCTCCCACAAGATGGATTAAGACACAGTAATTATTACTGTGTAATAATTAATACAGTAAATTATGTCCTAGAAAAACTAAATTTATTAAGTAATATGCATGCAGAAGCATGCATTTATTTCATAGCAGGCAAAAACCCTTGAAATTCATAAATGAGTGAAACATTTGCCAACATACTTTCCACCCATAGCACTCAAAATGCCCCTATTTGCCTTACAAATTTCAGTAATTCAGAAATTTTCTAACTTGTTGCATAGTTTCATTTGAGCATACTTTATAGTGGAAAGATTGCTTAAAATAGTTCCCCAAAATAAAAATAGCAAAACGGCACTTGTAATGCCTCTTTCTTCACAAGAGAATTTCCTTGCTTGTTTGAAGCACTTTTCACACTTCTCTTTTGGTTCCAAATCTCCTCCCTTGTTCTATTAGCTGACCTGAAATTCTCTTAAGTTTGTAGAGTATCGCATCAAAAACATGGTTAGGCACATGCACATTCCAAACATCATATGGCATATTCTTTTGTTTGTTGGAAGAGTTGGTGTGTTTTCTTTTCCAGGTGTGCCTGTGCTGATGGATTTGAAGGTGAAAACTGTGAAGTGAACATTGATGATTGTGAAGATAACGATTGTGAAAACAATGCCACTTGTATAGATGGAATAAACAACTACACTTGCCTTTGTCCTCCAGAATACACAGGTATGAAGAAGATCTTACTTGGATGTATCACAAGCTCCATAATCTGGTATGATAAGCTTGTATGTTGATAAATTTGATCCCTGTTTCTTCTGGTTCAGCTTTCAAAGTGTTCCTTTATCATACCTTCTTCTGCTATTTCATTGAACTCAGCTTTATACCTGTGCAACATAAAGTGTGTGATAAGAAAGCTCAGGCCTTATAAAAGAAAAAAGATGGAATTTGAACCTCAGCTTAACTCAAGGAGAGAAGCAATCTAGAACTAAGAAGGACGATACTGACATTGAGAACAATTAATCAGTGGAACAAAAGTTTTAGGTGCGCCATCACTGGAAGTTTGAAAGAAAAGACTGGACAACCATTTGTTTGGAATGGTCTCCTGCTTGAGCAGGGGAGGTTGGACTAGAAGACCTCCAAGGTCCCTTCCAATTCTATTATTCTATATCAGAGGTCTCCAAACTTGGCCACTTTAAGATTTGTGGACTTCTATTCCCAGAAATCTCCAGCCAGCTCTTCTTAAAGTTGCCAAGTTTGGGGACCCCTGTTCTGTATTCTAAATAGCTTACTTAAATAGGATTTTTTCTTGGGGGCGGGGGGGCGTTATATAGATGTAGTTGCAAATTTTGCATGGTGATGTCATCAGACCTGAATTATCATATTGCTGAATGCTGCACCCTACATTTTTTTTTATATATATCTTCTGCAAACCTCACCTCCTTTTACATTCACACCTAATTCTGGGCCATTTGTAAAATGTCAGATCTAATAAAAGATTTGTGGGGGGGGGGATGTTAGAGGCACCTGTTTCTTCCTTGATGAGTATGGACTTTATCTCACCTGAGAAATAAAATACTGAAGAAGCTTTTTGGATGAGAAGCGAAACGCCTTCAAGGAATAACAGAGCCCAGATACCTTTTGGAAAAACACCTTTGGTGCTTGACCTCTGACCTTTCTGCCCATAGAAGGCTCCTGCTGTCCATTTCCTGTTGTTTGGACAGCAACTGAGCCTCTTAAAATCCGCTCATCCACTGCCTGCCCCATTGGTTCAGGATTCTTTACTGAGGTTATTTGCCAAAAGTATTTCAAAAATCCAAGCGCAGCAAGTCCATGAGTCCCCTCTTACCCTTCTGCTTATTGGAGGCTCTTAAAAGCTCTCTTTTGGCCTTATGAAGTCATTGCCATTGTAAAAACCACTTTAAACCCATCCACTGCGATTGAAAACCGAATCCAGATTATTTTCCCTTGATCCCACCAGCAATGATCATTTCAAAGCAGCTATGGCTCGAGTGACATTTCCAGCAGGAGGTTGGACCAACCTTGCGATATATATATTCTATACTAAAAATGGGTTTTAAGCATTGCAATTTCTAGGCATGTCAGATGGATTCACGTAAATATAAATTGCGGGTGAATACAACAACAAGAGATGATGAAGTACAACCAAAGCAGTGGTGGCATTCAAAAATTTTTTACTACCGGTTCTGTGAGTGTGGCTAGGGGATGTGGCCATGTAACTGGGTGGGTGTGGATTTTTTGCAGCACACACCCCCTTCCCATTTTTTGGGCCTTCTCGGCCTCAGAGAAGCCTCCTGGGGGGGTGGGCATTTTTGCTCCCAGAAGGCTTCCCTTGGGCTCAGTCAGGCAGATAGGAGGGGTATGCAGCACTCCCACTCTTCATTTTGGGGCCTCCCTGGGGCCCAGGAAGGCAAAAAATGGAGGGGGTAGGGGACTGTGCCCCCCTCCATTTTTTGCTTTCCTGGGCCTCAGGGAAGCCTCCTGGGCAAAGCAATAAGACAACGAGGGGAATCCTGGCACAGCTGATCATAGGAACAGCTGATCATCAGGAGGGGGGGCAGAAATACTTCAAGGAGTGACTAGGTGGGTGAGCATCAGGTGGGCAGGCAAGGCAAGTGAATGAGCTGCAACCAGGCGACCAGGTCAGGCGCGTGACCAGCCAGAAGTTACTACCGGTTTGGCGACTCACACCAAATCTTTGCTACCGGATCTCCTGAACCGTTGCAAACCTGCTGAATACCACCATTGAACCAAAGATAGAACAATGCTAACGAAATTGGAAAAGAATAGACAGACAGTGAGTAATATTTGTAGAAAATAAAACTATATCCATCAAGGGTTAATGTATAATTAACTCACCTTTCACATATTATTGGCTATATGGACAATCTACTGCTCAATCTAGATTTGGTACATTGCATTACTTCATTGCAATGATATATAAAATACTTTGATTTTACATATTATGGTGCCTTAGAGCGTTGAATGTAGATAAGATAAAATGGATATTCTGTCACTACTAATTACAGATTTGGATATTGATGTTGCACACATTATGATTATTTCACTTATCAAAATTAAATTTAAGGTTGGAAATGAAAAACAAAAACAAAAGGAGAGCAGTATTTTTTTTTATAACGAAGGCTTGGTTCTGAAGCTAAATTACCTGATATTAAACTCTCCATCTTGCTGTGACATTGTGATATGTCGGAAATATTTCTTGTTTCATTATTCTTATTATATCATTTTGCACTGAGACGAATGAAACAACAGAGATAAAGAGAGGGAAAAGAGTAGGAAAAATAAACAAACTCATTGAGATACACTTTGCATCTGGATTAGCCTTTTCTGATCAGAGACTTCTGCAGATGAATAAAAGCAATCAGGAAAATAGTTGAGGTGCTTTCGGAATTTTTAATAAAACAACAAGGACTATGGATTTTATTTATTTATTTGAAATGTTTAATGCACATCTCTGTTGTAAATTTTAGAAGCCTGTATAATTCCAAACATATTCTTAAAGGAAAGGCAACTTTTTAACAGTGACTTAATCACATGTTTCAAATACAAAATCAAAAAGTTGGCGCAATCCTGTTTTAACTTATACAGTGATGGAGCCGAGGTTATTCCAAAATTTAAGGTGGCTATTGATGATGCTTTGGGCCTTGTGTAAAGTAATCTAGCCTTCATTTAAGGTGAGTAAATGGAAGTTTAAGCAGACTATGATCAAGTGCTTAATAGGGCCATGGAGTACAGAGGGGGACTTTTGAGTAGATGCTCTCCACACAGAGGTGGTTGTGGAGATAAACTGAGGAGGATACCTGCATATGCCACCTGAAGCTCTCAAGGAAAAATAAGAAATGATCATGGAGTAACAAAATATGAAATTAACCTAGCGATAGGAATACTTAGAGCAGTGCTTTTTAACCTTGGCCCGTCTTCAAGTGGCCACAGTTGAGAAGCACTTCTCTAGGAATCAACACATTCTTATATAACAAATGTTCATGCTGGTTAGCAGCTTAAATACTACATTTTACACCAGCTGAAGTCTCTGGCAGTATTTATGATAGCCGTCAATGGCATATTTTTATCCTGATTAAATCAGCAACCAGATTTCTATCTTACAGGTACCAAAAGGTATCAGTCAAAAGGAGCCATGTTAAAACCAGTAATATTCCTAATCTAAAATCTAGGCCTTTCTTAGAAGAGAATAATCTCACCCCCAATTTATCATATTCCCAGGTAAGCAATCATTCCTACCCACTGTCTTCAGAATAACAGAAAGAATAACGGAGTTGGAAGGGGTGTTGGAGGTCTTCTAGTCCAACCCCTATTCAAGCAGAAGACCCAATACTATTTCAGACAAGTGGCTGTCCAATCTCTCCTTAAAAAAAGCCCTTCAGAATTGGAGCACCAACAACTTCTGGAGGCAAACTGTTTCACTGATTAATTGTTCTCAATGTCTGGAAATATCTCTTTATTCCTAGGTTGCTCCTCTGCTTGATTAGTTCCATCCATTGGTTCTTGTCCTGCCTTCTGGGGCTTTGGAGAATAGCTTGACCCCCTCTTCTTTGGGGCATCCTCTCAAATATTGGAAGACTGCTCTCATATCACTCCTAGTCCTTCTTTGTACTAGACTAGACATACCCAATCCTAGCAACTGTTCTTCGTATGTTTCAGCCTCCAGCCCCATAATCATCTTTTTGCTCTTCTCTGTACTCTCCAGTCCTGTTTCATCCGCATTATGCATCCATTTTTCCTGTCTCATCCTTAGAATATCATAAAATCCACACACACATTCTGATTAGTTGGAGCTGAATTTAAAAAATGCAAGGAAAAAAATTCATTTATTCTTTTGATTCCTGTATTTTGTTCTGGTTAGTAGGCTCTCTAGTGTTTCCTAATCTTGGGTAAGATGACTTGGCTTGAATACCAATCGTTTATAAACACAGAATCTTGTGGCACTTAAGAACTGAGTAATGTATATTACTAGACGTTGATCTGTGATCACCTACGTAAAATCAAAATGCAGAATACGAAGCAAATATTCAAGGCTCACTGCAGTATTTATTGTTACTAGTGCCTCCTCCAAAATAATAGTGGGAGACATAGCCCTCCCTCCAGACTAAGAAATGCATCCATATTTACATATTACAGAAATTAAGGGGAAATAATGCATGCATATACATAAATAATAACACAATAGATATCAGGTTTCTTCCTGCCTTCCTGTTATCTAAAGAGAACAATGGTCTTAGCTGAAAGAAACATCTCCCTCTTGAGATGCAGGGGTTGCTATGGGAATATTCTGATAAAACAGGCCAGTCTCAGCTACAAGGACACATTGCTTTTGTCTCCATTTATTTAAACATCCCTGTTTCTCTGAAAACCGATTTTCCCCTCACCTACAAGTAGGATATGGGCACAGAACAGCTACCCTTTGCATTGGCTGCCTGCCCTAATGCACATGCTTGTGACTTTGTCTCTGTTGTAATCTGTGACAAAGGGTGTCACATCCCCCATTCTGTTTCAACTGAGCTGCTCAAAGATTCAAACTTTGCAATTCTTCAGCTCAAGGGTCAGACCATCTTGAGTCAATAGAAAAAAATTCTGGGGAAATTAACTATTTCCTGTAAATTCTAGTTTCTGAATATTGCCATTTCTGGAGTCTAATTTGGATCCTCTCTCTTTTGATAGAGATGCATCTGCTTCCTTAATGTACAGTGCAGCAATGGATGCTGATAAATGGTTTATTGCCCCATTAGAAAATGGTCAGGTGTATGAACATTTGTTAGTAAAGGCATATGAAGCCCAAAAATAGAGTTGTCCCAGCCTAATGGTTAGAATGCAGTATTGCAGGCAAATTACCCAAAGCCAGGAGCTTGATCCTGATGGGATTCGAGGTTGTCTCAGCCTCCCGTCCTTCCGAGATGGATAAAATGAGGACCCAGACTGTTGTGGGGTGAGAGGCTGACTCTGCAATCTTCTTAGAGAGGGTTGTGGGCATTGTGAAGCGGTATATAAGTCTAAGGGCTATTGCTAATACTGTAAGGTCGCAACCACTATGAGTCAATAGGTCTTGAAATTAAGGTTTAGTTTACTGTGGTACAACCTGGCATTGATGGTGACATGGATGGTTGTCTTTAAGCATGATATGGGACATCTGAAGGACAGGCAAGGTTGATAATCATAGGTTATACATCCTGGATTTCTTGCTTGATTGGTTTTAGCTTGGAAAAACAGGTGAGAACAAGAACTCTTTGGTTTGGTTTTATTTGGAGGTGTTTTTGCTCCACAGGCTAATGAAACTAGTATATAGAGAGTATCTTTTGAGGCTTAGTGAATGATTGAGTCAATACATTGGATAGAAAGCCCAACAGCCATAAGATTTACATGCAGTAAAGCAGTATTAAAATTTCCAATTCACATAATTAAATAGACATTTTTCCTACATGACTTGTTGTTTTTAGTTGCAAGTTGCTTACCGTTGGGCTAAAAAAAAGATAAGGAAATCATTTTAACAGCAGGAACATTTGCTTCAAGATAGTAATATAACCAACTCGTAAAATATTCAGTATGTAATTAACAATATCAACAGAGCATTTCAGCTCTGTGAGTTCTTGGCTTCGAAAAATGTATTGAATCAGAAGAGCTGAAACTTTTAGAACATAGAAGGAGAAAGTTAGAAGGGGCCCTTCAGGTCTTCTAGTCCAATCCTCTGCTCAAGCAGGAGACCCTATACCATTCTAGACAAATAGTTGTCCAATCTGTCAGCTTTGGAAGCCATATTGAGACCAGATGTCCCACGCTGCCACATTTTGAGCCTGGGAAAGTGGGTGGAGGGAATTCCTTGGAGTGCATGTAGTTAGACATAATAGCATTCTTTTTCTCATTCAAGGTCAGGTTGTGTTGCGCATAAGTGAAGGGAAGTCCCAAGTTGGGACAGATGGTGATTGGGGCATGTGATGAGATGATGGGTGCAGGGGGTGGATTTTGTAGTTTTTACTTCTTGCAAGGAAGCCCAGAACTTTCAGATTTGGGATTCCCCAGGAGTGCCAGTTGACTCTCCAAAATAAAAAGAACTTTTGAGAAGATGCCTGTCTCAGAGTTATTGGTTGGAGTGGAGGTTTTCTGGAACGCTGACATAATCTTTTCTTAAAAACCTCTGGTGATGGAGCCTCCACAACTTCCGAAGGCCAGCTGTTCCATTGGTTGATTGCTCTCACTGTCAGGACATTTCTCCTTCATTCCAGGTTGCTTCTCTCCTTGGTTGGTTTTCCAACCCTGTTTCTCCTCTTGCCTTCTGGTGCTTTGGATAACAGGTTGACCCCCCCCAAAAAAAAAAAAATACTGGAAGACTGTTCTCATGTCACCCCTGGTCCTTCTTTCCTCTAGATTAAACCGTCTCAATTCCTGCACCTGTTCTTTGCTTTGTTGTTCTCGTGAAATGTTCCTACCGTCCCTCATGTTATTCCTTGCAGTTTAAACTCTGCTTTATTCGCCGTTGAGACTCCCAATTTGAATGGCAAGATCATTCGGTGCCTCTTCTAGATGGTTTGTCTCACTCATTATCTTCTGTCCTGAAGACCCCCTCCTGCCTTCTGCTTAGCCTCCACCTCTTTTTCCTGTGCCAGCGCTGACATGGGCATCTTGTGTGTTTGTTGTGCTAGAAAATTAAAAGAACAAAAAACAAAACATAAATGCACTGTCACTTTCTCTGCAGTGACTTAATTGCTCTCTGCTGCCATTAAAGTATGCCTTGCTTTATTCCCGCTGTGTTGTTTCGGTTGAACGTAAATGTCTCTTTTCTGCCTTTTGTTGCTGCCAGCTGCTAACCTGAATGAGGTGGAGAAAGGTCAGTGGATCCGGTTTCTCTTGTACCTGTTGTTTCAGTTCCCTCTTGGGTCCATCTTTCAAAACAGGGGTCTCCAACTTTGGCCCCGTGAACTTCAACTCCCAGAGTTCCTCAGCCAACAAAGCTCACCCAGTGGCCAACGTTGGCTGAGGAATTCTGGGAGTTGAAGCCCACAAGTCTTAAAGGGGACAAGGTTGGAGACCCCTGATCCAAAGGATGACATTTAGGCCACTTGCCAAACCTGATTTCAGCACTTTTTGATCTGTGATGTTCAGATCTACCATCAGATATTTGGATGGGTCTTAAATTTACAGAGTCTCCTAAAACTCTTTTGGGGACATCCTGTAAAACCTGGAAACAAGCACGCTTGAAAAGAAAGGCCATTGCTACAGTACAGGTAGCTCTCCTCTTATGACCACAGTTGAGCCTGGAACTTCCATCACTAAGTGAGAAATGGATTAAGTGAGATTCGTCCCATTTTACTACCTTTCTCGCCGCCTTGGTTCAGTGAATCGCTGTGGTTTGTTAAATTAGTAATTGTTAAGCAAATATGGCTTCCTTATGGAGTTTGCTTGACCCTGGGAGACTTGCGAACATCGTAAGTATGAACCAGTGGCCAAGCTTCCCAATTTGGACCATGCGACGTCATGGTCAAGCATCTGAATGTAAGTCACGTCACCATTGGGGATGCTGCAAAGGTTGTAAGTGTGAGAAATGGTTGGAAGTCATTGTTTTTCGGTCCGTTGTAACTTTGAATGGTCACTAAGAGAACTGTGGTAAGTTGAGGACTACCTGTATGTGGGTTACCAGCAGTAGAAGGCCCTTAAAGTATGAATTAAAAGGGAGTGTTGTTTGTCCCAGATGTTGAGAGGGGAAATAGGGCATTTGGAAGGGAAATTCTTTTGCTCCGTTTTGTCCCATTCCAGCTGGGCTAACTCTCTGCACTTTCTTTCAGGCGAACTGTGTGACGAGAAGCTAGATTTCTGTGCTCATGACCTGAATCCTTGCCAGCACAATTCAAAGTGCATTCTGACCCCAAAAGGATACAAGTAAGCCTTTCTTTTATTGAATGTTTGTTCTTCCCAGTTCGGTTCTTCAAATAGCAGAGCTGAATCGATGCGGTTCAGGCTATGCTGCTACTGGTTCGCCACAGTTTTGGCGAACCAGTAGCTAATCCAATGGCCGTTTTATGGTCAATTCAGTGAACTGGTAAATCCCACCCCTGACTGGCCCTGCACCCCAACCCCTTCCAGAAGTCCCTACATGGCCCAATTTGGATCCCAGGTAAATGCAGGGCATGCGTAGAGGCTCAGGGAGGGCAAAAAATGGGCCCATCTTCAGCCTCCAGAGAGCTTCTGGAGCCCGGAGAAGGCGTTTTCACCCTCCCGGAGGCTCGAAAAAAGCCTCCAGAGCCCCGGGAGGGCAAAAAACAGGCCTCCTGCCATGGTGCAGAAGGCCAACTAGGCCACATCCACCCAACAACCAGGGACAGAACCAGTTGCTAAAATTTTTGAAGGCAACCCCTGTTGGGGTTGTGTTGAGAAGTAATCTTGCAGTCCAGATTTAATCCTTCCTTCTTTCCTTCTCTTTCCTTTCCATTGGTTTTGACAGAGCTTAACTGAAAATACTCTGATTAGGGTACAGTACAGCACAGTGTAGGCAGTCCTTAAATGAACAACCAGAATTTATGTCAGAGGTCCCCAAACTTGGCAACTTTAAGACTTGTGGACTTCAACTCCCAGAATTCCCCAGCCAGCTGGCTGGAGAATCCTGGGAGTTGAAGTCCACAAGTCTTAAAGTTGCCAAGTTTGGGGACCTATGTTTTATGTTGTTAAGAGATACAGTTGTTGGTCATGACAAGTCACTTGTGTCAGTGCTGTTGTAACTTCGAACAATCACTAATAGAACTGTTATAAGTTGAGGACTATCTGTGCTCTTAATTAAGTCCTGAGATGGATGTAAGGGGAGCTTTTCATCTTCTGCAACAGTTCAGGAACATCTGCAGGGTGTGAATCATGAAGGTAATGGCTGGATTATGAAGCTACAATTACAAAATGGTTTATTAGGGTGACAAGATGGAAATTATTACACAGGGAGGAGGTCCAAGGAAGGGTAATCTTTAATTAAGTGGTATTATTGTTATCATTAATTGGCATGCACATTTGCAAAGCAACTTTTAATGGGCTTTAGATAAGTATTTGGAAACCTGGTGGTCTTATTAGCACTTTTTTCCTCCTCTCAGGCCAAACTTAGATTTGTGGATTGTTTCTGCTACATTTAAACATCAGTTTCTCCTTTAAATTCCCTGGGGCTCTTTGAGAATTATGTTGATGAGATGATTACAAATAAATATCATTTTTCTCCCAGTTAACTCCAAATAGTTGGCACAAGTTCTGTAAAACACAATGCAATGAAAATTAACCATAAGAACCCATAGATGTGAATATATAATGAATATAAAATATATTATTAATCTTTGGCTCCTGAGAATGCCTAAGGAGCCATATTTGTCTTCTTAAAAGCCCAAAATGAGAAGTTATATCTTTGTTCCTTAGTTGGGACATCACAGCAGAGGGAGCCCCAAAACAACTTTCCTGCCTGAGTTAATTGCACAGAATGGGGAAATTCTACTTAATGAAAAGAATCCTGGAAATATTTTGGAACCAAACTAGCTGATTTTTTTTCTACAGAAAAAAGCCAGGAAGAAATGGCTGTAAATTGTCTTGAGCCTTGGGAAGATATTGAGGAAAACCCTTTCGCTTTTTATTGGCTTTATTTTTAAAGGTGTAGACCATGGGTCCCCAAAATTGGCAACTTTAAGACTTGTAGACTTAAACTTCCAGAATTTGGAGTTGAAGTCCACAAATCTTCAACTCCAAATTCTGGCTGGAGAATTCTGGGACTTGAAATCCACAAGTCTTAAAGTTGCCAGAGCTCTGTAGTAAATTGAAAGATATATGTAGCATTCCCCAACTCAGGTTCACGAGTCTGCTCATTTTTTGAACAACCATGCATGCCCCTCCCACAGCAAAGAGACCTGTCAGAATGATTCATGATATAACTAAAAATCTCCCATTGAAACTTCTGATAGAATGTCACATCCACCAAGACCGAATGATGAGCAACAGCAAAACGTACAAATAATGAATTGCAAAACAAGGTGTGCAGTTAATAGACTGGCCTTAACAAATGCTAAAACATTTTGCTTCAAATGCACCATGATTCATCTTGAAATTTCAACTTGGTTCCCCCCCCCACCCTAAATATTAGCATTAATAATAATAATCCTGCTTATATTAATAATTTCCATGGACACCCCATCCCTGCTCCCAAAACTATGAATTGCATTTGTTCATTTAGTCCATTTTCCCCCTGTCTCTAGGTGCAGCTGCACACCTGGATATGTTGGGGAACATTGTGATATTGACTACGATGACTGCCTAGATAACAAGTGCCGAAATGGAGCTCAGTGCACAGATGCCGTGAATGGTTATACATGTGTATGCCCTGAAGGGTACAGGTAAGGACTGTGAAGAAGTAGCACACCAACATAGGTGTTAGAATATGTGAAGAAGCTTCTCAGTAGTGGAGAATATAAGGGTTAATTGTTAGGTTCTTGAAGTCCTCTGAGCCTGGCTGTTTTCCTGTGGACCCCCGAGGTCTCTTTCAACTCTTTTCTGTTAACCCAACCCAAGCTATGTCTTCGCTTGTTATCTAGTGGACTCTTCTGCGAGTTTTCACCCCCCATGGTCTTGCCGCGCACAAGCCCGTGCGACCACTACGAGTGCCAGAACGGAGCCCAGTGCATCCTGAGGGCCAACGAGCCCAACTGCCAGTGCCTGCCAGGCTACCAGGGGGAGAAATGTGAAAAGTTGGTCAGCATCAACTTTGTCAACAAAGAAACGTACCTGCAAATCCCGTCCACAGAGATTCAGTCGCACACCAACATCACCCTCCAGGTAAGTTAGCTCTGAAGTGTGAGGTTGTGGGAGTCATTCATATCAATTAATAGATCTTTCATTGAGCCCTTTGAGGCCTCTGATGTCACTCAGAGCTTTTGCTCAAGGCCACTGACCACAAGCAGCATTCAGAGTCAGTGAAGGAGAGACTGACACACATGAAGGCCTCAAAGGAAAGCCACATACCTGGGAAATGGAAACGCTTTTTGCCAAATGTGTGTGGGAAATGTGGTGTTGGTTTGGCATGCTATTGGGAGAAGAGAGCATCTTTTTGGTAGGAGAGAATGAAAAACCCGCTGTCATGCCCCTGTTGGAGTCTGAATCCAAGGAGGAAGACGAGCAGCTGACAGGAAGACGAGCGGGAGTGGAGCTCCCTGCTTTTGAAGCTCAACTTCATCGTGTGGCATAGCCAATTGCCACATGTCAGCTGTCGAAGACACAGGGAGAATGCCGGGTTGCAGGAGACGGTAGGAAAGCCTCTCTGCGCATGCGCAAATCACGCCCACCAAACCACACCCATCGAACCAGTGGTAAAACCAGTTTGAATGCCACCACTGGGCTCAAAGCTTGAAGGCCTCCTGGAAGAGCTCTGTTTTGAGCAGCTCCCATGAGGGACATAGAATGGGAGCACACCACATCCCTAGGGGGAAGGAAGTCTGTGGAGATTCCCCATCCTGCAGGTCACAGTTGTCCCAAAGGTGTTTTTTCCAAGAGGGACTTGGAGTTTCCAGTTGTTGTTTTCTTTGAAGATGTTTCACTTCTCATCCAAGAAGCTTCTTCAGCCCTGGAGGAGCAAAACATCTTAAAGGAAAAACCAGAAAGTCCAACTGCTTCTTGAAAAAGCACCTTAACTGGGATTCTGTGGGGAAGCAATTCCAAAAAACCACCCCCAGCCACCTTGAGTTTTCAGCTGTCCCCATTTCCCTAAAGCAGAGCATAAGACTAGCATCATACTAATGAGAATAGATTATTATTATTGTTGTTGTTGTTGTTGGTGGTGGTGGTGGTTAATCTTTGGTGAGATTCACAGCCTTTGGTTGATAGCTCAACAGCTCGAGTCCTAACCAAGGACCTTGTTCAGGTAGCGTTGGAGGATATAAGCTGTTCCAAGTAGGGTGGCCTTTTGTAAAATCAGGATATCCAAGTCTGATAAATTCAGGATTTCCAAATAGTCAAGTAGACCTTTCGGTATTGCTCCAGGCTTCCCCTTACAATTGGGATAACACGCGATTTCTTTTTCCAAAGTTGCTCAACTTCAATTTATAAGTCCCGATAATTTGTGATTTTTTTTTTGCTGCGTGTCTTCAATTCGTGCATCACCAGGTATTGCAATGTCAATGAACCAAACCTTTTTCTTCTCAACTATTGTTATGTCAGGTGTGTTATGGGCCAAATGCCTGTCAGCTGAATTCTGAAGTCCCACAAGATCTTGGCTTTTTCATTCCTCCTCTTCTTCTTCTTCTTCTTCTTCTTCTTCTTCTTCTTCTTCTTCTTC
>BLBF01000039.1:17799097-17809714 GCA_015471245.1 Laticauda colubrina
TCCTCCTCCTCCTCCTCCTCCTCCTCCTCCTCCTCCTCCTCTTCCTCCTCCTTCGTATTATTAAAATCATGTTCACTTAAGGGAGAATTGGTTGTTGTCAATATCCTTTTAAGAAAAGAACTTTGGTGTCTTTATTTCTAATTCAAACTGGTTTGCTGTCAGATTTCCACAGATGAAGACAGTGGAATCCTGCTGTACAAGGGAGACAATGACCACATCGCCATGGAGCTTCACCGAGGCCGGGTCAGAGTCAGCTATGATGCAGGATCCTATCCAGTATCTGCCATTTACAGGTGGGCTCATAAATAAGAAAACCAGGCTTTGGGGAAGATAGGCCTTGTTTCCCGTCCAGGTGTGTTTCAGATGTGGCAACTTCCACTTCTGGAACTTCCTCCCTGGAGACTCTCAATTTAGAGAATATGATAAAACTAAAAATAACAGACTGTGACAATCAATATCCATAGAAGGCTTTATTTCAGGATATTTGCAAATACTGGCCCCCAACTCCCAATAACAGTTTAGGAGAAGGAGACACCCCCTTCCAGTAATTACAGCCTTATATAGGATTATCACATTTAAAAGATGATATAATACATCCTGTTTTTCACACATAGAAGTTGTAGAGATTCTCATAAGAAGGAAATGGGTAGTCCTGGGTGTTTTCCATAACTCCTCCCAGATTCCTTCATGGAAATCCCCCAACTCTCCTCATCTTCATCATTATCATCAGATTTCCTGTTTTTCACTTAAAATATTGCATAAGAGATCATTAATAAACTTCTGATGTCAGGGTGACCTAGCATGAATCTCAAATCAAGCCAAGGACATAAAATTTTGTAACTTTGCAGAACTTTGACAAAATAACAAGCTATATAAATGTTCTGATCTCTAGACAGTCAGATTAAAAACAAATATGGAGTCTGTCTGGTTCTTTATATTCTTAGGTGAATAAGGTAAATTTTTACATATACTCGGTCATGATTCTTCCAAAGGTGCTTTTTCAAAGGGAATCAGGACTTTCCTTGGTTCATTCCAGAACCAAAAAAATTTACTTAGATGAGAAAGGAAATATTTCCCAAAGGGAGAAAAACACCCAAGAAAGTCCAGTTGCCTTTTGGAAAAAAAAATTTTTTTCCAGTGTCATTTTTTAAAAATTATGTTTTGAAATATTTTCTGAAGAAGGAAGTTTCCCTTCCACACCAGGAGATAACCACAGAGATAACACAGAGAGCATAATTCCTCCTTCCTCTTCAAAGTCAGGAAGGTTTAAACTATGATATGAGGGAATCCAGCAGGTCACGATCAAGTTTCTATTTTCCATGTTTCCTCTGCCACCTTGGCAATGCTTTGGTAAGGCCACACTTGGAATTTCGTAGTTTCGGCTGCCATGGTATAAAAAGGATGTTGCGACTCCAGAAAGAGTGCAGAGAAGAGCCACAAAGATTATTAGGGGACTGGAGGCTAAAACATACGATGAACGGTTACAGGAATTGGGTGTGTCTAGTTTAATAAAAAGAAGGGAGACATGATAGCAATCTTCCAATATTCAAGGGGTGCTACAAAGAAGGGGGGGTCAAGCTATTTTCCAAAGCACTTGAAGGCAAAACAAGAAGCAACGGATGGAAACTAATCATGGAGAGAAGCAACCCGGAACTAAGAAGGAATTTACTGACAGTGAGAAACAATTAACCAATGGAACAGAAGTTGCCTCCAGAAGTTGTGGGTTCTTCATCACTGGAGATGTTTAAGATGAGACTGGACAGCCACTTGTCTGGAATGGGATAGGGTCTCCTCCTTGAGCAATGGGCTGGACTAGAAGGCCTCCAAGGCCCCTTCCAACTCTCTGATTCTGTTACCTTCCGCTTTAATTTCCTTTGAAGAATCTGGATGGCCACATTGCAAATTACCAATATGGAATCGCCTGTAGACATGTCCCAAGGCCATATATCAATATCCCTTCATCTTTTGTATTTTAAAAAATGAGATGCAATCTTTTGAACGCCCATCAAGGAATCCGATTCATAAGAAAATGAAAACGTTTATATTTTTGCCAAAATTGTGGAGTTGGGACAGGTGGAAGGATGAGAAGATTGCCCTCTGTGGAGTCATTTATCCCTTGGTCCCTGGAAAAAGAAACATGGTTACAGGAATTATGGAACATTAGACTGTTCCATTCATGTGAAGCATTAATTTACTATTAATGCATAATTATGTCCCAGCACTTTCAGAGTGAGATATAAGTTCTATCTATGATCTGAGTGTGTTTGGCAGGAGAGAAGAGATCTATTGCTCAAACTGTGGTTGTCATATGTAAATCGTAGGAGGTATAGTTGTTATGCTTCGGTGTTTGCACACCGATCTCTCCGTGGTTATTGTAACCAGGAAACTTCTCTCAATCAAAGTGATAGAGCACCTGGTACAGGTAATCCTTGCCTTACAACATTCATTTAGCAACGTTCTGACAAGCAAAGTCCATGGGAAAAGCCAGATTCACTTAATGACCAGGTTACTAATGTAACAACGACTGTTGCAAGAAAAGTGGTAAAAATGGGGGCAAAGCTCACTTAACAAATGTTTCACTTAGCTGCGTAAATTTTGGGCTCAATTGTGCTCATAAGCTGAGGAATACCTGTACCTGAATATCCATGAGGGAATTTTCAATTCTCTAAATATGGATTTCCCAAAGCCACAAAAGGAACACCACCCTGGAAAAAATAGGTGGCAGTTTGAAGTTATTTGGGTGAATTTTTCTTATGCACAGTTAGGAAATCGCTGCTTCTCACCATTTTTTGCATGCTGAGGGCCTAAACTTTGGGGCAGAGGTCTTCAAACTTGGCAAGTTTAAGACTTGTGGACTTCAATTCCCAGAATTCCTGAGCTAACGTGACTGAAGGAGGAGGAATTCTGGGAATTGAAGTCCACAAGTCTTAAAGCTGTTGAGTTTGAAGACCCCTGAATTCTATCATCCTATCTGTCTATCTATCTCTCGTCTCCCCATCCATCCATATCTATCTATCCATCCATGCATCCATCTCTATCTATCCATCCATCCATCCCAAGGGTCTTCAAACTTGGCAAGTTTGAGACTTGTGGACTTCAACAACTGGAGGAGGAATTCTGGGAGTTGAAGCCTACAAGTCTTCAAGCTGTCAAGTCTGAAGACTCTACCCTCCTCCCCCCTCCCCCAGGTTTAGGCCAGATCTATGATAGCTTCATATAAGCAATTGGGATATGTGGGATACTCTTAAACTCTTGGTGCCATGACTAATATTTATGGAATTAAATCACTTTCCCTCCCCCAGTGTCGAGACCATCAATGATGGGAAATTCCACATGGTGGAACTCTTAGTCATGGACCAGATTCTGTCATTATCTATTGATGGAGGAAACCCCAAAACCATCACCAACCTGTCTAAACAATCTACTCTGAATTTTGACTCCCCGTTTTACGTTGGAGGTGAGTTCTTCCTGCCACAGGGGAAGAGGGCTTCAGGTCTCTTGGAAAACACAGTTGGGCAAAAGGGAAGAAGGACGGCAATTCTCACTTTTCAAACTAACTAAAAGTGTCACAGCAGCTCAACGTCTAAACCTTTCTAAACCCAGACAGGTGTTTTTTTGGGGGTGGGTGGGTGGAATTATTTGCTATACCTTGCACTGTATGAACAATGGAGTCTTAAATATACCATATTTTTTTCTGATCCTTTTTTTAGTTTTTCTTTTTTTATATAATTTTGTGTTTCTTTGGGTGTTTTTTTTTTTAGTTAATGTTTTAAAAATTAACTAAAGTAGATTTCTCAAGGTCTGGAATCCTTTTTTATTATTATTTTTTTGCCTTGTCAATACAGCTTTTATGAGTCTATTGTGGAGTGATCTAATTCAGCCACCGGTCGAATAAATGATCAATATCTTTTTAAGGGATATATCATCATTAAATTTCTCCACCATTGTCCACCTGGTCTGTAAAAATCCTTTAAGGAAATCAGGAATGTTTTATAAGTTGGAGAAAAAGGTGGGGAACAAACGGGAGATCTGAATGCTCTGGAGATTCTCAGTCAGTCAAGTCATGGCTGTCCCAAAGGTGTTTTTTTCAAGAGGCAACTGGATTTTTCTAGTTTTTCTTTGAAGACATTTCACTTTCCACCCAAGAAGCTTCTTCAGCTCTTAACTGGATGATGGGGAATGGAAGGATTTATTCTCCTTGCAGACAAGCTGGTCATTTTCATCCTTCTAGAAGGTCGTTGAGGCCACTTGGAGCTTTGTCTGTGACCTCAGAGTCACCTGCAATTGTGGGAGTCCACATTTTTTCCCTACCAGTTCTATGAGAACCTGTCCAAACTGGCTGAATACCACCTCTGGTTAGCTGAGAGATGCAAATGGGTGGAGACCCTTCTTGGCCAAATGGGTATGGAGCCCACCATCCAGTCAGATCTAGATGAGATGCGAAGCATCTTCAAAGGAAAACCAGAAAGTCCAGTTGCCTCTTGAGAAAAAAAATAGTGCCTTTGGGTGGTCAGAACATTTATCTAGAAAACTGATTGCAAGCTGCCTCGAGTCACCTCTTGGTTTCACCTGTGTTAAATTAAAAATATAAATGAAATGAGGGAATGGGGACACTTTTCTGTAGTGAGTCAGTTCCTCTCAGTGGGCCCATCTGCCAGAGGCATTCATTCTGCTCACCTGTGCCATCCATCCCTACTCAGGTGTGCCGGTGAAGGAAAATGTGGCTGCGTTGCCTCCAGGCCAAAATGCCACCAGTTTCCATGGCTGCCTCCGAAGCCTCTTCATCAACAGTGAGTTGCAAGATTTCAGGAACGTCCCGTTGCAAGTGGGGATCCTGCCTGGCTGCGAACCGTGTCTGAAGAAGGTGTGCGTTCATGGCACTTGCCACATGACGAGCCCCTCCGGCTTTACCTGCGAGTGCGAGGAGGGGTGGAGCGGCTACCTCTGCGATCAGGAATCCAACAGCCCTTGTCTGGGGAACAAGTGAGTCCGGGGCCCATATCTCTATTTTTATGGTGAAACACTTTGGCCTAAGGCAGAGGTCTCCAACCTTGGCCTCTTTAAGACTTCCTGCATTCACGGCCTACAAAGTTGATGGCACAACTCAACTTTATACATTTGTTCTGAGTCTGTGATGGCCCAAAGGCCACACAGTCAAATAATCACTAGGAGTCCCTTTTTTAGCACCAACTTTGCCCCCAATGTCCTGGTTACCTTCTGAGCTGGAAAAAAACTCCCAGGAGTAGCCTTTATCTGCAGAGAATCAAGTCCAAAATGTGGTCAACAAAAACTGTAACTATAAGTCCAATCAAGGCAAGAGGAGGTCATTAGTCTGGCAGGGCAAGAGAAGGAATTCCAGATGTGAAGGAATGGTTGGAATGCAGATAACCCAAATCAACACATGATAAACTCATGTTTGTTCCCAGCAGACACCACACGCAGCTTGCATTTCTTTTAAACTCTTATTCCCAGGTGTGGCTAATGAAGGGAATCAGGGCCCTTTCCTTCCCCATAAGCATGCAACCCATATTGCTCCCTTCTCCTTCCTCCCTGTGTGCCCTAGGATGAAGAGAGGATGGGCCTGGGTCTTCCTCCAAACTCCCTCACCCTTGTTCTACCTCTCTCCTGCTCTGCCCAGCTGGACTTCCCCAGTTTCCTCCACAGCCAATGGAGCCACTCTCCCACTCCCTGTTGGCTATTTGTCTTCCTCCTCTGATTCAGACCCTGACAGGGACATGACAGAGTCATTTCTTTTAACCCTATTGGGTTAAGTTGTAATGTAGAGAGTTTCAGAGCATAACTTATCTGGCTACTGCCTGACAGGAAAATATTTCATGATAGAATTTTGTTGAGGGAATGGATGGCCAAATTCTTCTCAACAACATAGATACACCTGGTTATGTGCTGTTGATGGTCATTGTGCAGCCCCCATGTTTCACAGGCTGTTTAATTTATCACAATGAGGTTGTTCCAAATATTGGTGGGCTTTTTGGGAGGGTGGGGTGGCCTATAAACATCTAATCAACTATCAGGATATGTAAATTTAATCCCTATTTTTGGAGGCTTCAGAATATTTGATGAATTAGGAGATTCTGTCCCAGGAATTATTCTCAAATCAGGAAGAAAGCTTTCCCAGCCCAAATTCCCTAGAAGGAGACGCCACGGATCAAATCACGTACCTAGGCAAAATACTGAACCATACCAGATATCCCTGAAAGAAACAAGACTAATTTTAGGAGCCCCATTTTCAAAGTTCTCATTAGCAATCTATAACTACTCCACTTCCAGTAATTAGGAAGATTAGGAAATGTGCAACTTGACAGTTGGAAGACTTGTGGACTTCAATTCCCAGAATTCCTCCTCCAGTCATGTTAGCTCGGGAATTCTGGGAGTTGAAGTTCACAAGTCTTAAACTTGCCAAGTTGGAAGACCCTTGGTGTAAATGGTTAAACTTCCCTCGAATGTTACGATCCTAAAACTTGTTGAACAAACTTGTTGAACAAGCATTGTCATGGTGTGGTGATTCTGGATTAGACCCAGATTAGATTGAAATGCATCCTTGGAAACAGCTGCTGAAAGAAGCTATGAAGAGGATGGTAGATGGGTCATAACTGGTCATAATTGTGAAAAACAGTCATATGTCACTTTTTCCAGTGCTGTTGTAACTTTTGGTGGTCACACAATGTTAAATGTTGTGAGTCAAAGGCTTACCTGTATTTATATGAATTTAAGTGATCTCACGCATGCAGCGGTTGTGGTGATTGTGGATTCTATGTCGCTGGTTGTTGAGAAAAGCAGAATTTAGGATCTGTGATATCCTACTCAAGATATCCTACTTCCATTACACATCTACAGTGGCTCTTTCCCCCATGCCCAGGGGTTTCTGCATCCTTGCCCATCAGTTAGACGCTCCAAAGGTGATTCATTCCATCTTCATTCCAAGATTCTATCAAGGGATCTTGGAGTCTTAGTGGACAACCATTTAAATAGGAGCCAACCATGTGCAGCAGCCGCCAAAAAGCCAATGCAATCCTACGTTGCATTAACAGGGAGATACAATTGAGATCAAGGGAGGGACTAATACCACTCTATAAAATCCTCTTAGTAAGGCCACACCTAGAGTACTGCATCTAGTTTTGGTCACCACACTATAAAAAAGATTTTGAGACTCTAGAAAGAGTGCAGAGAAGAGCAACCAGGATGATGAGGGGACTGGAAGCTAAAACATACGATGAACAGTTGCAGGAAGTGGGCCTGGCTAGTCTAGTCAAGAGAAGGACCAGGGAAGACAGGAAACCAGTCTTCCAATATTTGAGGGTCTGCCACAGAGAAGAGGAAGGGGTCAAGCTATTTTTCAAAATCCCTGAAGGCCAGGCAAGGAATAATGGATGGAAACTGAAGAAGGAGAGATTCAACCTGGAAATAAGGAGAAATTTTCTGACAGGGAGACCAATCAATCAGTGGAACTTCTGCCTTCAGAAGTTGTGGGAGCTCCCTCACTGGAGGCTTTCAAGAAGAGACTGGACTGCCATCTGTCAGAAATAGTGTAGGATCTCCTGTTTGGGTGGGAGGTTGGACTAGAAGACCTCCAAGGTCCCTTCCAATCTATTACTGTGTTCTAAAATGAAACTCTGAGCAATTTCCCTTTGGAGCACAGTCCAGCACACTTTATCAAGCCTTAATAAGGCTACACCTGGAAACCTTCATCCAGTTTTTTTGGTCACCACATTACAAAAAAGGATGCTTTGTAAAAAGTGTAGAGAAGAGCAACTAGGGTGATTGAAGATGAAAACCTAGGAAGAACAGTTTCAGGAATTGGGCTTGGCCAGCCTAGAGAAAAGAAGGACTAGTAGGGGCATGATAGTAGGATCCTAGTATTTGAGGGGCTGCCACAAAAGAAGAGGCAGTCAAGCTATTCTCCAAAGCACCTGAAGGCCAGAAACAATGGATAGACACCAATCAAGGAGAGAAGCAACTTGGAATGAAGGAGAAACTTCCTATTGTGAGGACAATCAACCAGTGGGAGAGCCTTCAGAACTTGTAGGCACTTCATCCCTGGATGTTTTGAAGAAGAGGTTGGGCAACCATTTGTCTGGAATAGCATAGGGTCTCCTGCTTGAGGAGGGGGCTGGACTAGAATGCCTCCAAGGTCCCTTCCAGCTCTGTCCTAAAGCCAAGCACGCTGGGACCCCTTTCCCTTTGAGCCCAGTCCGAGATGCTTACCATTCATCGTGTCACTCAGCTGGAGGTTAGATGAATAATATGTGTCCGTCTTCTCTTGGGCTTGTCTCTCCTGTAGATGTGTACATGGTACCTGCTTGCCAATCAATGCCTTTTCATACAGTTGTGAATGTCTGCAGGGATACGGAGGCGTCCTCTGCGACGAAGACGGACAGGTGCTTAACCCCTGCCAGCCCCTCCGATGCAAACATGGTCAATGCAGGTTTTCAAGCCTTGGAAAACCATATTGCGAGTGCCACAGCGGGTATTCCGGGGACGGCTGCAGTAAAGGTGAGCCTCCGATCGGCCGTCGGGACTCAGTTTCCTAGAAGAAAAGTGGAGGGTGGGAGAGAAAAGCCCTCCTTTGATCGGAATAGCAAAAAAAGAGAGGTTTTTTTTTTTTTTTAAAGCAACCCGTTCTGCATGCACCGGATGACATTTTCTTTCCGAAACTTTATTTATTTATTTTTATTTTATTTTCTTCTTGATCTCCATCCCTGACCAACAATTTTAGTACCTTTTCGGCTTTTTGCTTGATGATTAACATAATGAGAGTGGGTATTTATATATATCCTAAAACCAGGAAGGTTTTTCTTATCTCCTCCTTTCCAAATTTTGCTATAAAAACTTTTCTCTTTCTTCAGAAGCGACCTTTTGCTCTGTTTAAACTGCCACCTTATAGCTGCTGTATCTTTCTGTATTTATTGTTTCTCTACCTACTGCAACTCTGAAGCCAAAACCAATGATTCTGCTGCTAGTTTTATCCCAAATACTACTTTTGACCTCTCATCTTCGACTGATTTATCACATCGAATTATTCAGGTGAGATGGATAAAAACAGGCTGACGTGAAACTCTCCCCTGTGCTGTGTCTCCTGTCTTTTTTTTTTTTTTCTCTCTCTCTTCCATTCCTAGAGCTGTTGTTTATTCATTCTGTCCTTTTGCATCCATGGGATTACAATAGGATATAATACAATAGTTCTCCCACTTAAAACTGGTTTTATGCTTTGAAAATTTACCGAGCTAGGGGACTGGAGCCTCTGTTAAAAACACAGATTGAAGAGTATTTAACTCTAGGTCTAATAAATGAGATTGCATGCGGTCTCAAACATTTCCGAACAGTCAAAGAAACCAGGTGGTTGTGAAAAAAATAAAACAAAACCCAGAGGATATGTATTTTTGTAATAAAGAAAAAAGATTTAAGTTCCCAATTTTCTTGTCGTAGTAATTGCAGTGCATTTTGAGTTTGGATATAAATCAGCACCAAAAAAGAGGGTTGCTCTGGGTGTGCATGTTGGCTTTAATCCTATAGAGGGGAATCCTTGGTTTATTATTATTATTATCATCGTCACCATTATTATTTGTTTCTTTGTTTGCTTTGTTTGCTTTCTAAGCTGAAAGGAAAGCCAAACTGGAACGGATATCTTGAAGGGCTGCTTTGCGTGGAAGCCCCTTCAGCATCTCTCTTTCTTCCCTTTGCAGAAATCTCTTGCCGAGAGGAACGCATCCGCGATTACTTCCAAAAGCAGCAAGGTTACGCCGCGTGCCAAACGACCGAGAAGGTTTTGAGACTCGCGTGTCAAGGGGGCTGTGTGAACGGGCAGTGTTGCAGGCCACTGAGAAGTAAAAAGAGGAAATACCTTTTTGAATGTACCGACGGCTCCTCCTTCATAGGCGAGGTTGAAAAAGTTGTCCGATGCGGCTGCACCCAATGCCCCTCTTAAACCAGGCACTTTTCTCCCCCACCCTCATTTCTTTCTGGAAAATCCTGTATCAGCCGCTTCTCGGACTAAAGTCAGGCTTCGTAGTGGATATATATTGTAAAATATAGAACAAGCTTATTTTTATTACAAGAACAAAGAACCTGTTTCTTTTAACTACAAGAAAATAAAATCGAGTGCTCAAAGAGACCTCTTGAAAAACCTCAAGGACTTAAAGAAAGAAATATGTATATGTAAAAAAAAGACAGGATTAAAATTTCATCCAGGATAGGAAAGATTCATGACTTTTAACACCCAACCTTCTTCAACACTCTCTGAAGATAAAGAAGCCCTTTGCTCAATTATCTTTCAGTTTGATCCTTGTATCGATGATAAGAGAGAAATATAAAGTTTTTCTTTTTATGTACTTTAACTATAGCTGGGGAACGTGCTTTACTTTGGATTGGTTTCATTTTCTTCACGAGACCGTCAGATGGAAGAAATCCAATTTTTACAAGATGGGGCCTGGGGGGGTGGGGTAATGTTGCATTTTGTACAGTGTAAAAAAAAAATTGAGAAAATGAGAGCTTTTCCTAATTCACAATTATCCTAAGATCTTCTAACACATTTTTTTTAATGTTATCATGCTACAAAGAAAGAAAGAAAGAAAGAAAGAAAGAAAGAAAGAAAGAAAGAAA
>BLBF01000039.1:17809724-17819951 GCA_015471245.1 Laticauda colubrina
AAAGAAAGAAAGAAAGAAAGAAAGAAAGAAAGAAAGAAAGAAAGAAAGAAAGAAAGAATTTACCCACCCTTTTACAGTATTAATTTTTTTTGTAATATAAATGATAAGATTGATAAAATAGATTATTGTTGAGAAAATTAGATATAATACGGAGTTTTGTTTTTATGAATCTTGAACAGCTCTATACAGTATTCTGTTTATTGAGAAATATTTATTGTATCAAAGTACACTGTACTTAACATCTAGGCCAATCTTTTTACTTTATTTCCCAATGTTTTAATATATATTAATTTATATTTGTCCTGATATTTTTGTATTTTCAGTTGTTTTTTTAAAGAGAGAGAGGAAAACTTAAAATCAGGATATTTGCAATAGGACTAATATAGCAGGTTCTCACGGGATAAATAGATTTGATCTGGGTTAATATTTTTACAGTAGCACCTGCCAGCTGGTGTCCGTCCTAGGACCAGAAGCTGCAAACAATCTGATTATTATTTTCATTATAGCAAGGAAGGATGACATCTCTCGAGTCTCTGTAATATATGAGGAAATTGTCTTTACAAATAGGTGGCAAATGTTATAGGTGTGATTTTCCCCTTCTCTCCCACCAAGTATACGCTACTTTTCAGAAAATGAAATTATGTGTTGAAAATGACACTAGAAGATAGATATTTTCAAACTAATGTTCCCTTGGAGTTTCATACCTTTAAAACAAATAAAAGAGGCTGTATTACCATTTCCCCCATTATTAAAACTATTTTAAATGCCCAAATATTTTCCTTTGTTAACATGTTGCTGCTAAGTTTAATATAGAATTGGAATAATTCTTTATAATGGGTTGTTCTTTTTTTAGTAAATCATGGGGAACCCTGTAAAAAAAAGGGGGGGGGGTTTAATTTCTTTTATACAAGGAAAAGATAGTTGTACATGTGTAATATGGTGTTACTTTGTCTAATTTGGACCGGTATCAGTATCTTTACTGATGTTTGTAAATTAAACAGATCTTTACCTCAGTTCCACTTCTTGTATTTCTCAAAGGAGTTTAACGTCCTTTGGAAGATCAACTTTTATTTCGGATATTAAGTTGAGTTTCTCTTGGGAGAGAACTGCAAAAGCTATATTCTAATACCAGATGTACAACAATCAGTTGTTATAGCATATTGCAATCTGTTATATTTTAAGTTTTTGTGTGCAGAAAACACAAATTTGTTTCTCAGATTTGGCAACTTCAACTCCCAGAATTCCCCAGCCACTTTATTGAAGTCTGCATCTCTTAAAGTTGCCATGTAGGTAGCTGGCTTAATGAGGTAAAGAGTAGAGATGCTCCAATAGAAGAAAAGCAGAAAGGAAGGACTCAAAAGTTCATTTTTCATGAGGAACTGGACTTTCTTTGTTTTTCCTTGAAGATGTTTCGCTTCTCATCCAAGAAGCCTCTTCAATTTGGACTGCATAAGTTTGGGGTTAGTCATCTGAGCATTAACCTTCTATTCCCCACCATTCAGTCAGAACTGAAGAAGCTTCTTGGATGAGAAGTGAAACGTCTTCAAGGAAAAACAGAGAAAGTCCAGTTGCCTCTTGGGAAAAAAAAACACCTTTGGGACAGCCACGGCCTGGATGATGGAGAATCTCCCCAGACATTCAAGAAAGAATAAGCTGAGGGAGAAGGAAGGAAGGAAGGAAGTAAAAATGACAAGGTGGCGGGAAGACTCATGGACAAGAAGAAGAAGTCTGAGGAACTTGGGAGTGAAACATCCCATTTTCAGTTTCCTTAAGAAGTGACCCCAAATATCTTAGCTCTTTTTAATACTGAGCGCAGTAGTTAGAATGAGCATTGCATGGAAACTGACCACAATCAGCAGTTCGATCCTGACCAGTTTGAGATTGACTCAGCCTTCCATCCTTCTGAGGTGGGTAAAATGAGGACTTAGATTGTTGGGGGCAAGAGGCTGACTCTGTAAAACCGCTTAGAGGGGGCTGGAAAGCACTGTGAAGCGGTATATAAGTGCTATTGCTACTGCTCATACTGAGCTGGACAGCATATTCAGTCTTTTATTCAGACAATTCAGACAATTCAGACAATTAAATGTGTGGTGGAATGGAGAGGTTTTCAAAAGGATCCAAAGGGTGGAATTGAACAAAACAGAAAGGATACAATAAATAAGATGAAGAATGAGATATCAAAATATCAGTGCAGAGAGAATTCAATCCCTTTCAAGGCCCTGCATTAGTTCTACAAACTTCTGATTAATTCTGCTTTGGTGCCAGTTTGATAGCTTGAAGAACAGAAGGATCAGGTCTCTGTTTTTTATAACCTACTTGAAAATAACCCTGTAGCTTTCTGTTCTTTTTCATCCGGATTGCATTGCCTGCTCAGGCACGCTGGAGTTTCACCAGATCATAAATTCTGCCTGATTTCATAGTCCATATTTATGTGTGTTAAAAATAATCGCACATCCCTCTATCCTTTGGGGATGGGATGTGAAGAAATGAGATCTCTTTGATGGCTGCTGTAAAAGCAGAGTTCGTATTTGCAAGCATTCATCATGCCAACAGATTGATCAAAGTTGGAACGTTAAGATGTCAAATTATCTGAAGTTTCTGATCGAATAATTCTATTGTTGCTAGGCCAGGATAATTATGTGCAGGTCAGAAACTACTTTGTGGGAGTGACTGGATTATAAGGCAAATGACACGAGTGAAGGTGCAATGATATAGTTGAGGAAGAGTATATCACTTGTTAAGTTTGTTTAATGACCAAAGTTACAACAGCATTGGTCCTTTGCCAACTGAGACCGCCATATTGGCTGGCCATATTGTGCATCCCTGGGTGGGTCGTATAATCCCCTTTTGTGACTTTTCTGACCAGCAAAGTGAACAGGGAAGACAGATTTCACTTAACAACCATGTGACTAATTTAAGGGCTGACAGGATTCACTTAACAACAATAGCAAGGAAAATCATAACAGTCACTTGACAAAAGAAATGGTAGCAACACTAATGCTGGGCTCAATTGTAGTCATAAGTGGAGGACTACCTGTAGCCTGAGTTACACCTGAGAAGCAATCCAGTGCTTAGTGTGTGTTCCTTCAAGCCATCAGTTCTGAAATGTAAGATACTTCTCTAAGACAAAGCCTGGAGAAAGAAGGATTTCATGGAAACCATCTCCTCTTAATGAATTGACCAAAATCTCTTCCATGCCTTTGTTGACTGCTCTCCAGGGCAGTATAAACCAGGGTTCTCCAACCTTGGCCACTTTAAGACTTGTGGACTTCAACTCCCAGAGTTCTGGGAATTGAAGTCCACAAGTCTAAAAGAGGCCAAGGTTGGAGACCCCTGATATAAACACATTAAGCCACTCTTTGATCTTACATCTTTCTCCAGAAACTTTAAATCAATTATCCATGAAGTTTCTCAGCTTCTCTCTCTTTACAGTAGTCCATACAACTACTTTTACTGCGCCCAACACATTATAGATCAAAGATAGCAAAGGGACTGAGAGATTTGCCATAAAAAAACAGACTTGACAACCAAGAAACCAAAAAAAATATTTAAAAATCGTAATAAAGACATTAATGAGGGGTTACTTTATTATTTCCTTCAAAACACACTTTGCACCCATTCCAAGATGGAGAGGAGCAATCCATATAAGTTCAACAAAAAAAAATATTGTATAAGAAACAAGAATTCATGGAGGAAATGACAGCTGTTGCATTAAGTGTGAAGTGTTTTTTTTAACATAATATTTTTATTTTTTTTTAATTTTATGTAGCATGCCTTATTGTTTTAATTTGTGTTTCTGACACAAACAAGCTACTATATATGATATATGAACATAACATTTGCAGTATGCAGCGATGAATTCTGGATGACGTTGAAGGCAACTTTGCAAGTTGGATAGACAAGCAGTTTACTAAAGAATGTAATGTAAGTGCCACAGGATGCCACCTTACACCCCCCCCCCCCCCCAATAGTGATTCTCCTAATATCTGCTTCTGTCACTCACAATGTAATATATTTATACTACCCGTTTTAGGTAAAGTACTTGTGATCGCTCGGGGTTCTGTTGCTTATTTTTCAATGTGATTTGGAGCAAGGCGTTCAGGAGGAATTGATAAAGTCATCAAACAACAGAAAACACAGAGGGGTGGATAGATAATTCTTTCAGAGTGGTATGTGTGTGTGTGGAAAACCATGGCACCTTTTTTATTTTTTATTGAACATACACAGAAAAGAAAGACATTTAAAAACAATGAATGTGGTGCAATCATCCAAACACACAATTGTCTTAACATCGCTAAAAATTTGTACATATTTACATTTTTATGCACAGTATATATTCATAAACCTTAATCATTTCTTATATTCTGGATCCTTCCTTTTTTCCAACCAGTGATAAAACTTTTCCCATATTTTGGAATAGATTTATCCTTATTTTTTAGTTCTTGTGTCAGTTTATCCATTTCTGCGCACATCCAAATGTTCCGAATTATTTCTATTTTGCCTGGAGCTTCCTTGCATTTCCATTGTTGGGCATAAACTAATCTTGCAGCTGTGATTACCTGGATTATTAAATAAATGATATCTCTATCGTATTTTCCCACATTAATTCCTAATAAGAAAAATCCAGGTCCGTATTCTATTTTGATTTTGCACATCTCTTCTAAATGTGGCCCCTTTAAGACCTATGGACTTCAACTCCCAGAATTCCTGAGCCAGCCATGGGAATTCTGGGAGCTCCAGAGTTGGAATCCCCAGGGATTCTGGGAGTTGAAGTCTACAGGTCTTAAAAGTTTGTCAAGCTTGGAGGGCTCTGTCCTATGAAATAACCATTGGAAAGTTCTCTCTATGGCAAGGTTTTCAAACCTTGGCCGCTTTAAGTCTGGAGGTCTTCAACTCCCAGAATTGCCCAGCCAGTTGGCTGGGGAATTCTGGGAGTTGAAGTCCTCCAGGCTTAAAATGCTGCTGTTGCTGTGTGCAAAATACAAAACCCCGCATGGATCGGAGGAGAAGGCGATAGGATTGGACCTCCTTGCAAACCCCCATCTCCCAGGCTGAACGGGATTCTGTTTCAGGCACCATGAAGAGGGGCGGACTCCACTTCCCAGAATTCCTCCAACCGGCACGGCTGGCTGAAGGATTCTGGGAGTTGAAGTCCGGCTCCGCTGAGGTTGACGCAGACACTGCCGCCGACCTCAAGGGGCGCCGGCCATTCCAAAGTGCCGGACGCGTTTGAGAGCGACGCTTGGCCTCGCCGCCGCGCCGTAGTTCCCATAGCAACGGCAGGGCCGCCGCGGCCTACTTCGTTTTGCGCGACGGGCTTTTCCTGCCCGGTAGCCCGCCGGAGGGAAAACAGGCGGCCCGCTGCAGCCCAGGAGCCCCGACGCGGTATTTCAGGCAGGGCTACCCGCCCGCAGAGCATGTGCAGACGGTTTTTTCCCGAATCCCTCGGGAGTGCGGGGCCGGGGGGAGGGCGACAGCCGCCTCCTGGGATTTCCTGGTGGTCCCCTGTCCATTGGCCAAGCCTAGGCCTTTTTTTTTTTTAAAGCCAAAAGGCCATAGTCGCTTTGAATGGCCTGGGATCTCCTGGTGGCTCCATATCCTTAAACCAACCGGGTGGGGCGTTCCTTTTTCCTCAGCTCCCAGGGCTGAAATATAGACGGCCTTCTGCCTTTAGGTCCCCGGAATTGAGCTGGCCTTCCCCATTCCCTTCTTGCATGGGATCTCTTAGTGGTCTTCCATCCAAGCCTTTACCACTGTTCTCTTGGAGCTGATCTCACTGGAAGTTGGGGGGGGTCCATCCCCTCGCCTCTTTCCCCCCCCCCCCCCCCCCCCGCCTCCAGCTATGAATGACCCCTCCCAAGTCCTGGGCTGACCACAACAAAGCCCAGAAGCCTGAGCGACGAGCCCTCCCCTCCGCTCCTTTGCAGACGCCTGTTTGGTGCAACACAATGAGGTCCCCCTCCTCCCCTTAGGACGCCCCCCACGAAGGGATGCATCGGACCAAGAAAGCCGAAGGCGCCAGAAAAGCAGCAACTGGTACTTGCAAAATTCTCTTCTTCTTCCTCCTCCTCCTCCTCCTCCTCCTCCTCTCCTCTTTCCTCTTTTTTTTTTTGTAAGGAACAAGGGGTCCTGAATTCTCATTTTTTTTTTTTTCTTCCCCGGACACTTCCTTCTCGGTATTCGGGGCAGGCAATGTGGGGCAGAGATCATCTCCAGGCCGTGGAATGAGGGAGCAAAGCGAGAGCCAGGAGAGGAAGACCTGCTCGGCTCCTTCGACGTCTCAGACTTTGGCCCTGAAGCCGCAGCCACGGCCGAGCGACCGTCTTAACCCCAAAACCATTGACCCGGTAGGTGCAGCACTGGGCCGGGGAGCCTTTCTTCGCCTCCTTGCCTCAAACAGCTCCAGGCTGAGGAACCATTGCCTTGCAATGTTTAGAAAGGGCCCATCAGCTGGCAAAGCCACATCTTGTTGCAAGGGATTGCATTTATTCATTGCTACCACCCCAGACTGCGCTGTCCCTTTCCAACATCCCCTTCTTTGTGAAACCTTGCAAGCTGTGAATGGGCGTAATTCACTGCTGTGGAAATAAAAGAGGACTTTATTTGCCAGGACTGAGGTGGTGTTTTGTGCTTTCTCAGGAAGCAGAACGACATCATCATTCTCATCATCAAGGGAAATTGCCAGGCCATCTGCTTCCAGGAAACTGGGTTGCTTCTCTCATTTGCTCACCTGGATTTGGGACTGTCCCTGCTAAGTCCTACTTCAGGGTAGGGATTTTCCAGGAAGTTTCCAGCACTAATGACAAGACGGGATGTCCTCTGTGGAAATTGACCACAAGGACAGCAACAAATTTCTCTTCTGACATCAGATCTGGTTGAGCCTTTGAGCTGTCCAGCCTTCCCACCTGCTGTCCAGGAAGCCTCTTTGGCCCTTTGCATGATAACTGCCATTCCTTTCAAAAGCTTTTTTAGCATCTCTGATCCTGAGGCTTAGTTGCCTGTTCTGCAATTTGTAGGGATGATTCTGACTCTCCTATCACTTTAGTGTGGCCCTGGGAAGATGTGAGGCTTTATCCAACCCCAAAGCCGACATTAGAATTGGAGAGAGTGATGAGTTTTTCCTACTGGAAACCCAACAATGACGGCTAAGTGCACTTTGAAAAGGAATTTTTTCTAAGCTGACCTGGATTTAGAGTGATTAAACATGACAATGTTTTTTTAGCAATCTCCAGATCTTTTGAATATATCCAAATAAATGCTCTAAGAGACAGAAAACTCCTATTTCATGTGCGCAAGATTTTTTAGAAATACATTATAGGCAGCCTAGAGATTTCATAAATCCCTTTGTATTATCAGTTCTTTTTATCTCGGCTGAAAGATTCCCAGTATTTCTAGTTTATTGTATTTTTCCTCCCTCTTTCTCTTAATAGTCCATGGATTATTTTTCAGTCTCTTCCTTTAATTTGCTTTCAAAACTCATGTGCATATTTTTGTATATTTTTAAAATATATTTTATTTATATGTGCCCATTTGCTGCCCTTTCATTTTTTAAAATCTCAATTTGATAAGGAGCAATACTTAGTCCACCATTTGGTTCTAAAACTCTGGAGAAGGTTTTGCATGAAACCATCCAACTCTGGTTGACATGGTTGCTGTTCCTTGCTCTAAGCAGGAACTGCTGTTCCTTGCTCTAAGCAGTCTTAGCAACAAGTTTGGTTTGGATCATATGTATTAATAATTAGTAAGATACATATTATCTTATTAATGTAAACTCCAACTGGTAAAAGTTTGCCTCTTCATGTTCTTTAGGTCAAGAAGAAAATTCACATACCGTATATATTCGCATATAAGCCGACTTTAGAACGCTTTTTTTCCCCCCCCAAATTTGGGGGTCGGCTTATACGCGAATAAATCTGGCTGCCCGACTTCGCACGATGAGAGCCAAGGCTCTCATCGCCTTCGCAGGCAGCGGCTTTGCGCAATGAGAGTCTTGGCTCTCATTGCACGAAGTCGGGCAGCCAGATTTATTCACGTATAAGCCAACCCCCAAATTTGGGGGGAAAAAAAAGCATTCATCATGGTATTTGGGGGTCGGCTTATATGCGAGTTTTTTCAAAAATCCTCATTTTGGGGCAGTTTTTAAAGGGTCGGCTTATATGCGAGATCGGCTTATATGCAAGTATATACGGTAATCTTTTGTCAGCTAAAAGTGTTTGGCGTGTGCACTCTTTCTGATTTTAATCTTCATTCTGAATATAAATTTACGTTTATGTTTTGTAATAATATATCCTCAAAATAAGCATATCTGCTGTAAAATTTAAGCACCTTCAAGTGCCATTGGAAGGATTCAAATTCAGTAAAATTTAGAAAAGCTATGTCTTGCTGGGGCATATCTGTATTAGAATAACAATATGCTGACCATATTATTTCTTTTTGTTCTAGTTCAATATTCGGTCAAGAGTACCTTCCGCCTTTGCAGCCATTTATTCTAAAGGGGGCATCCCTTGCAGGTAATATCAGGAACCTGGGTGAGCAAATTAAATTTATGGAAGCACTAAATGTTGAATCAAATCAATATAGCTTAATTCGCATATCAGCATTTTAAAGTGCTTTCCACTTTCATTTACAATTAAATAGGCTTTGAATTGTACTGTGTATAGATTAAAAGAACAATAATTCAAATATAATATGACCAAGAAAAGTTAATTTTACTTGTTTCTGGGAATGCATTGTGCTTAAACATTTTTCCAGAAACTAAACTTTTTTAAAAAAGCTTTTTTTAGTTTTGCTGGTGGCTGAATTCACTGTATTCTGTATTCACATTATGTCTTGTGGCTGCTTCTGAATTGTATGCATTTTAAAGTAGTTGTTACATTTTTGCCTCAATCCATAAAGTTCACATATTGTGATTTGTGATTCTTCCTTTCAAACTTGAAAATATCAATTTGGGCCCTTGTAGAAACGTTACTTAATTTTTAAATTCCGTTTGGAGTGATTAAATTTACGGCCAAAGGCAAAATTGCCTTTCATGCTAACATGAAAAGAAAGAGGCATGTACATCTCCAATGTTATTAACCAAATAGTGAAGATATTCTTGTCGGATAATACCTTGAATTTCCATCTTAAAATGTTTGCATTTAATAACACTGCTAGAAATGTGATAGTTCTATTCCTTCCCTGATTGACAGCGGTGGAAGATGTACAGTGCTTTGTTTTTTTTAAAAAAAATGTACCATACTTAATAAAGAAAAAATAATAATCCTGCTATCCGTGAAGTTGTAAAAACTGAAACTGGTTAAGGTAGAAATCAGTTGGTGGGCCAGACTGAATGGTTTTGTAAATACGGAACAAACGTTTACAACTCTTAGAACCAGAAAACAATTCTTAGAAGTTTATTTGTTACCACCCCTTCCCACCCAAGTGGCAATTTCTGCTTTCTGCAATTGGCAAAGACTTTATGGATTTAAGAGTGTCTTCTTCAACCCTCAATCCGTCCAGGCTGAGTCTGTGAAACTTTGAGGTAAATCTTTGAATGTGGAGTTGAGTTGGTAAAAACTCCAGAAAAATCCAGGATTTTGACAGGAGCCCCTTTAGTGTGCAGTACACTGATTTCTAACATGTTGACAGGCACTTAAGACCACCCTTTTCAATAGTCCTCGGGATGTTAATGGTGCTGGTTGAGAGCCCATGAAACAGGATAATTTGTATGATTTTGCTAAAATAAAATGTGGTAGTTTTGTAAAAGGTACCCTGTTTCTCCAACAATACAGCCTCCCCCAATAGGAAGTCCCAGCATGTTTTATAGGCATGAAATGAAATTAAGCCCCTCCCCCCAAATTCAGGCTTATATTAAAACATGCAGAATGGGGAGAGGGGGGGGGGGCTTGCCGTTAGGAAGTACTTTTGTTGCACACCCGGATATGGTGCTTCCTGCATTGAGCCCGATACAAAGTGCCTCACCAACGCCGAGGTCAACATCCAAGCCGTTGCCGCCTGCCCACCCAAAGATGCAGGGGGGGGGGGTTAAGTCACCCCAAAAAAGACGGCCTAGCCATTTTTTCGGGGCTCCAAAAAAAATAAGACCCGGCCTTATTATATGAGAAACACAGTATTTTAGAAATTTTGACATTAAGTGAAAAATAGAGGAAGACACACATTGTCTCTGTGTGCCTGTCTCTCCATCTATCTATCTATCTATCTATCTATCTATCTATCTATCTATCTATC
>BLBF01000039.1:17819961-17851230 GCA_015471245.1 Laticauda colubrina
ATCTATCTATCTATCTATCTATCTATCTATCTATCTATCTATCTATCTATCTATCTATCTCTGCTTTTGTGTGTCAGTGTTGACCCTTGGACAAACAAACAAATATAAACAAATTTATATTTCCAGTGCTTTGTTTTATTTTAGATTAGTCCATGGCTCCATAAGGCACACATTGCAATGGGACAGTCATCCTGCAACACTTCAGTTTGACCCTCTTCTTATTAATTTAGCAGAGGTAAACCGTTTTGGGGAAACATCAGCTTTTTAAGTCTGGGAGATAATCCCTGCAATTTGTATCTTGTTGACTCTGTTCAAAGAAAAAGGGAAAGGTGGATTTTCTTAAAAGTGATACATTTCAACCCTCCTTTAAAAAAAAAAAAACACGAGAAAAATGAAAAGTTACAGTTTTATGAAGAACACTGAAAGCCCAGTGCCAGTTTTGTCAAATAAATATATGCATGAAAGAAGATAGCATAAGAAGTGGTCGGCTTTGTCCATGTAATTCTTCTGCTGCTTGGCTAGAGGTGGCCATGGGATCAGAGTTTGAGGGAAGCGGAGAAATCTAGAATGTTTTGGGGTAGTAAGGCTTGTAAAAATGAATCAATCACCAAACTTTGAATCTTTGGTCTACATCAGTGTTCCTCAGTACCAGGGAACTTATTAAGATGTCTGGACTGGCTGGGGAGTTTGAAGAATTGAAGTCCATGCAGCTTAAAATTTCTGAGGCTAGGAAACATTGGGCTGGATTGCTTTCTTGAAAAAATAAAGGCATTGTATCCTGCCACATCTACACAGATTTTCATATAAAGGCACACCATTGCAAGTTGTGAATTGTTCATTGCCTAGTATGGAGAAGTAATTAATTTACATTGCAAGTGCTTATTGCTTTAGAAAGTTTAGAATTGAAACAGTTGGGTAACTTTATTGGTCCTCTCCCTCTACTACGTTCATGCGATATGTAATTTACTTTTGTACACCCTCCAGCCTCTTTCTAACCTTTCTTCTTAGGGTTAGGGTTAATTTTGAACTTACCAGACGGGAATATTCTGACTTTGCAAAAAAAAAAAAAAAAAAACCCACCTTACTTGGAACTGCCTATATATACTTAGATGTTACCTTAACAGCTCTGAGGTCCTTGGTTAAGACTTGAGCTGTTTTTACCAGTCCCAGGCTGTGAATCGAATTGGAGGTGAAATCTTGAGTAGTAATTGGTTCAGAATGAGAACTTTTGTTCTCAGAGCAGTACTTACCAAGGCATGCAACTAGCACTGATTACAGTACTTTCTGAACAAGGCTGTTTGAAAAAGAGAGCCAGAAATTAAACCAGCGAGAATACACAGGGTTTTCTTTAAATCACTGGAGGCTTTTAAGAAGAGACTGGACAACCATTTGTCTGGAATGGTATAGGGTCTCCTGCTGGAGCATGGGTTAGACTAGAAGACCTCCCAAGTTCCCATCTATTAGTCTTATGTTCCATCTAAAATATGAAATTAAAAAAAAAAAAAAGGAAAAGTGCCTGGCTACTGTGCTAAAGGCAGAATCCCCTTGTTGAATGTGGCAATGCTAGATAGACCCAGAAGGGGGCAAACAAACCTTTGAGATGGGAGGAAACTCCTGAATTCTTCCCCAGGATATTTTGGGAGGGATTTCGCAGGCAGAGGGAGCTGGGTGCATTAACACTGCATTGCGTGACTCCCCACAGGGGCTGAAAGAAACGAGGCATCCCTACACATTCATCTCCCAGGAGGGCTTCAAAGAGCTGCTCTCAGTCGAAGGCGCTGCCCAGAAAACCCTCCCGTTGCTTCCTCGGCTCGTTCCAGTGTTGAAAAGTGCTCTGGTGAGGTCTCTGTGACTGGAGGACACAATCACAGGTGGCGCTGGCCTTGTCTACCTTCTGGAACTTGCTCTGCTACACCTCCAGATCACTGATTCTCAGCTTTGACAGCTTGAAGATGGAGAGAGGGGCTTCCAACTCCCAGAATTCCCCCAGCTGGCCCACATCTTCAAGTTGTCAAAGCTGAGAAACCACTGCTTAAGGAATCGTACCTTAGGCCATAGACATTGTGCTTGAGTCACTGTTTGTTCAGCCCATTCTGGAGAAAGTCCTTCCAGGAAGCGCCAGGTTGAGCTTTAAAAATGTCATGAAAAGAGGACTCAACTTGCGGGCAAAACATTTCATCCTCCAACTGAAATATTTGTTTTGCCTCCTGTTTATCTTCTGAGAAAAGTGAGCTTAAGGTTGACAGGAAACACCCAGGGGAAGAGGGATGCCTGCAGTGACTCTCAGCTTATGGGTTTTCCGTAGAGGTAATTAAACTGCAGGCGTGGTGGATTGTTTCCCTAAATCGTTTCAGGTTGGGTCACAGCTAGTTTTTATTTGTGACAACTCCTTTTAAGAAGTCCTGTTATGGATTTAAGAATGATGGCTACCTATTAGCACTGCATTCTTCCTCCCCAGAAGAAAATGTTTACAATGAAGTTCAATTGTTTTAAGCAACTGTGATTGTAGTTTTCTCCCCAAAAAACCAGCTCTTTTTCCAAATATCCTGTTAGTTGTTCTCTTCATATTACACTTCAGTCCTCAGTTTACGACCACAGTTGACCCCAGAGTTTCTGTTGTTAAGTGACTTTTGCCCTAGTCTAGATAGATAGATAGATAGATAGATAGATAGATAGATAGATAGATAGATAGATATAGATAGATTTATAGATAGATATAGAAATAGAGATATTAGAGAGAGAGAGGGAGAGAGAGAGATAATGATAGAGATAAATAGATATAGAAATATAAATAGATCAGATAAATGATAGAGATAGATAAATAGATATAGAAATATAGATAGATTGAGATAGATAGATAGATGATAGATACTGTAGATAGAGATATAGTGATAGAGATAGAGATAAATAGATGGATAGAGATATGAGAGAGAAAGAGAGATAAATTATAGATATGTTCTTTCTTTGGAGATCATGAAGTAGAATTTCATTTTTAATCTGGGCCAGTGTGTTCACAGTAGAAAGTGATAATAAAGGTTACCTTATATGTGCACACAGTATATTTACACTCTGTACTGTTTAAATATAAATGGTGCCAGCCTTCTGGAAGAGAAATTTGAAAATGAATTGTTTGTCTGCCTTGGGGAATGCAGCCCCCAGAATGGAGCAGTTCCAAATTACCAACAATTGCAATATTTTTATATGACACAACTGACAGGATTGTCACATTAGCAGGATTCAGTGAATGCATTTTCAATTGCATGAAAAGCATTGCCATTTTGTTCTGGGCCACCTTTTCTGGACCCCACCTAATTATTATTGCTGTTGTTATTGTTATTCTTTGAGGGGTTTGCTTTGTTAGCGAGTGATTCTTCCACCTGGTGGATGTGTCTTCATTCCATTTCTTCTCTTCCTAAAAGGCCCATTCAGATGATGAAGTATTTAGAAGAGGGCTGAATGCTTTGGTACAGCTGAGTGCTGTGGTTGGCTTTTGGCTCAATGGTCATCTGAAGCATCTACTTTCCAGTGTGAGTATAACCATGCTGAATCCCAGCTTGCCAGAATTTCTGCTAATAACTTGGTTCGAAGTTTTCCTGGTTTGTGGCAAGGGGGGGGGGGGGGAATCTGTATTGTAAAAGCGTTCCTGTGACTCTTTGGCCCTGTTCTTGGATGGTCTATTAAAGATTAAAATTCTTTTGGAAATTGTAATAAGAAGCTGCTACAGGTCTGGGTATTTCAGAGGCATTAGCTGGGGTTGCTCACCACCCTCACCCCTAATGCCATTTCCTTGGTCTTAGCATGTTAATCCAAGCCCTCGGATTTCAAACTATGGTTTATCACTTACTATGATACAGGGGGTCAAGCTATTCTCCAAAACACCTAAAGAAAGGACAAGAATGGAAACTAACCAAGGAGAGAAGCAGCCTGGAACTGAGGAGGAATTTCCTGACAGTGAGAACAATCTGTGTAATAATCTGTGGAACAGCTTCCCTCCAGAAGTTATGGCTGCTCCATCACTGGAGCTTTTAGGAAGAGACTGGACAGCCATTTGTCTGAAATAGTGTAGGGTCTCCTCCTTAAGCAGAGGTTGTACTGGAGGACCTCCAGGGTCCCTTCTAACTATGATATTCTGTTATAATCTATAAATCCGTCCATTCCTGAAACCATGGTTTTAAAAAATCACATTTGCTACTCTAGACAAACATTTGCCTGCCTGCCCTATAACCCCACCGTATCCTGCCTAGATCAGACAAAACATTGTGCTAACCAATGAGGCTGCCCTCTTGTCGCCTTCCAGGCCATTTAAATTGAAATCTGACTGTCCCCTTTGCCTCTTACTTTTGGCCCCCAGCTTTCCAAGAGGCAGATGAGCAAGAAGTTCAAAGAACAAACGACGGAGGCTTTGCAAAAACTGGAGCAGTACGGTGGAAAAGTAAGGGCAACCTGTTGATCTCCTCCATTGCTTTTACCTGCATTTGTCTGAATATGGTTCTGTAGCCTCAAGAAGGAGAGCAGGATTGAACCAATCCCTAAGCTTTTGCCAATCCTACATTCTTGTTAGTGCATGTTTGCAATCCTGCCCTTCGACCACTGAAAGGAGCCTCTCTCTTCTGCTGCAGAAGGGGGTCCTTTGTGTTCTTTCGGTGGACATCATTAATAAACGTGCACCCCGCCCCCATTGCCACAGAGGAAAGGTGAGGGAAACTCAGCAATGGGTGTTTCCCCTGAGATAAGATACCTGGAGAAGCTTTTCTCCCTGTCAAGATTCTCAGCCATTTCGCGTAGAGTTGCCCTCATCTGAGTTCTTGAGCCAAGGATCAAATCCAGGGACCCCTCAAGCACTTTGCGCCCGTGGCGCTTAAGGGTTGGAAGGATTAAGAGGTGACATCATCGTTGCCCAATTTTTTGGGGTGTGGGGGGGTGATTCTCCTTTCATGTCTCCATCAGGAGCTAGAGCAAAGGATGGGAGCACAACCCTGCCCCACGGCAGCCCCTGGGTCTCGAACGTGGCCTTGCTAGCTTCCTGCCCAACCTTCCAACCACTTTTCAAATTATGGGCATTGGTTTGAAGTTATGGCGGTGTTGAACAAGGGGACTTAAGACTGGGACTTAAAAGTTACAGACACCAATGTGCCCTGGTATAGAAAACCAGGTACCTGGCAGCAACCTGCACTGACAGCCTCAGGGGTGCTTCATCTCTAACCCCCCCTCCACCCCCAGTCCAAGGCCTTTTGGCCTCCTGCAGCCACTGACAGCCCAGCTGCTGCTTGCCATCTTGTTTCCTCTGTTTCTTCTGACTGAGCATGACCAGCCCGGCCCTTCACAGAGTAGCTACTCCATGCCCCTTCTGCATCCTCTCCCATCCTTAGCAGCTACTCCAGGCCTCGCCATACTCACCCTGTGCCTCCCCAGTCTCTCTCTGTCTCACACACACAATTCTCTCACAGGCTTCCCCATCCGGCAGCAGCCAGCAGATGCCACTGTACTCACCCATGTCTCCCCACCACTCATGCGCCACCTCCCTCCCTCCCACACCAGGGAGCCGGTCCTTACTTGCCTTGCCAGCCTTCTTGCAAATTTCCCGCACATTGCAACTTCCTGCCAGCTGCCCCATTGATTGTTGAATGCTGACCGGAAGTTGCACAGAGCTGCTTGCTGAATGACATACAACCCTCGCCTCTTTTAATGGCAACAGGAAGGGCTGGGGTTGCCACTGCCAAGACCACGATACCAGGCTCTGCGGCTGCATCCTTAGCAACTGAAATCCCACTCCCCATGTGTAGGGTGTAACCTTGGTTTATTCTTACTTCATGCTCCTAAACAGAGAGCTGGGATAGTTATCACGAAAGCTGGGATTCCTTCTAGATGTTCACAGGTTGGCATAGGACATCCAGAACCATCTCAAACCAGGAATAATTTGTTTTCAGGTGAAGAGGGAATTTGGTTGCCCGTAAACTGGCTTCAATATCAACCTATTTTTCAATTCCTATTTTATGAACAGGAAAGCCTGACTATTATAAAGGCAAAGATTCCGACTTATTCTTCGATTTCTTCCTAAAGACGGCGATGAAGAGGCAACTCTATTGGTGTCTTGTTCTGTGATCTTTCAGGGAAAGCAGTGATTAATATTTAAAATTAAGATGAGTATCAAGAATGAAAGTGTCCTGGATGCTTAATTATGAAAAATGCTTAGGCATGGCACCATCTGTGTTTTAGTCCCTCTTCTGGGGGCTGAAGGCTTTGCTGGTTTGTTAAAATTATTATGAAACTAATTTATTTATTTATTTTAAATTATGCACCTTTTACTTGCTAGGCTTAACCCTCACCTAAAACCTATGAGCATCTTGATATTTTACTAAATTTAGATGCTGCTGCACGAGGACACAAAAGACCTTTCCCAGTGCTGGGTCAGGAGGTCCTGAAGTTTCCTCTCTTAAAAAGGACTTGAAATAGCTAAAACTGGAAGGGATTATTTATCAATATTTTTGTTGATAAGATCATTTTAGTTCGATAGTGTTCTTATAGGAAGATCTCTTGTGTGAGGTCTAGATTGGAAAACATACATAATTTGTTCTTTTGGGACTGAGGTCTTTTCTCCAGTATGCTCAGAATACTTTATGTTTCCATCAAACACCTGAGTATTAAATAAAAATAGTTTAATTGCACCACAATCCCCAAGTATTAAACTTTATATAACAAATACACAGGTACAGACTTCCCATGAGTCCGCTTAAAAAAAACACACCATGCCTTCCGTGTCTTCATTTTTATTACAAAATATGCACATTTAATTCTTGTTAACATTCTACAATGGGGTTTAGATGTACAGATATTGTACTACTCATATTCCTACAGTGGCAGTAATAAGAGTACTTGACTCTCTAAGCCATGTTGCACGAGATTAGATGCCATTTTTAAAAATAGAAAGAAAAACTACAGCGGTTTGCAGCATTTTTGTACATCTATAAGCTTTCTGGAACTTCAGTGCAAAATATCACGATTAATGCTGGCATATGTCTTCTATCAGTACTTAAAAGCATCTAGCCAGACAGTAATTTAATATTATTTTGACTCTCATGAGAAGTAGGAGTGGGGTTTTTTTTTTGGTTTGGCTACTGTCTATTTCTCCCTTTATAGTTTTTTTTTCCTTTTTTTTTTCCAAAAAGAAAAAAGAGGGGGGAATATCAACTTCTCCCTCTCTCAGCATCAATATTGTGCACTTGTATTTTTTCTCTGTGGTGACTTTTAAAGGCTGTGGCAAATTTACTCTTTGTTCAAATCATTTTTCACAGAACCCTCTCTCTCTCTCCCTCCGCTTTTCACGCTGTGAATAGTAGGAATTGTAGCTCCTGAAAAATCTATAGCTCCTTCTAAGTAGTCATGCTAATAAACTTCCAATCTTACTTTCGTCTTGGAACCAGAGAAGAAAAATCCTTCATATAAATGACACTTGATTGTCATAATTGTGACCTGGTCCATGTTTCGAGCAGGCACCTTACTGGGAGTGTGACTGAGCCTCTCTTACTGGTTACCTCATCAGCCTTCGCTTTCACTTCCATCTTCATTTCCAATCAAGAACTGGCAGGATCAATTCATTCTCACCTTTGACTGAGAAGCCCAAACTTTTATCTGAATTACTGCCTGGATGTTCACTGTCTCAGTAAATTTGTCAATGGAATAAATGTACCATAGGCAGTGGTTAAATAATACTGTTTTTTTGCACAAGAAAAGCTGTTATAAAAAGTGTAGTTCTTGAATTTAAAATTGAGGAATCTGATTATTCCTCTCAGGCTAGACAAAGGAAGACTCCATGTGCCGGTCCATTATGGAGAGAGATATTTTTACCACCATCCCCAATGGGGAGAGCCTGGAAGCAATGTTGGTTGCCCCATTCCTCACAGTGGCCGCATAGGAAGCCAGCATCTGAGACCCCTAACATATTGCACGAAGCCTCCAACCGCCCTATGGATGGATTTCCTTTGAAGTGCAACAGTCAAAAGTGCCCCCTCACGCTGAGAATGACATAGAACGAGTTTCCCATAGCAGGGACTGTGGAACTCAAGAGCTAGCGCTGTGGAAAGTCATAGTAACCAAAAAGCTAGCCTTTCCCTCCTCCCCCCCTCCCATCACTCCAAGACCTCTGCTGTGCAAGTTGGAAGGACAATAAATGCTGCTTCCCTATTGCTGTTTTCTTTGGATTGTTCTGTGACTCAAATGACATTTGGAAAACAACTACCAGAGTATTTGCTGAATGACTTCTTCGCTTCACCTCAGTGAGTGGAAAAACAAAGTCTCCAAAGGTAGGCTTTTAATTAAACAAAAGCTTATTTGCATTATAGACATCTCAGTGCAAAGCTGACAATTCTTGATTTCTACGCGGCAACCTTGGGAGACGGGTTGCTGCAGAATTGCTCGCATTGCCCACTGATTGAAGGGAGAGCTGCTTGAGGTTAAATTACATTTTCAAAGAGTTGCATGGAATGCATAATGTTTTCATCCTACAAACAAACAAAAAAACAAAACAACTCATACAAACTCTTAATTATTAGGAAAAGATATTTGAAGCCAAATACTTAATCCCACCAACATACAGTTACGGATATAGTGAATGTCTTTTTTGAGATGAAATTATTATATCTGACCATCTCCATCTGTCTGTTTATCTAACTATCACCTGCCTGTCTGTCCATCCATCACCTACCTCAGTGATAGCGAACCTTTTTTGTTGTGGGGTGCCGAAAGCGCATGTGCCTGTGCTGGCACCCACAATGCAATGTACCCAGACCCCCCTGTGCATGCACGCACAACATCCCCGTCCCACCCCCTTACCTGCACTGTGCAGGCGTGTACTTCCCAGCTGATTTTTGGCCCGTTTGAGGCCGTTTTCACCCTGACAGAAGCTCGAGGGAAGCCTCTGTAGCCTTGGGAGGCCAAAAAACAGGCCCATTTCAGCACTTCCAGCATTTCCAGAAGGCCTATTTTTTGGCCTCCTGAGGCTGCAGAGGCTTCCCTTGAGCCTCCAGGGTGGTGAAAATGGCTTCAAACAGGCCAAAAATCAGCTGGGATTGCAGATAAGTTTGGCTGGGGCTCACGTGCCATAGGTTCGCCATCATGGATCTACCTGCTATCAACTAGCTCATCAGCGATATCTCAGCTAGGTAATCTTCCAAGGTCAAACGTAGCTGAAACACAGAACCACAAGCTATCATTCAAGGTTCAACCTTCAGTGCTTTGATGGCCTCTGCAGCACCTCAGCAAGCCACCCCCTGGCTTCTGGTGATACGGATGAATGTTCATCTATACACGAGGACCCACGGAGGCTACCAGATCATCATCAGTGGGCTGTGCAAGTGACTACAGTTGTGGGAATGTGCGCTTGTGCGTTCAAATGCCTTGTTCCCCATTCATAGGGCTGGTAGCGCTTGCAATTAAGAGACAGAACTTGGTAGCAAGAAAGATCTGGGGTTATATTTATATACTTAAATATTAAGTATTTTCATTCATACTGATCAACTGTAGGAGTGAAAGTAGAAATAGTTTAATGGCGGCATGAGTCCCCTAAAACAGGTGGACACTTTTTGCATTCCAGGAAGATGTTTGGGTCCTCCTAAAATCCCCAAAAATCTCTGAAACTGAGCAGCAAAATAGCAAATCCCAAGTATGCTGTTCTCTGTTCTTTTCACCTATTAAACTCAAAAAATCAAAGCTAAAGTTGGAAGGACCCAGGGCATACATTTCAACCTACTTTCTGCGGATGTTACTACCCCTGCATCTCCCATCCGTTATCCTTCTGGCAGGCTTCAGAAGCTTAAAAAAAAGCTAATAAAATATGTGACTGCAAAGTGGCAAAATTCACAAGGGGGGGGGAGTCCCATTTTCAGGTAAGGGCTGGACACTCATTTGTTGGGAACGGTCAAGCGTAGAGAAAGAGCTTGTGCAAAGCTTCCACACTTTCTCATGGCCTACAGGCCACTCGCCCTTCAATGACTTACTTTTTGGCAGCTTTCAATGAATTCATCTATGGTAACTACACCGTCTTTGTTCTTGTCCATTTTCTGCCAGAAATAAAAAAGGTCGCATAAGTGATTTGAAGCTCTTTTTCCCCAGATGCTTCTGGTCAGTTTTTAAAAGACTTATCTATAAAAGTAAGTAAAGTAAGTGTAAGTAAAGACTTATCTTTAAAGTAAAGTAGTAGTAGTATATCTGTGGAGGCTACTAAAAGAGAATGGTTTGGTCCCACCGTTAGCTTCTGTTCTTGATTTTATTTTACTTTATTTCCTTATTTTAGACATATTTGGAAGGTGGTACATGCAAGAAAAATCAAAGTCTAGCACGAGACTTGTACTTTCCACTGAAGTAGCTTTAAAGTATTCATAAATTAAATGCCTCCATGGACACAAGTAACCGATTCATCTTTACAAATAGCGTAATAATAGCAAATTTGATGACCGTCAGAATGCAAACCATCAAAGGGATCTTCCTGAGTTTTCCTTACAGGATTTAGGTAAATCCTACCTGGAAAAACGATTCCACATGTTGTTTTGGAGCATCCTCCCGAAGAACAGGGTACGTGCATTTCCCCATCATATCATAGATGGCCTTCATTATATCAAGCATTTCCTGGTGGGAAACATATTAAACTGGTGAAAAACATGCATCACGTTGATGGAAAATGTCTGACCCCTTTGGAGCTCTCTCAAAATCCTGCCATAAGATGACTTCACAGGGTGATTCAAGTTCCCAAGTGCAGACGTTTTGTTTTCAAGCAATTCAGTGACCTCTAAGGGTCAAATGGATTTATCTGGGTTTAACAGAACACAATAGATCCTGTTCTAATGACCGATGAACACAGTAACAAGAGTTGGAAGGGACCTTGGAGGTCTTCCTGTCACCTGAAAGACCGTCTCTCTCCATCTCACTGGGGCCTTTCTATTGCTTTCTTGAGAAATGGTCAAGAGCTGACATGGGATAGGTTTCCTGCCTGAGCAGGGAGCTAGACTAGACAACCTCTGAAATCCTTTCCATCTCTTGTTACTCTGTTGCTCATAACAAAAAAGGTCGGGAAAGGCCCTTCTCAAGATCAGCCAGTTCAGGGATTCGTTTTTAAAGCAGGAGGGTCCGTGCAATGTTAGCAGAACCCATAAAAGCCAAATTTTGGAAAGCCACTCAGAGTCATCTTATAGGAGACATGGGAGCCTAAGGATCTCTAAATAAAATAAATCTTAGGAATTTTATCTGTCAAACAAGATTGCTTCATTTACAGGTTTGCTCTAATGGCTGCCTCGTATATGCGTAAAATTAGCAGCATACAAACCCAGGGCAACAGAAAGAAGTTACTCCCACTTAGAAAAGAAAAGAAGTTACTCCCAGGAATAGCTTTAATGCTTGATATTGTCTGTAAGGGCATGAGAAAGTAGGCAACAATCCCAATAACTGAGTAGAAAAGGGTTTTTTAAAAAAATCAAATATCTAGATGGAATTGTTCCAGTATCATATACCTCTTATTCCACACTTCTGAATCCAGAGGTCATGATTTATCTATATGTGGGGGGGGAAAAGTGTACAGTTAGCTTTGCCTTGGACTCCTTACCTCTTTTGTTATACAGCCGTCTTTGTTTATATCATACAAATTGAAAGCCCAGTTGAGTTTTTCCTGCACTGTCCCACGGAGCAAAATGGAAAGGCCCATAATGAAATCCTAGAAGGAGAAGGAGGAAACAACAACAGCAAGAAGAGACAATAGAAAACATGGCAGTTCTCGTTGCTTTAGGTCCACATGGCAAGGAGAGCTAGCTGCACTGTGGCAGCGGGAACCACAAAAGAAACCCAGTTGCTTGATTGAGTGACACGTCTGTCGTGTGACATCTGAGCCTTCAGAACAGCCTTTGTTCCTTGGCTTGGTAGCTTCATGGAAGCAGAAGAACCTATGACGATGGACAACCTCTTGCAAAACTCTGCAATCTTTAAAAACCCATTAATCCCTTGGGTTTTTCTTGCTGTCATAATCGGAAAACAAAAATGCTCCACTCCAATTGAACGGAAGTCAGAGTATACACTGTTTCTCTTGGGCAGGACACGAGAAGAGAGCAAACCCCACTCCTTACTAGCACCGATGGTGTCTCTTAGTTTGGGGTCATGAGAAAAGCAGAAAAAGAGAAGTGAGAGCCAGTTTAGTGGAAGCTCAAACATCAAGCTAGAAACAGGGAGAAGGTGAGTTCTAGTTTTGCCTTAGGCACAAAGCAGCTGGGTGACTTTGGACCAATCACTCCCGTCTCAGCTCTAGGAAGAAGTCAAGGACCAACCAGTTCTGAAAACTTGCCAGGGAAGCTGCAGTCATTAAGAGCCAACACTGACTGAAAGACATGCATGCATGCACACAAATCTCATGGGGTAACATCAATGCATCCAGCTTACTGGGGCCATACAGAAATCTAGATTTAAAAAGGTACTTCACATTTTGTTAGAACAATCAACTAGTGGACAACTTGCCTCCAGAAGTTGTAAATGCTCCAAAACTGGAAGTTTTTAAAGAAGAGATTGGATAACTATTTGTCTGAAATGCTATTGGGTTTCTGCCTGAACAGGGGTTGGACTAACACTGTTATTCTATTTCTATTCCGTTCATGAAACATCTTCAAGCAAAACCACCAAGGACTCCCTAATTTTTCTCCTCCTCCACCACCACCACCTCCTCCTCCTCCTCCTCCTTTCTGCAAACCCCGCTTCCTTCTAGCACTGATGTTGAGACCTAGTTGGGTCATGAAAGGTCTGCAAGAAAACCACCCAGCTCAGAGAGCACAAAGGACCCCTCATGTCAACCATGCACTGTGAATATTCTCCTTTACGGCCAGCTACTATTGATCACTCGACTCCACTGAGCAGTGAAACCAGTAGTTTTACAAACAATACTCACTATCCCAAGCTATGGACCCAACCCAGCTCCCATTTCATGAAGAATTGTTTTTGTTCTTGTGTTATTGTTTTTGTGAAAGAAGCCACTCTGGCTTTGCTTGCATTCATGTGGACCTGAGGGAAAGCAGAGATTTTGGCTGATGAGATGCCCTTTTTCTCTGTTAGTACACACAGCAACCTCAATTAATTGACTTCAATTAATTCAGCCGTATAAACGTTTTGTGCCAGGAGGGCGGGAGCTTCTTCCTAGGGGGCAGCCCAGAAATCAAGGCAATCAACACATAAACAAGATCAGGAAGTTACTTGTCTGTTACACAGCAAACAAAAGCTAATTGCAAAGACCAAGTAAAAGGTCATTCTCTCTCTCTCCCTCTCTCCCTCCCGCTCTCTCTCTCTCTCTCTCCAGACTCCACTGATTTCTTAAAAGTAAATTTTATAGCAGACACAGTTTGTATTAAGCCCAGGCGGTGATCCAGACTGGCGAGACTGAATGTGATTTGGAGCATGGATGGTCCTGCGCCTCGTGCCTTCCCAGGAGCTCCTCAACCGAGGCCATGCCAACATTGAGGAGATCAAAGCTAATCAAAGGCATAGCTGTCGACCCTACCTGTAATTTACATTATTAATTATTCTTCCTTTCTTCAGATGATTTAAGCACGGCCTTGTCCTTTAGTGAACAGTGAAATCACGGGCATAACTCAGTTGCCTATGAATACATCAAACTATCTCGTGAAAGGTAACATCCCATTAATTTAAAGGTTACTGCTCTGTAGGTATTTTAAATATTCTTCTTTTTTACTATTTTTTGGGGGGGTGAGGAATGAAAAATGTGAACCGCAGAGATAGAAATAATCTAGCCAGATGCACAAGAACGCTTGTTCTGTGCTTCTTAAAGAAAAAGCAGAATGTTGCATAATAAATAGACCTGACTAAGATATACTTTATCCATGTTGAGGAGTTTTTTCAGTCGCGTTAAGTGAAGAGATCCGGTGAGTATTTAAAACTGTTATTCCAGGCAGTGGGCTATCAGTGCAGGAATTACCCAGAATGGAAGATAACAATGGAGAATTGGAATTGTTAGCATGTTATCAAAATCCCTTCGGTGGCTCACCTGTCTTATCGTTAAATACATATGAAACTACTTCATGAATAAATAAATAAAGTCATATTTAATCATTTGCAGACTACTCCATTTCTACATTCATAAAAAAAAAAAAAGTGCAAGCAATGAATGTGCAAATACTGACAAAGACCTCATTCAAATGCTTTACTAACTTTTGAAGGCTGTACATCTTGATCATAACATTCCTCAGTATATATATATATCTTTTCCCCCAGGTTTTTAAGGCAGCTTTTCCAATGTTCATCCCTAATTTTATTTCCATAGCAGCCCTCCTCTGGGTCAGGATGCCAGAGTCACCGAGTGTGTGTGCATCACTTATAAATAATATATAAATGCATAAATTAAGGTGTGCAGAGGACATGACAATTCCAGGCTCATCAAGGCAGCTTCCATAGCTGATGGTAGGATTGAACTTGTTTTCTTGGGTCTTGGTCCAATAACTTAACTACTCCACTTCCCTGCGTTTACTATAGTGATTCAAATCAGCAGTTTGCATGTAAAAGAAACCCCCAAAACTTGGCTTATAAATATATTTGGTTGCCTCCATGATTCTCCAGATCAGGGGTCTCCAACTTTGGCAACTTTAAGCCTGGTGCACTTCAATTGGAGACCCCTGCTCCAGACCATATATTTGGGAAGCATCTCACTGTCTGCACAACATTAGTAAAAACATTAATTAATCTCCTCTTCCTAGTGAAGTATTTAGAATTGGAGAAGATCAAAAAGTTTTTCAATGACTATAACCCTTAATTGCTCAGGAGAAACAATTTCCTTTCATTTAGTTCTTAAAACAAGAAGAAATTTACCAAGGAAAGATGTTAATTGGGAGATAATGAAAGCTGAAACTTAAATACCTGATTGATTAAAATCAGGCCCTCTTTTCCTCCACTAATTGAATGTTTTCTGATTATATTAAAATTTTTTCCATCACTCTTCCGTTGAGGGAATATTGGTCGGAGAAGGGATTAAATGAGAAGGTTGACGAGATAGAGGGAATTAGGTGGTGGAGAACTAGAAAACCAGGACTTGCATTTTCCCAAATATTATGTTATTTAATAATAATATTAATAGTAAGAATTTGGTTGACCCAGTACACCTGCTTATGAGCAATATGGAGTATTGCTCCATATTTAACAAGTTTAACTTTTAACAAGTTTTTGAACTGCATTATAGAACAGAAATAAATAATTTTAAAAAACAGCCTTACCTCAAAACTCACACATCCATTGTGATCTGTGTCAAATGCATTGAACAGAAAATGTGCATACGTTGTAGAATCTGGAATTAAAAAGATTGATCCTTATTAATTGCATATTAAAACTTAACACTTGGAATGACAACTTGCTATCTTTTCCTTACCTCTATTAAGTATTCTTATTAATGGGGGAGGGAGGTTATGCTATTATTTGATTATTGTCAAGCAATTACTTGTAAAAAGTTAACATCCTTCTTATACTTTGCAAGATCCCACTCACAGATAACACAGATGGTGTTAAAAACCCAGTTATAATTGATGGAAATGGGAAATTAACTAAATTACACAGTAGAGTCTCCATTTATATTAGAGAATAGAAACCAAGTCACGTCAATTGGGTGATTGGAACAAACCACACATGGGTGCATTTGCACATGTTATTCTGTGCTTCATATCTACCATTCCAGGTTGTTATTTCAGGATTCAAATTCGGAAGGAGGACAATGCCACTGTCATTTTTAAAGCACATCAATGTTTGAAGACCCCTCAAATTATTATAAGAAGCGCCATTCAGGGCCTAGACAAGAGACATTGCTCCTAATTAGCTAAATTTAAAAATGGATAAATTTCCCATTGAATTCAGTCAACTTTAAGACTCTTGTTGGCTCAGTCAAACTTCCTTTCTACCTAGCTACCAAAATGCCGCCACTCCAAATTGCTTCCTGAAACTTACATGTGCAACTTTTGAGCTCCTTCCTAACCTTCATCAAGATTTTATCATGCTTTAGATAGAACATAGACTAATACAATTGGAAGGGACTTCAGAGGTCATCTTGTCTAACCCATGCTTGAGCAGGAGACTTTATACCATTTTTGACAGATGGCAGTCCAATCTCTTCTTGAAAGCTTCCAGTGATGAAGCTCCCACAACTTCTGAAGGCAACTCCTGTGCCACTGGTTGATTGTTTTCCCTGTCAGAAAATTTCTCCTTATTTCCAGGTTGAATCTCTCCTTGTTCAGTTTCCATCCATTATTCCTTGTCTGGCCTTCAGGTGCCTTGGAAAATAGCTTGACACCACCCCCCTTCCATTCTGGGGCAGCCCCTCCAATACTGGAAGACTGCTCTCCTGTCTCCCCTGTCCTTCTCTTCCCTAGACTAGCCAGGCCCTGTTCCTGCAACTGTTCATCATAGATTTGAGCTTCCAACTGCTGCCTTTCTCTGCACTCTTTCTAGAGAGTCTCCACACCTCTTTTGTACTGTGGTGACCAGAACTGGTTGTGGTATTCCAAGTGTGGCCTTACGAAGGCTTTGTAAAGCAATATCAAGATTTCACGTGATCATGTGAATCTAGTCCATTTAGTAACCATTTCCAAGACACAACCGCACGGAGAAAAGTGACTTATGACCATTTTCACACTTATGACCATTGTGGCATCCCTACAACTGCAGGGATTCACTGAACAATGATGGTAAGAAAGGTTGTAAAATGGGGCAGAACTCACTGGGCAAACGTCTTTCTTAGCAGCACAAATTTGTTGCTCGATTGTGGTCGTAAGTTGAGGACCACCAGTGCCAGTTCAGCCATAAACAGGATCCTGTGTTTTGCCCCAGATGCACTTCCCAAGGGCTCTGCAGAGGAAGCTCCAAGAAGGAATCGAAGCTCGTGTGTGGATCCTGATTGCCTGGGGCTCACCTGGCGCATCAGTCCCTCTTGGGCCATGCCCCTTTCTCCAGCCACCCCTCCACCTGCCCATCTAAGCCCCAGATCTGGGGTTCCACCTTTGAGAGTCCAACACTTCCCTAGCTGGGCTGTGGATATTGGATGGTGAGCTTCTCTCTCCTACGTGCATCTGATCTCCAATGAAAACAAGACATTAAAATGCATTTTAATGGTACTGGTCAGGCTGCTCTCTAAGCCACTAACAAAAATAAACTCAACCAGATCCTTCATACTTTCATACAATCTTCTCTTCCTTCAGTAGATCTGATGGTCTCACGGCCTTGACTCAGCAAAACAGCCAAGAAAAAAAGAAAGATAATTGCAATTAAAATGAGGCTGATGCAGGGTGTTCTTCAGCTTTTAATGAGTCCTATTTAATATTGTTTCCCCTTACGACACTACGATATAAGCTGGAAAACATTGGGTAGATCGTGAAATGCAACCCTCCTCATTCTTAATGACAGCAATGCTGGAGCCATTGGATTTCACCTTTCTGTTTGATGGAATCGATTTCTGAATCGCATTTATGACTCACATTTAATGCTTCAATCAGGCTGAATGCCCCGTCATTCATGCCAAAGCCGTTGTGCGCTTTTTATCTGACTCCAACTGGCTTAATGGTCTGAATCCAAGTGATTGGAGCTGATTTGCATTTGCACAATTAAATTTCTGCAAAAGGGGAAGGAATAAACAGCTTTGGGGTCTTAATGAGGTTCAGACCAAGCAAACCAAAATGCTATTATTTTTTTTTACAATGTTTATTAGCGTCTACATTTAACAACCCAGACGATACTGTAGAAGGCCGTGGACACCTGAGCAGGATAAACAACTGCCAAATAAGGAAAAGAATTAGAGAACAGAGGATAAAACCATCAGCCACGAAGTTGCCGCCTTGCTTTGGAGGTTTTTGGCGAACCTCAAGATGGGGAGAAATAGAGTTGATACTGTAAAGCTATACCCTAGTCTTGGAATTTTAGGCAAAAGGAAGGTATCAAAATGATTTCGGCAGCATTATTGTCCCTCCATATGTTTGTATGTTGTGGTTTGATGGCCGCTGGTGCAGCCAGCATTGGAATTGGATAGTGGGAAAGAATGGGCACCAGTCCAGGAGTCTGGAGAAGACTCAGATGAGGGTCCTGCATCTGATGCAGAGATGGGTCCAGGACCATCTTTGAGTAGGGTGCTGCCTTTGGAGCCTTTGGAGCCTGGCAGCAGCGAGGCAGAGGAACCAGGGGAGCCTGTTCCCAGCATGCGTGCACAGAGCTGCTAGAAGGCGAGAGCAGCTGAAGCAGAAGGGGTGACTTGAGAGTAAGGCTGGGAGGTGATTGCTCCTCCCATAAGGGATAAGGGACAGGCCAAGATGATGAAAGCTTTGCAGGAAGCAAGGTCATTCAATCGGTTCAGATTCATTCTTGAAGCTCTTTGTACTTTGGTTGGTTTTCTTTCTAGTTCATTTGACACTTCTGTTATTGGCAGCACTTCACAGAACTGAAACATGGGTGCTTATCTCGAGGGACTGTTTGAGATTAATTACTGGCTGGGAATGAAAACAATTCCCAGCTTTGCAATAAAACAAGACTTGTTTTTAAAAGAAGCGTGTGCGTAAATTATGGTCTCAGAAACCTTGGTCAGAACCAAGGGTGGGATACAACAGGGTTAACTTCCAGTTCGGGATTTATAAACTTCCCTGCACGCTGTGAGCCACATGCCTGTAAATCATCATCAGCATGCTGTGTGCAGAGATGCAGCCTTTGAAACAGCCCTTTTTTGCTGCTTTTTAAACTGCAGCTGTGCCTTGTTCGGCAGCTGTAGTTGAAAAAATCAGGAAATAAAGATCAGGTTAGAGCCCGGGTGGGTGGGTGGGCAAAAACATCAGTAGACATTGAACCGGTTCTATGTCTGCCGCTCTTCAGAGCTACCGGTTCTACAGAGGTGGACAGAACCGGTAGAAACCCACCCCTGGTCAGAACAGTGTGTGGTTGTGCCAAGAATCACTCCCTTGTCCCGTCCTGTGTCACTTAAGGCACTTTGGGGTTGAAAGGATGAGCTGGTGACATCACCATTGTCTGGGGGACACACCCGTGGGAGCTCCTTTCATGTCCCCACCAAGGAGCTGGAGCGAATGACGAGAGCTCATCGCACCATGCAGCAGCAACCAGGTCTCAGACGGGAGCCTGCTAACCTCCAACTCAGTGTCCTCACCATGTGACTCCTAAGTATCGATGGGTTTTGTTTGGCAGGACAACCCCAACCCTTTTCCGTCCAAGATCTTCATTTGAGAAGCGTTAGCTGAGGCCTGATGCAAAGTTGAGAAGGTTGGATTCATTTATCATCCAATGAGGACCTCTAGACTCTTTCAGGGATATCTACAGGAGGGGTCCAACAAGTCAAGATGGCAGCTATGATGGCTTTGAAGTAGCGGAATTCTTGGCTTGCTAGGGTGGAGCCATAGTTAAGAGTATAGCATTGCAGGGTAAACTCTGCCAACTGCCAGCAGTTCAATCCTGGCCGGCTCAAGGTTGACTCAGCCTTCCATCCATTCTGAAGTCAGTAAAAGGAGGACCCAGATTGTTTGGGCCAAGAGGTTGGCTCTGGTAAATTGCTCAGAGAGAGGGCCATAAAGCATTATTAAGTGGAATATAAGTCTAAGAGCTATTTTTATTTTTGACTCCTTGATTGCCGCCAATTTTTCTACATGACAAAAAAGGTTTCTCTGGGGGAAAAAAAAATAGCTCCTGAAATATTTGTTCTGTTTCTGAGGGGGAAAATGCTTGACCGAATTACATTTTTTAAAAAAAACAATGAAGATACAGGATACCTTGAGCAGCATCCGAAATTCATTCAGCAATCAAAATGACCAAGAGAGATGATGGCTCAGCTGCTTTAATTTGATCTGTTCTCATGGATTTGTTGCAAGTTTTGTTGTTTGGAAAATCCCACCTCTCTTGCTTTGACTCATAAAAGCCAGGAAATCGTTTCTCAGCAGCAGCCTGGTGAGCCTTTTGATGCTGAGTGAAAAGCCATGCATGACAAGAAGGGATTGATCGGATGGTCTAGGGTCTCCTGCTTGAGCAGAGGGGTTGGACTAGAAGATCTCAAGGTCCCTTCTGCTCTATTCTGATTGATTGATTGATTGATTGATTGATTGATTGATTGATTGATTGATTAGCCATGAAGTGAACCCTTTCTAAACAAACTGCTGGATCACCACAGAATAGAATTCAGACCATTGGTTGGTCTTCCTCCAAGGCAGATGTTCACTACTGCAGGGAAAATAATGCTAGACTAGATGACCAGTTGGCCATACCTGGCAGAGTTTTTTGTTCCTCATAAGGGTAAGAGGCTAAGAATCCTTCAGTTTTAGGATGACTATATGAGTATCATGGAGAGGTTTTTCTGGAAAATATACTGTAAGGAAATACATTAAAAAGAACAAACAACCTTCTCGTCTATTTAGGTCTATTGGGATTTCCTGGTTTTATTCTTTCAAAAACTAATCAGATCCAACCTTACTTTGATTCTATAAGTGAGGGGGGAAGGGAGGTGTTTTTGTTCTGAGATAGTCAAGGCTACCACCTTGGAACCAAAAAATAAAATAAAATGTCCTTTATGCTGATCTCACACCCACTTAAATATATAGCCAGCTCCTTGTCACTTTCTGAGAAATAACCTGGAGGCAATTTTTCCCTGTGTTTTTTTCAATGTCTACAGTGCTGAAGCTTGATTAGGCTTACTACTGAGCCTATTGGTGTTGTGACACATCTTTTTTAAATAAAAAAAGGAAATGCCATACTTTCAAATAGCATGAAAAAGAAAATGCATCGCTTTCTTTCTAACTTGAAATACACTAGGAATATGTACCATGTGGGAAATGAACAGAAGAGAACACCAGAGTTGGAAGGTGCTTCGCAGGTCTTCTAATCCAACCCCCCTGCTCAAGCAGGAGGAGGCCATTCTGGACAAATGCTTGCCCAACCTCTTCAAAACCAACCAACCAACAAAAACAACCCATGAAAACATTTCTTAAAAACAAAAGGATATTGGCTGTGTCATGTTCTTGAGGGCTTCCCATCTAGTTCAGGTGGAGAAATGGAGAAAAAAAATATGCCAGGGAATTTGCACATAATTTGGCAGAGAAATTTCTCAGCGAAGAACAACAGAGTACAGAAGAACAAGCCAGGAGAAAGCCTAAATCAGGGATCCCCAAACTTGGCAACTTTAAAACTTGTGGATTTTAACTCACAGAGTTAAATGTGGGTTGCGTGGCTTATGGGGGAGGAAAGGGCCCTGATTCCCTTCATTAGCTGCAGCCGGGAACCCCCATGTTTAAAAAAGGAAGCTGCACACATGCATGGCAGCTGATAAAATGCCCTGCTTAAGAAGAGGAGAATTGGCTGGCTTCCGTACGAGAACGAGAAGGAGCCAGAAAAATAAGCACAAAAACACCAAGTTGGCTTCCTTATTATCCACCCTGCACCAACCTATGCAAGAGCCAGGAATTCTTCACTGATGGTGGTGGAAAGCTGTCAAGTCAGTTAAGAAACAAGGAAGCCACGTGCCTCACGACACAAAGGGAGGTCAGCAGGAGAGCCTGCATTTGGATCAACTTTAGGCATTGAGCTACCCATTTCAATGGCTTCTGGATTCCATCTCTCCAGGCCTCTCCTATGATGACATTCTGTGGGAGGGAACAAATGCCGGCACCCCCCCCCCCACCGAGCGCTTATAAGGCGTCCCTGGAAGCATTGCCAGCTGTCATTACGTGACTCTGAAGATATTTGTGGGATTTCTTTTCTCCTCCTTCAAAGCCCCAACTTGCATCTTGACTACTAGTGAAAGAGTCATTCTTTATTAGTCAGCCTGTGCAGGAGGCACATAAGAAACGAGTTGGTCTTTTATTCTTCTTTTTAGCAAGGCGTGATACCACTTTTCAATTTTCCTCTGCCAAGAGTTTTGGTAACTACAGGAGACATGGGGAGCTAATTGTCACTTTTCAGAGGAGGGGCAACTCTGCTTGGACCCCTCGCCAAATTTAGGAATAATCCGATATAAGAGAAAATGATGGATGAATACAGTCATGTGTCTATGGAGACTCTCGGTGCTCCAGGTCATGGTGGTCCCAAATGTGTTTTTTCAAGAAGCAACTGGGCTTTCAAGGAAAAAATCAATTTCCTTGAAGACATTTCTCTTTTCAGCCAAGAAGCTTCATCAGATTTAACAGATAATCAGAGTTGGAAGGGACCTTGTAGGTCATCTACTCAAACCCTCCTCCTACTAAGTGGGAGACCGTACACCATTTCTGATAAATGGCAGTCCAATCTCTTCCTGAACGTCTCAAGTGATCAATTCCATCTGGAGTCAGAACTGAGGAAGCTTCTTGGATCAGAAGCAAAGCGTCTTCAAGAAAAAAAACCAAGGAAGTCCAGTTGCCCCTCGAAAGAAAAGCACCTTTGAGACAATAACAGTCCACAATTCCACTTTTTTGAGAAGAACTGATGATCACAACAATTTATGTGTCTAGATTAATCTGCCTTAATTTTTGAAGGTGCATTTCTTTTTTCCTCCTTTCCAATTCCTGCTTTTCGTACTACCTTGCCTGACAAAGATAGGTAGGAGAGACAGGTGTGGGATTCAACTATTTTAACAACCGGTTCTGTGGGCGTGGCTAGGTGGGTGTGGCCATGTGACTGAGTGAGTGTGGCTCCTTTAGTTTTGCAGCAGCCCCCCCCATTTTTTGGCCTCCTGGACCTCAGGGAAGCCTCTTTGGGGGGGCATTTTTGCACCCAAGAAACTTCCCTGGGGCCCAGGAAGGCAAAAAACAGGGCGCAGGGGGACAGGATCCCCATCCCACCCCCAGCATGCCCCTTTTTGCCTCCTGGGCCCCAGGGAAGCCTCCTGGGAGAACCAGTAAGACAGCAAGTGGGATCCCAGCACAGCTGATCACTGGGAGGGGAAAAAGAAACACCTTAAGGTGTGACTGGGCAGGGAAGAACACAGTCAGTGATGTGCATGCATGATAAGGACTGACTGGGCGGGCAGTCGGAGATGGGCAGGGCCAGCCAGGGACACGATTTGCCAGTTCTCCAAACTGCGCAGAATCATAACAACCGGTTCTATAGAACCGGTCCAAATCAGTAGAATCCCACCCCAGGTAAAAGATCTTGGTAGCAAGCTGGATATTAAAACCTGTTAAAAGTGTATCTGTTCCTTTTTTGTTGTTGTTGTTTTCTTGATTTCTACTGTTTTCTTAATAAGACCCTTTGAAAATGAAAGAAAAGATAATGATATTTATTGCAGCTCTTTCCACCCCTTCAAGCTAATTTGGCACAGAAAGCAGTGTGAAACAAAGAATACATTTGAGCCCAAATGCAGAGTATTCTTGAACGACTAGCCCAGGGGTCTCCAAACTTGGCAACTTTAAGACTTGTGGACTTCAACTCCCAGAAGTCTCCAGCCAGCTATGAATTCTGGGAATTGAAGTCCACAAGTTTTAAAGTTGCCAAGTTTGGGGGCCCCTGGGCTAGCCTGTGGCTAAGACATAAGACACCCATGAATGAAACCCCAAGAAACCTTTCCAACCATCCATGGAAACGCATAAGTCACTGAATTCCCAAGACCACCACCCCACTACCCCCCTGGATGTTAAAGCTGTGAGACATAATGGGGGGTGGGGTACATGCAAAGAGGGCTACTTATGCCAAAGGACTCACCTCCCTGTGGGAAGAACTGAGAGTAAATCTCTTTGAAGGTCTCTTCATTAACAATCCCACTGGGGCACTCCTAAAGAAAGTGGCAGAGAGGCGTGTGAATAACAAACCTATTCTCCAGCTGTCCAAAGCACCACAAACTCACACAATGGTTTCAAAAGCTTAAAGGGGTCAAGACAGACAATTGCTTGCAAAAGGAATCAGACTCAATATGCCAACTCTAGGCCTTCCTCTTATTTCCTGGCTCCACATTTGTTTCCCAAGGAGACATGGAAACCCCCTGAGAGGATTCTGGCAGTTAACTCCATTAAATCATGAGTCTCAAGCCAAACTTCCAAAACTTTCAAAGGATTTATTGAGAGTTAACATGCCGGCACTGCCTGGGTGGATCCGACTCTGAAACACATCATTCATTGTCACCCTTGACCCTGATTTTCCCCCAGCCCTCTGGGTGTATCGTAATTCATATTCTCCAATGGGACACATCAATAGCCCAGAGTCTTCAGTCATGCTCTCCAATTAGAATTTTGCATGGCAGAAACTTCAGTCACCTAGTTACTATCTTTGAAAAACTACTGTATTTATGGAATGCACTTTCAGTTTCCAAACTGCAGCACTGCTCTTTCAAACCCCTTTCCCCTCTCCCTTTCTGTTGGCAACTCTAGAAAGACCATAGAAATATTTTATGAGTTGACACCCCTGTCTTCCCGCACCGAAGCTCTGGGAGCGACTGGCCACTGCTCCGAGTACAATTCTATTAAGACAGGTAGTCCTTGACTTGCAACAATTCATTTAATGACCATTCAAGGTCACAATGGCCCTGGAAAAAAGAGACTTATGGCAGCTTTTCACACTTACAACCATTGGCAGCATCCTCCAGGTCGTGTGATCCAAATTCAGATGCTTGGCAAACTGACTCATATTTATGATGGTCGTAGTGTCCCGGGGAGTCACGTGACCTTCTGACAAGCAATGTCCGTGGGGAGGCCATATTCACTTAACGGGTTACTAATTTAACACCCGCATGGATTCACTTAACAAGAGCAGCAAGGAAAGTTGTAAATATGGAGCAAACCCGACTTAAGCAATGTCTCTCACTTAGTAGCAGAAATTTTGGACCCGATGGTGTTCGTAAGTTGAGGACTACCTGTACAGACAGCCCATCAACCACCCTTTGAACCCTGCCAAGGAATTCTAGATTTTCTGTCCCTCGTCTAATAAAATGGTCTCTTGTTGAAGTTCCCTTTGCGAGGAACAAAACTTAGTGCCTTTGTTTGAAGCCTTCCTTGTTCTTAACATCTGATAGGAAAGACGCAATTTATGTAAAACTTCCCCAAACCTCAGAGATGGCATCCAAGGGTGAGTGTGGCTGGCACATCATGAATATGAAAACATTTCCCCCTCCCCCCCCGCACGAGAATCACTGACCGACGTGCTTCAAAGCATCCCAGTGTAAGCAGCTAGAATTGTATTTGTGCAAAACTGGAAAATTGAAAAAATTCCAAGAGAAGAGGAGGTGATAAAGAAAATAAGGGAATGTGCAGAAATGAGTAGATTGACATTTGGAATTAGAGAGCAACAAGAAAAAGATTGTATAAAATTTGGCATTTATTTTATCAAAATAGAGAAATAAAATATATTATAATATTAATACAATATAATGGTAAAGATAATACAATATAATGTTAGGTAATAATTGATTATTGTGAAATGAATGACAATATGAATTGGGTTTTGTAAAAGTTGCGACTTGCTCGAAAAGGATGATGTGCATTTGTAATCATAGTCTAATAATGATTTGATAACAACATAATATTAAGCGGACAATAGCTTCATACATTATGAATTGTAACATAAAATTAGGAGGGAAAGACTTGATATTGTGCGCAAGAGATATGTACCAACTGACACACTGTACAATGGAAATAAGATTTTATTTTGTATTTTTGTGTTTGTTTATGTTTGTTGTTAAAAAAAATACTATTAAAAAAAAAAGCATCCCAGTGTTGACACGGCCATCATTGAGACATCTCTTGTTCTTCTAAATCCATCTTATCCCCAAGGGAAAGAGCGAGTTACATTATTCGGACCAGATCGATTTGAATCCTGTGGGGCAAATGTTTGATCCTTTAACCAATCTGTCTTCCTCCCCTCACCAGGAAAGGTGAGGAGGGATAACCCAAGCGATCAGTTTCAGGAAGACCTCTTAAATCAAAGGTGGCCACCTTTTAGATGAGTTATTGCCTTTCAGGGTGACCATTTTTTCCCAAGAACCATTTATAAAAAGACAAAAAAAATACAATGACGATTCTTCTGGGCCATGAAAAAGATGCAACTACAGAAGATCCCTTGAGAAAGTTTTTCACTCGTAAAAGAGGAAAATATCTCATTGAGCTTTTATTATGTCCGGACGTGCCTTTCTCTCTTTCTCTACAGGACAGAAAAAAATACATTCAGAAAGTGGACTTTGCTGCTTTTAGGGCAGAGGTCCCCAACCTTGACAACTTTTAAGACTTGTGGACTTCAACTCCCAGAGTTTCTCAGCCAGCAAAGCCAGCAAAGTTGGCTGAGGAAGTCTGGAAATTGAAGTCCACAATTCTTAAATTTGTCAAGGTTAGAAACCCCAGTTTTAGGGCAGTATGGTGTGAAGGTCCTTCAACAAGCTTCAGAAATAAAACTCATCCTTTCTAAGCCCACCCCAATCCATCCTGTCAGACTTCAAGATTTCTTTCCTTTGCTTTGCATCTTTCGGCTGCCATAGTAATGGGGGGAGGGGTGAAAAAATAGGGTTTTGTGAGTGTGGGAAATGTGCTGGAGGTTTGGAGAATGAAATGTATGAGTTGGGGAAAAACTTTCTTGTTTATGCTTCTTTGCTGTGCGCAACTCTTTATCAAAAATAGGCCAGGGTCAACGGAGAGATGTCTGCATCACCAGACATGTAGGGTACCTTCTCCAGGTAGGATTCGACATTTCAAATTTCAAATTCCAATTTCAAACTCTTTCTGAGAATTCCAAGAAACATGCACCATAGTATTTGGATGGGCTGCTACCAGTTTGCACCTGTTCGGGAAAATTTGATGTTAATTTTACATCTGGTTTGGTGAACCAGTAGTTGCAATGACTGGCTGGTGCTGCCCATCCCGCCCCTCACAGGAGTCTCCACGTGGTCTGTTTTGGATCCCAGGTAAGTGCAGGGCCCACTAAGGTGGGATTAGAACTCATCGTCTCCTGCTGATTGGCCCAAAGTCATCCAATTGGTTTTCATGGCTAAGGCAGGACTAGAACTCACAGTCAGAATGGTATAGGGTCTCCTGCTTTGGCAGGGGGTTGGACTAGATGACCTTCAAGGTCCCTTCCAACTCTGTTAATCTGTATCTGTGTGTCTCCTGGTGATTGGCCTGAAGTTACCTAGCTGGCTTTCATGGCTAAGGTGGGACCTGAACTCTCCATCTCCTGCTTTCTAACCTGGTACCTGAACCTACAGACCAAACTGGCTATCATATAGCACATAGTACAGTTGTAATAGTGCAAAATGTTTTAACAACTGATCTACTGGAGTCACGCAAAACATCTTCCCCAGAATACTTTAAGATTTCAGTTTCACAAAGCTTATCTCTTCCTTCCCTTTCCATTCAGGAGCAGAAGAAAAATCCAAAAAGTCAAAGGGAAGAGGGCAGCCATGGCATCACAACCTAAGTCCCACCCCTTGTGTCTATTGTGCTTTCTGCCTTGTTAATTTCCACAAACACAAGCATACGTATGGGTGCAGCTGCTTCCCTGGAATGGTATCTCCCAATTCAAGGCTCGGTCTAAGGAATCCCATCAATAATAAGTTGATTTGCCAGAGGTTTCTATTTTCTCTACAACTAGAAATGCAAAGCAAAAGAATGGTCTTCACAGCAGTTATAATGCATCAAATAATAATAATAAAATGGGTTTTTAAGCATGATTTTTGTGCCTGAAGTTTCTATTTTCACACTGTTTGCTTGGTGACTCTAAAGGAGAGGAGGCTCTAACTAACCTAATTATAAAACTAGGACTATAAAATAAATATACCAAAGTTCAAAACCGATTCATTACAGCTAATGGCCTAGTGTCAAGGGAATCCATCTTTTAAAAAGAGAAAGGGGGAAGACAAACGAACTGTGTAGAGGATGTCAGGTCTGTGTGTTTGAAAGCAAAATCAGCACATTCTGAATATCTTTGTAATTTTTACTTGTTAGCTCCTACCAAGTTTGAAGATAAAAAAAAATTGCTTTATATAATAACTGGCTGTGTACAAAGTTACTTTTTCATCATCGTCATAAGGGCAAATGGTCATTGTTCAAGGCAGTTGCTGAATGAGGATTGTCTCTGGTTGATCGAGAAAAAAAATGCCATGTTGTATTACCAGAACCAAAGAGTTCTTCCACAATAAGACTTTCCACTGTGATCCATTAAACCACCTGCCACCTGGTTAAACCAAATATTGCATCTCTCCAAAATACTTCTTTCTTCTCTTTGGTTCCCAGGTGGACAGATTATGCTTCTTCCATTTTCCTTTCCCCATTCACCCGATTCTTTCATAGTCACTCAAGCATATTAAGAACAATCATACTGATGGATTACCCAATTATGTTAATTATGGCATTCATTTCACACAGGGTAAAATTTTGGCAACTCAAATGCTGTTTGAACGACAATCATTCCATGGAAGTTTAAGTTTTTAAAAAACAGACTTGTGGAGCAAAATGAAGACTCATTATTGTATTAACTGTAATATTACATTAATCTCAGCAGGAAAGAATCTCAAGGGGTCCCTGTAAAGGATTATCTGAATATTAATGTCAAGTCACTTTCTTGAGTATTTCCTCTCCAAACCCAAAATATGTTTTCGATACCATCTCCAGCAGGTGCAAAACAGACATTCTGTGTGACATTGTTCTTTCGAAGAGGTTGGCCATTCATCAGTAGTTTTCTTTCCATTTTCTGTAATTAGTGTTCTTGATTCCATTATGCTGCCAACTATTTTTTTTTAAAAAAAGAAACCTCAATTATCTGTTATTATCTGGAGGGGAGGTTAGAGCGCTATTAATTTAATACTTTAGCTGTTTTCAGCAGAATTAAACTCTTGCGATGGTTGCCTTCATGCCTGAGCCAACTTTAAGAATTAATGAGTGCATGCACTGCTGGCCATAAGCCAGAAATAATTACCAAGGCATATTTGATGTGGTAGCTCACAAAACTTGTGTTACAAGAGTTTTCAAGAGAAGGGAAATGAGTGAGAAACCCTCCATCCATACCAGTGGTGGGATTCCAATCATTTAACCACTGGTTCTCTGCCCTAAGGATTTCTTCCAACAACCAGTTTACCAAAACTGCTCAGAAACTTAACAACCGGTTCTTGGGAACCGGTGCGAATCGGCTGAATCCCACCACTGATCCGTCCCCTTGGATTTGCAGAAAATTAGCCAGGTTCTTCTTCTTCTACCCCACCTCTCTGTGCCCTTCCCAAAAATTCCCAGAAAATAGGTGACAAAACCTAACATACTTGTGGGGATTTGGGCCTGCAACTTGGATGGTGTCAGAATAAAGAAGGAAAGGTGACATTAAATCCCAGTAAAACAAGGGGGACCAAGAGAAGGAAGCATCCTCATGGAAGTAGGGCTGAAAAAGAAGCTGGCTGGAGCACGTTTGTCCTTGACTTATGAACACAACTGAGCCCCAACATTTCTGTTGCTAAGTGAGACATGCGTTAGATGAATTTTGGCCTTCATTTTGATGATATTTCTTGCCACCATTGTAAAGTGAATCACTGGAGTTGTTCAATTAGTCAATTAGGTCGTTAAGTGAATCCTGCTTCCCCCATGGACTCTGCTTGTCAGAAGGTTGCAAAAGGGGATTACATGACCCCTTCCTGGGATGCTGCAACCATCATAAGTACGAGTCAGTTGCCAAGGGTCCAAATTTTAATCACGTGGGCTATGGGGATGCCACAACGGTCTTCAGTGTGAAAAAAAGCTCATGTCATTTTTTCCAGTGCTGCTTCTCTCTTGATCTAGTTATCAGAGAGCAGACATAGATAGATAGATAGATAGATAGATAGATAGATAGATAGATAGATAGATAGGGATAGGGATAGGGATAGGGATAGGGATAGGGATAGGGATAGGGATAGGGATAGGGATAGGGATATATATATATATATAGAGAGAGAGAGAGAGAAAGAGAGAGAGAGAGAGAAATATTTGACCGTCTTTTCTTTCTCTTTAATTTGAAAGGGTTTGATAGAAACTTCTGGCATTTCCTTTTTCCAGAAGTTTTTCTGGATAAATGGAGAATTGGGTATGTCCAGTTTAATGAAAAGAAGGACTGGGGGGGACACAATAGCAGTCTTCCAGTATTTGAGAGGATCAATTTATTTTCTGAAGCACCAGAGGGCAGGACAAGAAACAATGGATGGAAACTCACCAAGGAGAGAAGCAACCTGGAATTAAGGAGAAACTTCCTCACACTGAGAACAATCAACCAGTGGAACAGAAGTTGCCTTCAGAAGTTCTGGGTGCTTCCATCACTGGAGGTTTTCAAGAAGAGACTGGACAGCCAGTTGTCTAAAATGGTCCAGGGTCTCCTGCTTGGGCAGGGGGGTTGGACTAGATGACCTACAAGATCCCTTCCAACTCTGTTTTTCTTTTTTGTATACGTGGGTAATCATCATTCTTCTGAACTACTTTCTTGGTTTGTTTCCTTTCAATATTTCTTCAGATAACTTATTTTTTAGTATAGTTTCTGCTTCTGATTTTAACTCAAACTATGAAAATCCCCTCTTTTAAAACCAAATTTGAAACACCCTCAGAGGTTAAATGTTTTTTTTCCCCAGCATCTCCACCACAAATAAAACTCATGGTGGCACCAAGAATAGATAGACTGCCTCATTCTCAAAAATTCAACTGGGGCTCAAGAGAGTCCAGGAAAGCAGAATCAGGAAGTTTCTTAATGAGATCAAAGGGCTGGCATTAAATAGAAATTGAGACATTCAGGAGAATTCTTCTAGCCACCATCCTATCCATGGGCCACTCTTGGCCTTCCTTCCAGAGGAAGATATATAAAATCGTAGCCTAATACAGAACCAATAAATCATTATTGCAAATACTGGCTGTCACAACTGGGTATCTAATTTTTATTTATGTCGACCTGCACTATTTTAAATTAATGATACTTCCCCCCCCCCAATACTCAAATTAAGCTGCATAAGAACTTTCACTTCTAAATGGCTGGTTTTTATATTTGGGATTGCTGACAACTTTTCCTGGTGTTAGGCCCTTGTTTTATCCAGGCTCAGAAAGAATGCAATAGGAGGTGGAGGATTTGTCTTTCACTGCTTTCTATGTCCCCATAAGTTAATAGTATGAAACATCTTCCAGATAATCTTGGCTTCCCTGCCTGTTTACCCATCTGTAACTGTATTCAGGTGGAATTCTTGGGAAATAAGGGAAGTGGGAGAGAGAGGCACGGAGAGGGGAAACATGGGGCGGAAGGGATGAGAGAGGAGGGAAAGGAAGGGAAAGGAAAGAAAGAAGGAGGGAAGGAAAGGAAAGGAAAGGAAAGGAAAGGAAAGGAAAGGAAAGGAAA
>BLBF01000039.1:17851240-17864080 GCA_015471245.1 Laticauda colubrina
GGAAAGGAAAGGAAAGGAAAGGAAAGGAAAGGAAAGGAAAGGAAAGGTCAAAGAAAAGAAAGGAAGGAAAGGAAAGGAAGGGATTGGGGAAGGGAAGTTTTTTTTAAACTTCACCCTGAGACTTTTCCTAGACTGATGAGAAGAGCAAAGCTACAGCATCTCACTCAGTTTAGCTTTAAACAATTTCTAACTCTCCAAGGACCAGATCTGGGCTGGTCTGCAAAAAAAAACCCTCCAGGGACTTCTATTGTTGAAAGATGGAGGGACGGTACCTCTCAGTAGGGAAGGAGGTGATCTCAATGCTCATCAATGACTCTTTTTTTATCTTTCAAAAAACCAGGAATTTTGTAGTAGATGTTTCCACCTTTCAACATGGTTTAAAAATTCTTGGTCCATGACAATAAAGCAGATAATAAAACAACAAATGGGCCCTTAAATTCAAGACTTATGGGAAATCTCTTATGCGTGGTATCTAAAAAAACCCAATAGACAGGATTTTTGAAATTATTTCCATAACTGAATATGGAAATATTTGATTCCAGACAAATAGCTTTGATTGGGAAGGTCATTATTCCATTGAACATTTGGAGGGCAAAACCCCAACTGCTTCCGGCTTCAACTTTCCCCTTTTGTTAGGAACTTTTATGAAAGAAACAGCCCACGTACCAATGTATTTGTGACAATTGTGTGAAATTCACAGCACTCTCTAGCTTTCTTGCAGTTCCATAATTGCACAGCAGAAAAAAATATACACCATTATCGTTTAAAAAGTATGACTTGTTCTCTTTTTCTGAATATTGTGTTACCAGCAAATCATAAATTAACACTACACTTCTTAAGGCCCTGTCACACTGCCCAACGGATGCAAAACGTTAGTAAAAAGGACACAACAGACGAGAAAAATGTTCGATCCGTTGTTATCCGCTCTCAGAAGGGGCAAAAATTTGCATAACCAGAGTGGATAACACGGAAAGGAACGGACAGGGGGAGAACGCAGAGCGGATGGAAAGCGGATGCGGAACGGAAGCCCAGCGGATGGAAGCGGATGAGAGAGGATGGCACATCCGCTAGGCTTCCGGGGGGGCTCAGCAAAGTGGACGCGGAACAGATACAGTGGATGCAGAGCGGACGCGGAATGGATGAAGTGGATGCAGAGTGGAAGCCTAGCGGATGCACAGCGGAAGCCTAACGGATGCCTAGCGTTAATTGCGCATGCGAGGAGGATGCATTGTGTAAGCCTCGTGGATATAAGGGAAGCAGCTCGGAAGCAGGTCACCATTCAGAGGAAAGACCTGCTGCCGGACGGATTGACAGCCTTGCCTGCCCTGCCTGCATGCCTGCCTGCAAGCCTTGATGCAAGCCTTGCTGCCAGCCTCCCTACCAGCCTTGCTGTCTGCCTGCCTGCCAGCCTTGCTGCCAGCCTCCCTGCAGCCTTGCTGTCTGCCTGCCTGCAAGCCTTGCTGCCAGCCAGTCTGCCAGCCTTGGTGCCTTCCTTCCTGCCAGCCTTGGTTCATGCCTGCCTGCCAGCCTTGGTGCCTGCCTGCCTGCCAGCCTTGGTGCCAGCCTTGGTGCCAGCCTTCCTGCAAGCCTTGGTGTCTGCCTGCCTGCAAGCCTGCCTGCCAGCCTTCCTGCCAGCCTTGGTGCCTGCCTGCCTGCCAGCCTTGGTGCCTTCCTGCCTGCCAGCCTTTCTGCCAGCCTTGGTGCCTGCCTCCCTGCCAGCCTTCCTGCCAGCCTTGGTTCCTGCCAGCCTCCCTGCCAGCCAGCAACCCCACAACCATGGGGAACAGAAAGCTTCAGCCATCTGCTGCCAGCCCTTACAAGAGGGACAGGGCTACCATGGACCTCACTCTGGTTCTGCTGGGGCTTCTGCAGCACGGGCTCACTCTTCTGGGGCTGGGGCTTCTGCTGCTTCTGCTTCTGGAGGAGCTGATGATGCAGGTGATCAGACAAGCACTCCAGCACCAGCCACCTCCACAGCACCTGGACTCTTCACCCCTGAGACTGAGCGACCAAGAGGAGTGCCAGAGACTCTTTTTTGTTTTATAGCTTGTTGTTAATAAAGTCTATTTTTAATTCACACACTTGCTTCATTTCTTATTTTTAATAAAGTCTTGGTGGAAACTTTTAGAAATGGTTTAAGCCTTTGCATGCTTGTGGGATGGGTTAAGATAGCAGTGGGATGGGTTAAGATAGCAGTGGGATGGGTTGAGATAGCAGTGGGATGGGCAGGGATACCTTTGGGATGGGTAATAGCTGTGGGATAGATAAACCTCCAGTACAAGCATAGTGGGACTGTGTGGTCGACCCTCCCAGCTGCCACACCTATGGCCCTTTATTATCAATAACAATGTAATCAATCATCCACACATGTCAACATAAACACTTTATTAAATGCCCTGTTCATTTTAGGCCCACCCAACATACATGGCCCAATCTCATCCGTGTGATGAGACAGCCTCAAGGAAGCATCCATTAATCATCTATCCTCCTGTCTTGCCACTCCACTGCTCCAGCTGGGGAGTTGCACCAGTGTCTCAGGAGGTTGCGCTGCTTCTTCCCTTCACGTTAGGCTCTGTTGGGGCCTTGCACATCCTCAGTGTCTATCAGGTTTCGCCCTTGCCTCCATTCCCCAGGCTCCATGTCCCCATTGCCTTGCTGGAGGTCCACGAGCCTATTCTGCAAGACTGGGTAGCGGGTGCGCAGGAGATTGTGCAGGATGCAGCAAGCTTTCACGATGTTCCTCACGGTCTCTGGGTGATGCTGCATGGTGGTGAGAAGTACCTGGAACCTGTTAGCCAGGATGCCAAAGGTGTTCTCCACCACCCGCCTTACCCTGGACAGCCTGTAGTTGAAGATCCTCTCTTCACGGGTGAGGCATTTGGAGGTGTAGGGCTTCATGAGGTAGGTTGTGAGGGAGAAGGCGTCATCCCCCACGATGAAGTAGGGCACATCTTGTGTGTCATTGGGTAGGGGGTCTGGATCTGGGAAGCCCACGATGAGGTTGCATTCCAGCCCCTCCTTGAGGTGACTGGCGTTGTATACCTGGGCATCTGAAGATGACCCGTTGCCTGAAGCATCAATGTACATGAACTTGTAGTCAGCATCGACCATGGTGAAGAGGATGATGCTGAAGAAGCCCTTGTAGTTGTGATAAGAGGACCCTGACTTGGCTGGAGCTTTGCAGGCCACGTGCTTCCCATTGATGGCTCCAACGGTGTGGGGGAAGTTCCACTTCTGATATCACTGCTCTGCAACTTTCTTCCAGCCTTCTTCAGTGGAGGGGCACTGGAGGAGCTCCTCCAGGTATTCTTCGATGATGACCTGCACCACTTGTCTGACCACAATGCTGATGGTGTTGTGTGGCACCCTCCAGCCGTACTGCATGCTCCTGTAGGTGGTCCCTGAGGCCAGGTGGTGCAGAGTGAGTGCCACCTTGAGCCCAGGTTCCAGGCTGGGCTGGAAGCTGGTGTTTGCCTTGGTCAACCTGGGTGTCAGGCGCTGCACAACTTCGTCAAACATGGCTGGAGGCATCCTCATGAAGTTCTGGAATGCCCGAGTATCTTCGTTCCTGAGCTCCACCATCAGCTTGTTGTACAGTCCATCCTCTGCTCTTCTCTCGATCCATCTTCGTTCCCAGATGCTTCTTGGCCGCCTCTTTTTCTTCCTGTAGTAGAGTTCACAGAGCCTGTAGATGGCTTCACACTGTTGCAGAAGGATGGTGGCTGCCAAAAGGACTTTGTTACGATCCACGGTGGACATGACTGGATGCTGTGGAAGAGGAAGAGTCAGATGAAGGCTGCAGAGGTCTGCACCGCAGGGCTGCTGTTCTGAAAGTGAGATCCAGATGAGTTGCTCCCCCTTTTTATAGGCAATATAGGTTTTCCCCTATGTGTCCTTTTGCATCCTCTCGGCATCCTCTAGACATCCTTAATATCCGAGATAGGTCCCCTCTGCGGACATTTTTTCTGTTTTAAATGCTTTCTTTGCGAGCTGCATCTGCTTTCATCCATTCTGCATCCGTTCTACATCCGTTCCGCGTCCGTTCCACTTCCTCCCCACGTCCGTTTACCGCTGGAGCAGATCGAGTTGCGCAGATGCGTAGCGGATGCCTAGCGGATATAGCGGATGCGTAACGGATGCAGAACGGATGCCTAGCGGATGCCTAGCGGATGCAGAACGGACGCATTGGATACATTTTCCGCTCAAAAGTTTTGAGCAGCTCAAAACTTTCTGAGTGGATGAAACGTCAATAAACGGATGCTGGACGGATAGAGAGGAAGCAAAACATATGCAGTGAGTACAGAATAGATGCATCGCGTTAATCAACGGATGGCAAGTGTTTCTCTCTGTTTTACATCCTCTTTCCATCCGTTGGTGCAGTGTGACAGGGGCTTTAGCTTAGATATAAATGCTGAGATATACACTGTATATCCATCCATTTAAATCAGTAAGCTAAAAAATGTCTACTTCTTGTTGAGTGATGCTTGTTGGGGTTGCATAAATCTTATTTAAAGACAGCCTAAAATAACAAATAAAGTGCTTGTAAACCCTAAAGGATGCTTTCCAAAGCTTAGTCGAATTCAAAAGCATGAGATTGACATACAGAGTTTTAATAAATATCCAGAGGATGCAACATTAAGTAGTGGTACTGGAATGTGTAAATACTGTGTGAATTTGCTCTTCATTACTTCTCTAACTGTCCTGTTCTGCAGCTGAAAATGGTAACACAAACAGCAGCATTTTTTTTCCTTTTTCAAATTATAAGAACAGAACAAACTACGAAGGCTGCTTGTTGACTGTTGTCTCAAGGACTCCTTCCCAGTTCCCTAATGTTGGAGAAGATTCACTCAAGCATTCCAAGCTAATTCATAATACTCCAGAGTTTGATTAGAATTAAGTAGGGGTGAGTTAATTACCCAAATCAATTCATATTTACATTACAAAACCTATTTAAAAAAAAAAAAAAAACAAGCAAAACTTCATTTTTTTGAATGGCCTGAAGTTCCTAATCAAAATGGATGTTCCAATCTGCCATATCTAAGTGCCAGATTTTTACTCGGTTTGCTAAATCTGACATTTATTTGTTTAGCGTATGGCACACAATGTCAGGAAAATCGACACATGCTAGACACACAATGCAGTTGTCAACCCATAAAATATTTCTATGGTCTTTTTACAGTTGCCAACAGAAAAGGAGGGGGGAGCAGCGCAGTAGCTTGCAAAACTGAAACTGCATTCCACAAATGTTTTCAGAGATAGTAAATAGGTGACTGAAGTTTCTGCCATGCAAAATTGTAACTGGCAGGCTAGGCTAAATGGCTCTCTTTGCTGATTGTGTGCCATTCCTTGGTGCACTGCAGGGGACAAACTAGCTTACACTGGTTGGCTAGCAGTGCTCAAGTTTCTGGCTCTTCCAGGTTCTTCTGCTGGTCAGAATGTGCCAATTCTCCACAGCCAACTTGCCAGGGCCACGGCCAACTCCTCACAGCCAATTTGGACAACGGATTGCAGGAGGATTCAACAAGTCAGTTTAATTATTTGAAATAATCAAAACATTATTTAATTTTTTGTCATTCCCATTTCATTTTGTCCCTCCTTCAGCATCCTTTTTAAAAAAGGGTTCCATTATTCCACTATTTTTTCAACAGTAGCATAACTCTTGTTCCGCAACAAGTTTTTCCATGGCGAGTTGGTTGTGGCGGTTTGGCCATGGCGAGTGGTCGTAGGACTCTCTGATGGTCTTGCCTCACCATATATTGCGTTGCCTCGTCTGGCCAGGTCCAGTGCTGGTTTCTGCCCGCTGCACACACAAACACAGCTAACTTTTTCTACTGAGGTGGTACCCAGAGGTGGGATTCTACCAGTTTGGACTGGTTTGGGCAAACCAGATGTTAAAGTTATATTTGATTCACCAAACCACTATTTCAAATGACCGGCTGGCCCTGCCTCTCCCTCTCCTCTCCTCTCAGGAATCTCCATGCAGCCCATTTTCAATGGAGGTAAGTGAAGGGTCCGTGTGGAGGCTCTGGAAGGGGGAAAAAATGGACCTTCTGGAAGTCCAGAAAGGGGACTATTTCTGGCTTCCAGAGGGCTTCCAGAGGTCAGGGGAGACCTCCGGACCCTTGGAAGAATGAAAATTGCCTTCCTGGCCTCTGGAGGCCCACCGGAAGCTGGAAACAGTAAGTTCTGGTAGGCCATGCCCACCATGGCCACGCCCACCCAGCAACCGGGCAGCGAATTTTTGAATCCTACCCCAGTGGTATCCATATATCTATTTGCAGTATCAGCTTCAAACTGCAGGGTGGCCAAGAGCCAGGCAGTGATCAGCAGGAACTCACCCTGTCCCGCAGAGCTGGGCTCGAACTGCTGGAGTGCAGGCCATTTCTGGCCATCAGTTCCAGCACCATTAAGCTGCTGTGCCACCATGTCCTCTTGCTAAAGCTGACAGGTGACACATCCTGCATTTGTCCTGAAGGAGCACATTGACAAGATCTCAATTAAGATACCCCCCATTGAAAGGCTGATAATAAGAGGGTGGGTGGGTTGAAGCCACTTGGCTCAATCCTGTTTCTTTGGGGCAGAAGTCCAGAGAAATACAAAACATTCCTTCCCCTTTCCTCCTTTTTAACTGCAAAAAACTTATCAATGGGCAGAAGATGGGAAGGTGGGGGGGGGGGGAATTGCCTGCATGTGGAGCACATCTTTGACAGTTTGCGCAATTGACTGTGAAGTGCTCCTTAAATAAGGCACACCACAGTGCTGTTGGCTTGAAAGGTTAATGACTAGAGCAATCAAACGTTCAGTCTGGCAAAGAGGAAAGGATGGGAGGGCAGCTACAGAATGGAACTCTCCCACTGTGATCTCCGTCTGAGGAGGATTCACCTGAAAGCCGGGGAGGCAAAAATATAAAAAAAAATCACAATTGCCAAATTCAGCTTCGAAGAGGCTGAGGACCCTTCGCTAAATCTATTTCCCAATTAAAATATAATAATAATTATTATTTTTACTAAACACACATTTCGTCCAACTACTCAGATTTGGTATCGTTCAACTGTAAGAAATCCTACAGTAGCCATTTATTCATCAGATAATTTGCCTCTGCGCAACAATTTTATGCTTCTTACCCTTCTCTCACAAACGATAAGTTATTACCCTGTTGATTGCTCAGAGCCGGTGATGCTACTATTGATCACTTCTTAGCATACGCACACATATCCATACTTGACTTACGACCTTAAGTCACTTGTGCTGGTTGTTAAGGGGCTTATTACATGACCGACTTGATTGTTTTTTTGGAGCAGTTCCTAGGTGAAGCAAATCTATCTGGTTCTTAATGTACTTTATTCAGTGAACCCATATGATTCAATTAGAATAGAGCTGGAAGGGACCTTGGAGTTCTTCTAGTCCAACCCCCTGCAGTGGCTGTCCAGTCTCTTCTTAAAAACCTCCAGTGATGAAGCACCTACAACGTCTGAGGGCAACTTCTGTTCCACTGGTTGATTGTCCTCACTGTTGGGAAGTTTCTCCTTAATTCCAGGTTGCTTCTCTCCTTGATGGGTTTCTATCCCTTTTTTCTTGTCCTGCCTTCAGGTGCTTTGGATAATAATTTGACCCCCCTCTTCTTTGCAGCAGCCCCTCAAATACTGGAAGACTGCTATCTTGTCCCTCCTAGTCCTTCTTTTCTCTAGACTGGCCATACCCAATTCCTGCAACCGTTCTTCATATGTTTTAGTCTCCAGGCCTTCAATCATCTTAGTTGCTCTTCATTGCACTTTTTCCAAATTCTCTCAACATCTTTTTTTGTCATGTGGGGACCAAAACTGGATGCAGCATTCCAGGTGTGGCCTTACTAAGGCTTTATAAAGTGGTAGTAGTACTTCACACAATTTTGATTCTATGCCTCTGTTTATACAACCCAGGATTGTATTAGCTTGAGTCTTAATTGAAATCTATGATCCTTAAGTTATGTGTGCTTTTTTAATCAAAACTGGAAGTAAATGCTGGTTTCCGGTAAAAATCATTGTACATTGTGGCTACATGACTGAAGGATGCTTATAAATGCAGGTTGGTTGCCAAGAGTTTGTTAAGCGTAATTATGCAACTGCAAGGGGACAATGGCCATCAGAACTCTGAATCTATGTCATAAGTGCCTTTTCTTTTTCTTTGGGGATTTAAGCAACCAGTTGTAAATCAAGGACTATCTGCATGGAGTGCAAAATACAGATCCCCAGTGAATAAATGGGAGGAATCTAGACAGGTTCCACTCACTGAGAGTGGTGCACTCTGGAGATTGTCCTTGGTTAATTATGGTAATTGAGACCCAAAATTTATGTTGCATAGGGATGTGGTTAGGAAGTATATAATCACACTTCACAAATGCATCACTTCACAAAACAGCAGCCCTGGTGCAGCAGGAACGTGGGGAGGCTGAAGGTGGCAGTTTCCATTTGGGAGAGAGAGTTACCAGAGCAACAACATCAACCCACTTCTGCAGGCTTCCCCATTGACTTTGCTTGTGGGAAGCTGGCAGGAAAAATTGCAAGTGGGACCACCTGACTGTGGGATACCACAACTGTCATACATGTGAGCCTGTTCCAGCACCCAATTCACGTGACCATGAGAGTGTTGAGTTGGCCAGGAGGATGCCAAGTTCTGATCATAAATACCACGATACCATTGTAACATTGAATTGAACAAGCAATCATTAACCAAGGATTGCTGCCTCTATTGTATCTCTATAAAATCTCTATTATAATAATATATAAACTGCTTCTAGCTGATGAATCTGATAATTGTATCTTCCCATCCAAACTGTTTTGCTATTGTGTATGAATTACAGTAATTCCATGTAGTTTTGAAGCGCTGGTTTCAACAGAACACAATCACAACCACACTTGTAGAACAGTAACACTTGTCACAACTCCACTGCAATACATAGACTGTCATTCCCAGAAACGTAACAAAATGCTCCTTTTCTGCATAGCAACTGTGAAGTGAAGGTAAGCAAATTAACAGCTTCACTAGTTCAGCTTGACAAAAATATTTGGATCCATTGCTGGGAAAAAGGAATTGCTCACTGTCACCCACCAGGGATCAGCTAGAACGTTTCTTAACAGTTCCAACCATTTGTTATACATCTAGATAGATAGATAGATAGATAGATAGATAGATAGATAGATAGATAGATAGATAGAGATAGAGATAGAGATAGAGATAGAGATAGAGATAGAGATAGAGATAGATAGAGATAGAGATAGAGATAGAGATAGAGATATAGATATATGTGTGTGTGTGTGTGTGTGTGTATGTGTGTGTGTGTGTTTTATATTTATATATATATAAAACCAGCCATTGGTTTTAAATTTGAGGCTACTGCTGTGCCAGGATGTTTTTCTTTTTTACATCCTGATTGGTTGGGAGTCTTGGTCTGTGTTTATTGGACTTGGAGTTTAGTTGATTGGTGTTTCTGGTTTCTTCTGTCTGTTTTGTGGCTTTGATTGGCTGGCAACACTCTGTTTCTGTATTGGAGGCTTTCAGTGGAGCTTGGCTTCAAGTAAAAGGACGGCTATCATCTATTAGGAAGCTGGGTTTTATCTGGGTGCCTGGTTGGGGTGTGTTTGAGCCGGAGGTATCAGGGGGAGTCTGTTTTTGCCCAGGTGTTTGCCTGGCTTGTGGTGTGGAGATCTTTCTATTTGAGAGTGCAGGCTTCCAAATGATTGACAGTCTGGTGGAATCATCTCTTCTATTCATGCTTTCAGGTCTTTTTTCAATATCTATGGCTTCTCTGATGATTCTGTGGCTGGGGTTTTCTATAGTGGCTAGGGTTTTGGTGCCATTGAAGTTGATGTTGTGACCTGTGGTTTTCATGTGTTGGACTAGTGAGGAGGTGTGTTCCAGCTTTTTTACTGCATTTTTGTGTTCATCCTGGCGGGTACTTATTCTTCTATTGGTCTGTCCAATGTATGTGGCCGGGCATGATGCACATGGAGCTTCGTATATGCCTTGGTTTTCCAGGTCAATTTTATCTTTGGGGTTTTTAAGGATGGCTGCTATTTTTTTGTCTGTTTTGTACAAAACAAAACTCACACCACTTCTTAGAAATGATCAAAGATCTACACGTGGAACAAGAAGATCTGCTTGTAAGTTTCAATGTGGTTTCACTATTCACTCAAGTCCCGATAAAAGAAACTCTCGAAATCATCAAAAATAAATACCAACCAGCTAAACACCTCATGGAACTAACAGAACACTGCTTAACCAACACATATTTCATATACAAAGGACAAAGATACAAGCAAATTGAAGGAGCCCCTATGGGATCACCACTGTCACCCGTCATTGCAAACCTGTTCATGGAAGAATTTGAATCCAGAACCCTGGCTAATGCCACCCACAAACCCAAACTATGGCTAAGATACATTGATGACACATTTGTGATTTGGCCCCATGGAAAAGAAAACCTAAACAATTTCCTAACACACCTAAACAACACACACCCCAAAATCAAGTTCACCATGGAAACAGAAATAAACAAACAACTACCATTCCTAGATGTACTAATCTGCAAAAGAACAGATGGCACACTGGGACACACCATATACCAGAAGAAAACACACCAACCGCTACCTCAATGCCCAATCCCACCACCACCCAGCACAGATAAATTCCGTGGCCAAAACACTAATTACCAGAACCGAAAACCTGGCAGACAAGACACATATAAAGACTGAACTATGCACCCTGACTAAAGTACTGACAGCCAACGGCTTCCACAAAAAAGCAAAATCACTAGCTTGATCCACAAAAACACACTAAGACAGAATAGAGACCTAGAAGATCGACAGATCTATGGAACAGCTGTCCTGCCCTACATGAGAGGTACTACAGACAAAATCAGTAAGATACTACACAGGCATCACATCAAGACTGCCTTCAAAACAGACAAAAAAATAGCAGCCATCCTTAAAAACCCCAAAGACAAAATTGACCTGGAAAACCAAGGCATATTCGAAGTTCCCTGTGCATCATGCCCGGCCACATACATTGGACAGACCAATAGAAGAATAAGCACCCGCCTGGATGAACACAAAAATGCAGTAAAAAAGCTGGAACACACTTCCTCACTAGTCCAACACATGAAAACCACAGGTCACAACATCAACTTCAATGGCACTAAAACCCTGGCCACTATAGAAAACCCCAGCCACAGAATCATCAGAGAAGCCATAGAGATTGAAAAAAGACCTGACAGCATGAATAGAAGAAATGATTCCACCAGACTGTCAATCATTTGGAAGCCTGCACTCTGAAATAGAAAGATCTCCATGCCACAAGACAGACAAACACCTGGGCACAAACAGACTCCCTCTGATACCTCCAGCTCAAACACACCCCAACCAGGCACCCAGGTGAAACCTAGCTTTCTAATAGATAATAGTCGTCCTTTCATGCGAAGCCAAGCTGCACTGAAAGCCTCCAACACAGGAACAGAATGTTGCCAGCCAATCAAAGCCACAAATCAGACAGAAGAAACCAGAAACACCAATCAACCAAACTCCAAGTCCAATAAACACAGACCAAGACTCCCAACCAATGAGGATGTCAAAAAACCATCCTGGCACAGCAGTAGGCTAGCCTCAAATTTAAAACAAACGGCTGTGAGACCCTGACCCGCATACAAACTCACTACAGAAGCCTGATGATGGCAGATGAGATTCTGCTGAAACGTTGCTACAACTTTAAAAGCACTACAATGACGTGGGATAATACCCGAAGGAAGCTGAACAGCACACATGTGAACTTTCCTGTCAATACAATAAAGAGAATTGGTGCAAAGTAAAATAATCAATTGGTGAGAGTTTTTATCTCCTCATGGGAACCCTAAATAGGAAGGACTTCCAAAACTCTAAAGGAGAGAAGCTCAGTCATTAATCCAAATTCATTTGAAGAAGGATTTCCTCCTCTTTTGAGAAGATTAGCTTCCTTAGGACTTGAGATGGCTGTCCTGAAATCAAGATAATTGTTTATTTTCAGTGACAAAGTGTTTAGAGTGACGTTCCAAAATGAAAAGCTAAATATTTTGTGCATTATTAGGGTTTTGTTGCATGAAAATAAAGTTACAGGAAAAAATACTGATCTGCACTTGTGCGTTGGCCAGTTAATTCCCATTAGTTAGTCAGACTGGATCTGCAACTTTTTCATAAGACTTTCTGTCCTGTCCATAACATCTTGCTGAAAACAGCCTACCTTCCATGGAGGACCTGTGTACTGCATGGCCAGAAAGAAGGCTGTGAAAATATCTACAGACCCTTCACATCCTGGACATAAACTGTTTCAATTTCTCCTCTCAAAATGATGCTATAGAGCCCTGCACAGCAGAACAACTAGATACAAGTGGAGTTTTTCCCAAAAGCCATCACTCTGTTCAACAAACAATTCCCACAACACGGTCAAACTATTTACTAAGACTGTATTACTATTCTTCTCCTCATCCTTCCTATTACCTATTTCCTTAGCTTCTTATGACTATCACTTTGTTGCTTGTATCTTATGATTTATATTGTTTGATTTAGTATCCTAGTATGATTGATGTTGATTGCTTATTTAGTATCCTATGACTATCATTCTTTCAATTCAGGATTAATGCATTTTTATGATGACAATGATCATAGTTGATCACTTGTTGCTTTTATGTACACTGAGAGCTTCTGCTAAAGACAGATTTCTTGTGTGTCCAATCACACTTGACCAATAAAGAATTCTGTTCTGTTCTGTTCTGTTCTGTTCTGTTCTGTTCTATTCTATTCTATTCTATTCTATTCTATTCTATTCTATTCTATT
>BLBF01000039.1:17868993-17882043 GCA_015471245.1 Laticauda colubrina
GAAAGAAAGAAAGAAAGAAAGAAAGAAAGAAAGAAAGAAAGAAAGAATTACCTCTCATGGGCCTAGTTAAGAGGGTTTAACTAAAACCCACCCACAAGTTTCATTTTTAACTTTCTGAATTGGAATCCACAATACAACTTTTACCACCACCACCATCCCAAAAAATTCTACACTTCACTGTAGCATAATAATACACATTAGAAAAAAAATATACTAATTTACGCAAGATGTATTATGCTGATTTCAGGAGTGTGGCATTATCTTGTCGAGAATGTAAGAATTTCAAAGTTAGGAGGATGAGAGAGCTGGGATGCCGTAGTAATTTGGTGGAAGACTTAGTGACAGGCATCAAGGAGGGACAAAAACAGGAATACCCACAGAGAACAGGAAAAGTGGGGGGCAGTTTTCAAAGCAGGAGACCTGCCTCCTTGAAGAAGAGGGGTTGATACTTGGATTAGGGGTTGCTCTGAGTACCCAATCTATGATTAGTAGGACTCTGTAGCCCTTCCAAAACCAGAAAGTGCCTCAGAATCCCAATCTCCTTACAACTTTTTAATCCAGGGGTCTTCAAATTTGGCAACTTCAAGACTTGTGGACTTCAACTTCCAGAATTATTCCTCCTCCAGTCATGTTAGCTCAGGAATTCTGGGAGTTGAAGTCTACAAGTCTTAAAGTTGCTAAGTTTGGGGACCCCTGATGTAGATGGTCTCTTATTATAAAGTGAGGGGGGGAGGAATTGGGGGAGGTGGAATGGCATATCCTGAAAAGGCCACAGCGAATTGAACACTGAACAGCCACCTTCTGTGCCCAACATTTCTTGTTCTGGTTTTCAGCCGGAAGCATTTGCACTGTCCAAGGGATGGATAATAGATCTTGTTTTCCCTGTAAGATGATCCATGCTGGAATGGAAGCCAGCATACCTGGATAATTTGGTCCCCTGTCTTAGTAAAGAGGTGCCAATTTTCCTCTTTTTGATCCCACATCTGCTCTACTGTCAGATTCTAGCTGTCTCCGGCATTGCAGGGCCGCAAAATAAGGTTTCACCTGAGAATAATTCCTCTCCTTCAAGGAAAGCTTCCGAGAGGTTTCTCCCTTTAAACGCCAGGCAGAGCAAGGCAGTTAAAAAAAGCTATGGTAAATACAAATTACGGGGTTCCTGAGGGATGCCAATTCCTGTCTTCTCCCTCCTGCTCGCTCCCATTTAACTTCTGGAAAATATAAGAGGAGCCCATCAAATTGAATGGCTTTTCTGCATCAGAAAAGAGGGATGGTTTTTCTTTCCATACATTGTGACTTGTATGGCATAATATTCACCCTCTATTAAAGTGACCACTTGATAATCCCAGTAGCATTTAAGCCTCCCAAAGATTTGGCAAGTCATTGCTGAGGCAGTAATTTTTCTCTTTTTTCAAGAGAAAACTTACTTGGTAAGTTCTTCCTTTTGATTTCTTCTTTTCAGCAAATATTTTATTTCATGTTATCCTGTTTAACTTCTTCCCCTTCCTCTCCTCTCCTCCCTCTCCCTCCTCTTCCTCTTCTCCTTCTCCTCCTCTCCTCCCCCTCCCCCTCTACCTCCCCCTCCTCTTCTCCTCCTCCCCCTCCTCTTTCTCCTTCTCCTTCTTCTCCTCCTCCTCTTGCCCCTCTCTTTCCTCTTCCCTCTTCCTCCTTCCCCCTTCCCTCCTCCTTCCTTTCCACCATGCAATTCCAAAAACATTGGTTCTATTTTTTCTCTCCCCCACCCATTCTCAAAAAACAGCATCAATAGAATTCCAATACTAAGAAAAATACATATCCCGAACATTGCTTCACATCAGGGGTTGGTATCTTCTGCCAGAGTAGAATGCTAATTCTTACAGCCAGTTTAGACAATCTGGTGCTTAACACATTCACAGTTTTTAACGCCTTGATCATTCGAAAGACTACGAAAAATGGCCATGAAGACTAACCCTTAACATGGGGGTAGAGCCCTTCACATCTGAATTCAAATTGCTCTGCAGACCCACAACAGAGGCTGCCTTTGAACCTCTTTCCAGGAACTTCGTGCAGTGAAGAACAACATACTTTCACAATCTTTAACCCATAATGGTCAATCCAGAATCATGTTAACAGTTACATCAGTTTTGATCTCAAGTGTGGCACTGAATGTTCTCTGGCTTTGACCATTTTTTTTCCTGTTATATAGTTATCAGTATGGGGCTCCATTTCCGGCACAAGGAAAAGCTTATTTCCAGTGGAGTATCTCTTACGTTGTGTTCTTTGGTTCTTAACAGTGAGTTAGACTGTACCGCATGACTACAGAAATGTTCAAAAATAGGGAGAAGTCAACCATTATGCCTAAGAATGTGCCAAGCGGAGTGGATATCTCCATTTTTCAAACTTCCCTGGCTACTATATATGGCTATCCAATATGCAGATTATTTTCCAAGATGGGACTACTGTCAGACCTGCCCCAATCCAATCCCTAAGGAAAGAAAGACCCCCGACTCCATTCACTTGAAGCAAAAGGTTCTTTTTCAAAGAGATGTTGGCTGCAGTAAAGTCAGGCTAGAACTGGGTTTCCCACACACCAAGGATACATAAAGGTTTCCCCTCATCCCAGCCCTCCCTCCCCCTGTGACCAGTCCCTCTTCAGCCAATCGGAACTCGCTGAAGTGTTTTGAGAACGCTGAGATGTTTGCGGTTAATCCACATTCTTTCCTTGAGAGTCTGGCCCTGGATGCTGGTACAAGTTGACTTTTACCACCCCCGCCTTATTTTCCATCACAGACACACAAAGATTTATTGCCCATTTTCCTTCCCCTGCTTTTCTAACCATTGATGGCAGGATGCCCGGGAAGCGCCAAGCCGAATCTGGCGAAATTGACAGCTACAGGAAATGTGCAATTTAAATTCCGAAAAGCTTTTCAATGGGAAAAGGAAGGAAGGAAGGAAGGAAGGAAGGAAGGAAGGAAGGAAGGAAGAAAAACTTGCTTTGAATGGCAGAAGAGGTCGATGTGGAAGATGAACAGCGCAAGAGTTTCATAAGCCGCTCTTTAATGCTGTGTTTCGAGTTGCTCGGGCTGTAGAAGAAACCTAGAAGATACATCATCAAGGCCAAGTTTAGGTTAGAAGAAGACACTGTTTACAGGTAGACAACAGGTATATTTGCACCTGAAAGAAGGAAGCCCAAGTTGCAAGCAGGGGAACATTGCCGGCGAAGGGAGAAACAATGAAAAGGCCCAGAGTGCCTTGTCTTCCTTTATGCCAGACACAAAGGAAGGGACAGCAATTGTCATCAATTCATCTTTAGACATGGGATAGGTGTTATGGACAGGTAGTCCTCTACTTGCAACAGTTCATTTACTGACCAAAGTGACAACGGCACTGGAAAAAGTGGGTTATGGCTGCTTTTCCCAAAATTAACTGGTTTGCATTCAGATGCATGGCAACCGGTTCATACTTATGACAGTTGCAGTGTCCCAGGGTCCCTTTTGTGACCGTCTGACAAGCTAAGCCAAGGGGGAAGCCAGACTCAATTAACGACCATGTCACTGATTGAACAACCACTGAGATTCTCTTAGGAAGAAAAGCCATAAAACTCACATGACAAATGTCTCACTTAGTGGCATAAATTCTGGGCCCAGTTGCAGTCGTAAGGTGAGGACTACCCGCAACCTGCCTAGTTATTAAGTACAGATAGTCCTTGACTTATGGACATTGGTTTAGTGACCATTCAATAATTCAATGGTGACTAAGGGCCAGTTTTCACACTTGCAACCACTGTGGTCACATGATCAAAATCTAGCCAATGGGCATGTATTTATTTATTTCGCCAATGGGCAAGTATTTAGGACAGATTGTCCCGGGTCACTTGATTGTCATTTGAGGGACCATCTCCCAACAAGCTTCTGGTCAGCAAAGTCAACAAGGGAAGCCATATTTGCTTAATGACCACACATTTTACTTAACAACGGTCGTTATTGACTAAATAACCATGGCCAAAAAAGAAAAAAGTTTGTAAAATTGGATGCAACTCAATCACCTCGCCCTGCAATGGAACTTTTGGGGCTTCGTTGAGGTCATAAGTTGAGAACTACCTGCGAGAAGAGAAATTAACCTCCCCCTGGAGAATGGCATCAAATAGGGTACATAATATTTAGTCAGAAACCTTCATAACTGGTTGGTACAGTTTTGCTTTTCCTTGTGACGCAGCAATTCCCTGCTTTTGAGGGGAAATTGTTAATCAATGAGACTTTTGTATGTGTTTCTTCAGCAAATCATTGAGCCTGCATTGTTGCTTCTTTTGGTCATTAGAAAACCCAAATAAAACAAATTGAACTTCCAGGATTTCTGGATAACTAAAATAACAAACATAATACAGTTCTCATCTCTGAGGAGCTAAGTGCCAGAGTCCACTGTAACTACATAGCCAAAAAGGCATTCAGAGTTGTTAACCTAATCCTGCGAAGCTTTTTCTCTGGTAATATCACACTACTAACTAAAGCATACAAAACATTTGCTAGACTAATTTTTGAATACAGCTCATCTGTCTGGAACCTGCATTGCATATCGGACATTAATATTTCATGAGAAGAGTCCTCCACTCTTCTACTCACAACAGAATACCTTATGCCTCCAGACTTGAAATTTTAGAACAACCTAGAACTATGGCGCCTTCGGTCCGACCTAAGCGTAGTCCATAAAATTATCCATTGCAATGTCCTACCCATCAATGACTACTTCAACCACAACAATACACAAGCACACAATAGATACAAACTCAAGGTAAACTGCTCCAAACTCAATTGCAGGGAATACAACTTCAGCAACACTTCAGAGTGGTCAATGCCTGGAATACTCTACCTGACTCTGTGCTCTCTTTCCCAAACCCCCAAAACTTTCAGACTGTCCACTGTTGACCTCACTCCATTCCTAAGAGGTCTGTAAGGGGCGTGCATAAGCACATCAATGTGCCTACAGTCCCTTTCCTAATGTTCCCCTTTTATTTGTATCCATTTCATGTCTTCGTAATCATGTTTATACTTATACCTGTTATCTAATACATGCTTGAAAAATAAATAAACAAATAAACAAATAAACAAATAAACAAACGAATGAATGAATGAATGAATGAATGAATGAATAATTATCACAGCCTCCACATTTTGTGAGTCCTTCCTAGCAACTTCACCTCCAGCATATTATACATTATGAAAAGAGACCGGGCTAACTCTGATGGTGTTTTACAGTTCAGTTCTGGAATGTCCACAAAGTGTATGGGGGAAAAAAAAACTTCAATCTTTGGAACCACAATTCGGACTAAAAATGAAGCTCAGCCCCAGAAAACTCTCCAAGCAAAGGTTTAGTCAAACATATCATCAATTATTTTATCTGAGAAGATTTCTCCAAGAGAAGCTGAGCTTCAGTTCAGTTGACCCAAAGTCCCAAGCACCTTGACAAAGCAGCTTTGAAAAAATGTGCATCTTTGAAATGCTTCAGGACTTCAGTAGCCCAGCCTCTTCTACGCCATGTATTGGTTGGAAAAGATAATATAGTTTTGTTCTTGTATAATAAATGTGGCAAGAAAAGGTCAGGATAGAAAGCAGACAAGCTTCTTCTTGCTGCCCTTCAGATTTATTTCATTTTCCAAAACATGCATTTGTCCTTTGGTCTTTAGCAGTCCTGTGGAACTCATGGAAATGGTCTTTTTTCTAAAACAAATTGTATAAATACAATTTGTGTATTGTATATTTTTATATTGTATGTTTGGTTTCAGATATATTTATTAAAATATGTGGTTTGGCTCTTGAATTTTCCTTTGTAAAGAAAAGTTATAAACATAAACCACAAATTATTTTTATCCTTATGCATCACTTCAGATCTGCACCTTTTATTTTTTCCCAAGGAAAATCTGGGTGAAGAAAAGAGTCACTCAGTGTACGATTCATTTGCCTACACTTTTCCTTTTCCACCTTGGAGAGATCCAGATAAGTCCTATGAATTATCATCTTCTCAACCATACCAAATAGAGAGGTTGGCAGGAATATGGAGCTGTGGGGCACAAAAGTGGCTTATTTCCTTCATTTTCTATGCTCTCTGAGTGTTTCACTCCCTCCTTTTATTTATTTATTCCATAAAAGAAAAATGAGCAGAACTTTCAGCCGTAAATCCTGCTGTGTTACTTGCCATTGCTAGACTTGCAGCTGCTTCTGCCTAAATCATGCCTAGAGAAGAAAGCCAGGCAAAAAAGCAACAGCCCCCCCCCCTCTCTCTCTCTTTCTCTGTGTGTGTGTGTGTGTGTGTGTGTGTGTGTGTGCTTGTATATCTTTGGAGAAGTTTGGCCTCCTGAATCAGCCAGTATTTCAAAGTCACTGCGGATGACTGAACCCATCTGGATGGTGAGAAAAGACCACTTAAGCTAGAGGAAGAACAAGTTAAAGAAACTATGATTGCTTGGGGGAAGAATTTTGGATATGGGATTGATTTAGAACAATGGCAAAAATTGTGGTCTCAAAATTATAAAATGACAATGTCAATAGCATATAAAGAAAACTTGTATAAGATGTTTTACAGGTGGCATTTCCCCCCGACAAGAATAGCAAGAATGTTCAAGAACAAATCTGAAAAATGTTGCAAAAGTCATCAGATACCTGGCTCATATTACCATATGTGGTGGACTTGTGAGGATGCCAGAAAATATTGGACTAAAATTCACATGTGGTTGGAAAAAATGACAAAGAAACACATAGACTTGAAACCAGAGATCTTTTTATTGGGAATCTTACCTGATATATATAATAAAGACTTGAAATATTTGATTGTAAATGTATTAACAGCGGCTAGGATTGTATTTGCTAAAAATTGGAAGAATGAGAAAATACCATCACAGGAAGAAATTATTAAGAAAATATTGGAATGTGCTGAGATGAGTAGATTGACATTTGAAATTAGAGAGCAAGAAGATAAACAATTTTATGAAATTTGGGATCTTTTTTATCAATGGTTAGATGATAAAATACAATAATAGAGCATTAGTATTATATCTATGAAGGGTTTTTAGGATTGATTTGTTATGACTATATGATTTGTTATAGAATAAACTGTTTGAAGTATTGTTATCTCACAAAGCATGAATGATTAAAATTATAGTCAGAAAAAGACTTTATTTTAATTATTTTTGGTAATATTAGGATATGGATTGACAATATGAGTGGTTATGTAATATAACTGTAATTGAGACTATAAAATGAATGCACAAAACTGATGAACCAACCGACACACCGGAAGTATATATGAGAGTAGATGTTTTTAATGTTTTGTATGTTATGTCTGTTTGTAGAAAATTAATAAAATTCTTAAAAAAAAAAAAAAAAAGTTCACACATTAGCTACTAGTGTCCAAACAGGATGCTCTGGTGGATACAGGGCAGAAGATTTTATAAGTTCTTTTTATGTTGGGTAAAAGCCATAAACTAGAAAAGGAAGATCCTCTTTGCAGCCCTTCACCCAAGGCAAGGCAGTCTAAGAATCGCTTAAGCCCCTGTCACACTGCACCAACAGATGCAAAGAGGATGTAAAACGGACAAAAAAGCTTGCCATCCATTGGAAAACGCGATGTACTCACTGCCTCCGTTTTGCTTCCTCTCTATCCGTCCAGCATCCGTTTATTGACGTTTCATCCGCTCAGAAAGTTTTGAGCTGCTCAAAACTTTTGCGTGGAAAATGTTTCCAAATTCGTCCGTTCTGCATCCGCAACGCATCCGCTACGCATCCGTTATGCATCCGCTATATCCGCTATGCATCCGCTATGCATCCGTGCAACTCGCATCTGCTCGGACGCAGGGAGGAAGCGGAACGGACGCACAATGGATGCAGAACGGATGCAGAACGGATGCAGCACGGATGCAGCACAGATGCAGCACGGAAACAAAGCGTTTAAAACGGAAAAAAAGTTCGCAGAGGGGACGTATCTCGGATATTAAGGATGCCTAGAGGATGCAAAGGGACACCTATACTGCCTATAAAAAGGGGGAGCAACTCACCTGCATCTCACTTTCAGACCAGCAGCCTAGCTGTGTAGACCTCTGCAGCCTTCATCTGACTCTTGCTCTTCCACAGCATGCAGTCATGTCCACCGTGGATCGTAACACAGTCCTTTTGGCAGCCACCATCCTTCTGCAACAGTGCGAAGCCATCTACAGGCTCTGTGAACTCTACTACGGGAAGAAAAAGAGGTGGCCAAGAAGCGTCTGGGTCCAAAGATGGATCGCCAGAAGAGCAGAGTACGGACTGTATAACAAGCTGATGGTGGAGCTCAGGAACAAAGACACTCAGGCATTCCAGAACTTCATGAGGATGCCTCCAGCCATGTTTGACGAAGTTGTGCAGCGCCTGACACCCAGGTTGACCAAGGCAAACACCAACTTCCGGCCCAGCCTGGAACTTGGGCTCAAGGTGGCACTCACTCTGCACCACCTGGCCTCAGGGACCACCTACAGGAGCATGCAGTATGGCTGGAGGGTGCCACACAACACCATCAGCATTGTGGTCAGAGAAGTGGTGCAGGCCATCATCGAAGAATACCTGGAGGAGCTCCTCCAGTGCCCCTCCACTGAACAAGGCTGGAGGAAACTTGCAGAACAGTGGTATCACAGGGGGAACTTCCCCCACACCGTTGGAGCCATAGATGGGAAGCACGTGGCCTGCAAAGCTCCAGCCAAGTCGGTGTCCACTTATTACAACTACAAGGGCTTCTTCAGCATCGTCCTCTTCGCCATGGTTGATACTGACTACAAGTTCATGTACATCGATGCTTCAGGCAACGGTTCATGTTCAGATACCCAGGTATACAACGCCAGTGACCTCAAGGAGGGGCTGGAAGGCAACCTCATCATGGGCTTTCCAGATCCAGACCCCCTGCCCAATGACACGCAAGATGTGCCCTACTTCATCATGGGGGATGACGCCTTCTCCCTCAGAACCTACCTCATGAAGCCCTACACTTCCAGATGCCTCACCCATGAAGAGAGGATCTTCAACTACAGGCTGTCCAGGGCAAGGCGGGTGGTGGAGAACGCCTTTGGCATCCTGGCCAACAGGTTCCAGGTACTTCTCACCACCATGCAGCATCGCCCAGAGACCGTGAGGAGGATCGTGGAAGGTTGCTGCATCCTGCACAATCTCATGCGCACCCACTATCCAGTCTTGCACAACAGGCTCGTGGACCTCCAGCAAGGCAATGGGGACATGGAGCCTGGGGAATGGAGGCAAGGGTGAAACCTGATCGACACTCAGGATGTGCAAGGCCCCAACAGAGCCTCACGTGAAGGGAAGAAGCAGCGCAACCTCCTGAGACACTGGTGCAACTTCCCAGTTGGAGCAGTGGAGTGGCAAGACAGGATGATAGATGACTAATGGATGCTTCCTTCAGCCTGTCTCATCACACTGATGAGATTGGACCATGTATGTTGGGTGGGCCTACAATGAACAGGGCATTTAATTAAGAGTTATGTTTGTGTTGACATGTGTGGATGAATGATTACATTAGTATTGATAATAAAGGGCCATATGCGTGGCACCTGGGAGGGTGGACCATACAGTCCCACTATGCTTGCACTGGAGGTTTATCTATCCCACACCTATCTTAACTCAATCCAAAGGTATCCTTGCCCACCCCACTGCTATCTTAACCCATCCCACAAGCATGCAAAGGCTTAAACCAATTCTAAAAGTTTCCACCAAGACTTTATTACAAAAAAAGAAATGAAGCAAGTGTATGAATCAAAGATAAACTTTATTGAACAACAAGCTGTAAAACAAAAATGACCCAAGTCAAGTGTCCAAATAAAGTCCACAGGTAGCCAGTCTCTGGCACTCTTATTGGTCACTCGGAGATGTGCCCAGTCTCAGGGGTGAAGGGTCCAGGTGCTGTGGTGGTGGATGGTGCTGGAGTGCTGGTCTGTATCGTCATTGGGGTGCCTGGCCCCAAGAGGACAACAGGGAACGGTGTGTTGAGGAAGCTCTCAGACAGCTGGCTCAGACCCGCGATGCTGAGAGGTCCTTCCTCCATGCCATGGGGTGTCAGCCCCAGTACTGATGACAGATGTACTGAGGCCGGGCTTGGCTGTGGAGTGGAGGAAGGAGTAGTGTAGTGGGGCTGTCTGGTCTGCAGCTGGGTGAGGACTGGCGTGGGTGCCATCGCTGTCGTCGGTGGCATCATTGTCGTGGATGGCATTGGTGGCATCAGTGGAACCGGTGGCAACGGTGTCATCCGATGACTCTGTGCGTGGACAGGGAAGGGCTGCTGCCTGTGCTGCTAGACCTCCTGGTAGCCGTAGCCCTGGTAGGTGAGGGGCTGTGGGAAGCCTTGGAATGGGAGGGACATCACCTGGGGTGGAGGAGCAGACCTGGACTGGGTGGGAGCAGGTTCCTCTGGAGGGTTGTGAAGCAGCTCGGTGATCCGGTCCTTCACCACCTGGTACTGGAGTTCCTCCATGTTCTTGAGGGTCTGGTTGACATAGGTGAGGAAGGGCTTGCGGTTGGAGGATGAGGAGTCAGTGCTGACCAGCTGAGAGAGGAGATCTATACTGGTGCGGATGGTGTCCCTGATCTCCAGGAGGACAGTGTGGCTCTGCCCCTCCTGCTGTCTGGCTCTCTGCTTTTCTGTGGAGGCGGAGCTGGGGGTGGTGGATGCGGCTACGACTGTGGTGGACTCAATGTCTCCTTTCTCCCACCGCAGCAGGGAGTCCTCCACGCGCTCCACCACAGTTACAACACCTGTCCGCGGGTTCTCTGCCGTGGCACGCTCCACAGAAACCTGCCTGGAGACAGGGACTGACTCTCGGCTGGAAGAGGACTGGCTCTCAGCAGGCTGCCGGAGAGAGAGGGTAGATAGAGGGGCTCCTGGTGCTCCTCGGTGGTGGATCTCACCCTCCAGGAAGCTGCACCTGGCCATGACGTAGGTCTGTCTATCCGTCAGCTTAACCATGGCCTGGCCAGATTTCTTCAGGTGCAGCTTCCCGTACCAGGTGTGCATGTGCTTCCATCAGCCGAGGAGCACCTCCGAAGTGTAACCCATACTCTCCACCCTCTCTCTCCAAGCAACCTACTTCCTTTTGGTGTCCCTGTACAGCTGGTGTCCCTTCTGCCACAGATAGTCATTCTCTCCCAGCCACTCCAGCACCTCATCCTCGTGTTCCTCCTCAATGAAGTATTGCCTCCTCTCCCATCCCCGCATACGCCTCTTCCTCCCTTTGGCAGAACCAGATGGGCCCTCATCAGAGGGGCTCCTAGGTGGTAGGGGCTGCTCCTCCACACCACCACCACCAGCAGCAGCAGCAGGATCATCATCATCATCATCATCATCATCATCATCATCATCATCATCACCAGCAGGATTATAATCATCATCATCATCATCAGCAGCAGCAGCAGGATCATCATCATCATCAGCAGCAGCAGCAGCAGGAGGACCAGGATCAGCAGCAGCAGAGTAAGCACCAGGAGCCTCAGCAGCACCAGCAGCACTAGCACCAGGAGCACGAGCAGGACCAGGAGCACGAGCAGGACCAGGAGCACGAGCAGGACGAGCAGGATGAGCAAGACCAGGAGCATGAGCAGGACGAGCAGGATGAGCAAGTCCAGGAGCACGAGCAGGACCAGCAGGACCAGGAGCAGCTTCAGCAGAGTACACAGCAGCAGAAGCACCACCGCCAGGAGCAGCTTCAGCAGAGTACGCAGCAGCAGAAGCACCTCCGCCAGGAGCAGCTTCAGCAGAAGCTCCAGCACCAGAAGAGCGAGCCCGAGCAGCAGAAGCCCCAGCAGAAGCAGAGTCAGGGACAGGGGGTGGGAGGGTGGCCCTGTCTCTCTTTCCAGGGATGGCGGCAGGTTGCTGAGATGTTCGCTTCTTCCCCATGGTTGTGGGGTTGCTGGCTGGCAGGGAGGCTGGCAGGGAGGCTGGCAGGCACCAAGGCTGGCAGGTAGGCTGGCAGGAAGGCAGGCAGGCACCAAGGCTGGTAGGCAGACTGGCTGGCAGGGAGGCTGGAAGGCAGGCTGGCAGCAAGGCTGGCAGGCAGGCAGAGAACAAGGCTGGCAGGGAGGCTGGCAGGAAGGCTGGCAGCAAGGCTTGCAGGCAGGCATGCAGGCAGGGCAGGCAAGGACTCGATGTATCCTGCAGCAGGTCTTTCCTCCGAATGCTGGCCACGTGCGAGCTGCTTCCCTTTATATCCACGTGGCTTACGCAATGCATCCCCCCTGCATGCGCAATTAACGCCAGGCATCCGTTAGGCTTCCGCTATGCATTCGCTAGGCTTCCGCTGTGCATCCGTTTCATCCACTGTGCATCCACTGTGTATCCGCTGTATCCGTTCCGCGTCCGCTTTGCTGAGGTCCCCCGGAAGCCTTGCGGATGCGCCATCCGCTCCCATCCACTTCCATCCGCTGGGCTTCCATTCCACATCCGCTTTGCATCCGCCCTGCGTCCTCCCCGCGTCCGTGTTATCTGCTCCGGTTATGCAAATTTTTGCCCCTTTTGAGAGCGGATAACAACGAATGGAACATTTTGCTCGTCCGTTGTGTCCGTTTTGCATCTGTTGGGCAGTGTGACAGGGCGTTTAACTATCTATACCTATATCATCCAAATATATATATATATATATCTCCCTTTCTCTTTCTCTCTTTTTTATCTTATCTATCTTATCTCTCTCTGTCTCTTATCTCTCTATCTTATTTATCTCTCTTATTTCTCTTATCTCTTTATCTTCTTTCCCTCCCTCTCTCTACCTCTCTTTTTATATATCTTACCTTTCCATCTCTGTTTGTCTGTCTATCTATTTATCTTATCTCTCTCTCTTTTCTGTCTTATCTCTCTCTTCTCTCTCATCTATCTTCTTTCTCTCTCTTATCTCTGTATCTCTTCTCTCTCTTCTCTCTCTCTCTTCTCTCTCTCTCTCTAGTTCTCTTCCTCTCCCTCTCTCTCCCCCTCTCTTTATATATCCTATCTATCCTATATATCTCTGTCTATCTATCTATCTATCTATCTATCTATCTATCTATCTATCTATCTATCTATCTA
>BLBF01000039.1:17892565-17919128 GCA_015471245.1 Laticauda colubrina
AAGAAGAAGAAGAAGAAGAAGAAGAAGAAGAAGAAGAAGAAGAAGAAAACAACTGTGGGATCCTTGGTGCTCTGTGATCTTGCTTGTTTTCTTGCAAACATTTCATGACCCAATTAATTAACATAAACTAGGTAGTAAAGGTTTTGTTTATGTAAACCCACTCCTTCCAAGCACTGATGATGATGCATAGTTTGGGTCATGAAACGTCTGCAAGAAAATAAGCAAGATCAGAGAGCACCAAGAGACCCCTCAAAAACGAGTTTGTGGCATTCTCCAGTTGACCAAATGCAATAATTCTTATTTTTTTTCTTTTTATTCTTTCTTTCTGTCTTTTCTTTCTTTCTTTCTTTCTCTCAACATCTTAGATCAAGTTCCAAAAATTTATGTTTCAAAATAAATCATGTTTTCTCCAGCATTTCAATTCCGTAGCTGGGGTGCTTTATGTTCAACTTCTATATCTTTGTATGCTTCAGGGCAACTATTTTAAAACACATTTCAGCTTCTAGCAAAGCCAACATGTTCTGTCTTGTCTCATTGACCTTGTTTACATGAGAAATCAGACTAATAAAATATGCCCTATCACAGTTTATCGTGCATGGAAAATGATACCCAAGCTGTGTTTATATAAAACTATTCTTGTATTTATAATACAGGAATTAAATGAAGAAATATGACAAAGAAATGATACCAAAAGCAACAAAACCATCTTATCTATGAAAAAAACAAACAGAAGCAGTAAAGAGTGACAAAACCATTACAATTCTCCCCAAACAACAGAGGCTGAAGTCAATGTGAGCAGATCAAATCAACCAAATCAAATCAAATCAAATCAAATCAAATCAAATCAAATCAAAAGAACTATTCAACAGCCCAATGAATCAAATCCCTATAAAAACCAGGCAACCTAATCAATAATGTTCTCAGCAGACAAATCACAAAAACAGGATTAACAAGGAAAGCAAAAAGAGAAAAAAAATACCTCCTCTTTTTTTGCAGATATCCCAAAAAGGTAGGTAGTCCTCGAGTTACGACTATGATCGAGCCCAACGTTTCTGTTGAAGTGAAACATTTGTCAAGTGACTAAATGACCTATTGTTAATATACCTAGCTATATATCCATAAACACCAAGTAGCTTGCAAAAGACAGGACGCAATTTTATTGATCTTCCTATATCTATCCAGACAACCATGGCCACAACTAGAAATCTCATCCTGTGGTTGAGATGGGCACAGCCCACATGAGCTTAGATCTGATTTTTGGGTTGATGAAAGATGAAACCAAAAATCAAACTTTAGAGCAGGGGTCTCCAACCTTGGCAACTTTAAGACTTATGGACTTCAACTCCCAGAATTCCTCAGCCAGCGTAACTGGGAGTTGAAGTCCACAAGTCTTAAAGTAGTCAAGGTTGGAGACCCCTGCTTTCAAGCATTAGCTCCTTACAAAGTAATTAACACCCATACCATTTCACCAGAAAGCAAGCAATTGACACCTAGCAAAACTGGACGATCTCCTTAACAACCATCTAACCAAAAACCAATGGCAAGAATCATCACTTTCCCAAAGAAGCACCTTTGACAATCCAGCCACCGACACCATCCGTCACACAAAAGGCAACCAATATTGGAATAAAACAGAAGCTTCACCTTATGAATGTCTGAAAAAAAAAATCTGAAGCAACAAATGTTTGATCAGTTGACCAGAATTTATCCGGAATGGTCTAGGGTCTGCTCTTTGGGGAGGGGGGGTTGGGCTAGAAGACCTCCAAGGTCCCTTCCAATTTTGTTATTCTGTAGTCAGTTTATTTGCAACACAGTGTCTGCATTTTTCCCCTCTAGAAATTTTGATTCTTTTTTCTATTTTATTTTTTCTGTCCTTGTACATACCCACTCAGAGTTATTATTTGAGAGTCAGGTGGTTTCTAAACCAATTAAATAAACAAAGAAACAAGTGTATTTCCAGGGTTATCTATTGGATAGCTAAACATACTCTACTCCAGGGAAAGACCTTGACAAATTCTGGCTGGTTGAAAAGGAAGCTATGTGAACATATTTACAATGTCACCAGAAGCTGAGCTTGGCTTGAGGGCTGTTCAGATGCTAATCAGGTTTGGGTTTGAATAATAGTTGGTTAGAGGGGAATATTCTGTTTTCACAGGGGAAAAAGTAAGCATGAATTTGTCTGCCATATTGGTTGGGCAAGGAGGGTGTTTTTCTCTCCATTTTCGATTATTATGATGGTAATTCCATTCTGTCTTAAGACCATGTCACACTGCACTAACGGATGCAAAAAGAATGTAAAACAGAGAAAAACGCTTGCCATCCGTTGGAAAACGCGATGCATCCGTTGTGTACTCACTGCATACGTCTTTCAAACGCTCTATCCGTCAAACATCCATCTACTGCTATTTCATCCGCTCAAAAAGTTTTGAGCTGCACAAAACGTTTTGAGCGGATGAACTTTCCACCGTGTACAATCTACATCCATGACACATACGGGCAACAAACGTTCTACAACCGTTGTCATCCATTACACGTCCCCTGTATCCTCTTGGCATCCTCTGGGCATCCGTGCAACTCACATCTGCTCCAGCGGAAAGAGGGGGGAAGTGAAAGGTACGCGGAACGTCCACACAGCGTTAGTAGCACAGACATAGAAAGGATGAAAGCAGATGCAGCTCAGATATAAAGCATTAAAATGGACAAAACGTTTGTATATGGGATGTATATGGGATATCTCGGATATTTAGGATGTCTGGAGGATGTCTAGAGTATGTGGAAGGACACCTAGTAGAAAACTGGCATTTCCTATAAAAAGGGGGAGGAAATCACCTGGATCTCACTATCAGTCCAGCAGCCGTGGTGTGCAGACCTCTTCAGCCTTGCTCTTGCTCTTCCACATCATCCATTGATGTCCACCATGGATCATCGCACACTCCTTTTGGTAGCTGCGAACATTCAACACCAGAACCAAGCCCTCTTCAGGCTGTTTCACCTTTTCTATGCAAGGAGAAGAAGGAGACGTCCAAGAGCTGTGTGGGTCCGATGATGGATCGGGAGAAGAGTGGAGTTTGGACTCTATGAGAAGCTGATGGTGGAGCTGAGGAATGAAGACACTCGTGCATTCCAGCACTTCATGAGGATGCCACCAGCCATGTCTGACGAACTTGTTGAGCGTCTGATACCCAGGTTGACCAAGCCGAGCACCAACTTCCATCCCAGCCTGGACCCTGGACTGAAGGTGGCACTGACTCTGTGCCACCTGGCCTCTGGAACCACATATAGAAACATGCAGTATGCCTGGAGGGTGCCACACAACACCATCAGCATTGTGGTCAGAGAAGTGATGCAGGCCATTATCGAAGAATACATGGAGGAGCTCCTCCAGTGTCCCACCACTGAAGAAAGCTGGAGGAAAGTTCCAGAGCAGTGGGATCAGAGGTGGAACTTTCCCCACACCATTGGAGCCATAGAAGGGAAGCACGTGGCCTGCAAAGCTCCAGCAACTCAGGGTCCAATTATTACAACTACAAGGGCTTCTTCAGCATCATCCTCTTTACCATGGTTGATGCTGACTACAAGTTCATGTACATCGATGCTTCAGGCAACGGGTCAGCTTCAGATGCCCAGATATACAATGCCAGTGACCTCAAGGATGGGCTGGAATGCAACCTCATCATGGGTTTCCCAGATCCAGACCCCCTACCCAATGACACACAAGAGGTGCCCTACTTCATCGTGGGTGATGACGCCTTCTCCCTCAGAACCTACCTCATGAAGCCCTACACTTCCAGATGCCTCACCCGTGAAGAGAGGATCTTCAACTACAGGCTGTCCAGGGCAAGATGGGTGGTGGAGAACGCCTTTGGCATCCTGGCCAACAGGTTCCAGGTACTTCTCACCACCATGCAGCATCACCCAGGGACTGTGAGGAGCATCGTGGAAGCTTGCTGTATCCTGCACAATCTCATGCGCACCCACTACCCAGTGTTGCAGAACAGGCTTGTGGACTGTCAACAAGGGAATGGGGACATGGAGCCTGGTGAATGGAGGCAAGGACGAAACCTGATAGACACTGTGGATGTGCCAGGCCCCAACAGAGCTTCATGTGAAGGGAAGAAGCAGCATAACCTCCTGAAACACTGGTGCAACTCCCCAGCTGGAGCAGTGGAGTGGCAAGACAGGATGGTAGATGCTTAATGGATACTTCCTTGAGCCTGTCTCATAACACTGATGAGATTGTGCCATGTACGTTGAGTGGCCCTACAATGAATAGGGCATTAATGAAGAATTTTGTTTATTTTGAAATGTGTTGATCAATGAATAAATTGTTATTGATAATAAAGGGCCATATGTGTGGCAGCTGGGAGGGTGGATCATACAGTCCCACTATGCTTGCGCTGGAGGTTTATCTATCCCACAATTATCCTTACCCATCCCACAGCTATCCCTACCCATCCCACAGCTATCCATCCCACAGCTATCCTTACCAATCCCACAAGCATGCAAAGGCTTAACCCTTTTTTCAAAGTTTTCACCAACACTTTATTAAGTGAAAAAAATGAACCAAGTGTGTGAAGCAAAGATAACCTTTATTAATAACAAACTGTATGACTTTATTAAAAAGCAAAATGACCCAAGTAAAGTGTCTTAAGCAAAGATAAAGTAAACAGGTAACAACTCAGTCTCTGGCACTCTTCTCAGTCACTCTGAGGCGTGCCCATGGTCTCAGATGTAAAGGGGCCAGGGACTGTGTAGGTGGCTGTGGCTGGAGTGCTGGTCTGAGGCACCATTGGGTGCCTGGTCCCGAGAGTACAATAGGAGATGGTGTGTGCAGGAAGCTCTCAGAGAGCTGACTCAGTCCCGTGAGGTTGAGAGGCCCTTCATCAAGTACCTGGGATGTGAGGCCCAAGACTGATGACAGATGTTCTGACGAAGGGCTTGGCTGTGGGATGGAGGAAGGAGGAGTGTAGTGGGGCTGTCTGGTCTGCAGCTGGGTCAGGTGAGGCGTCTGTGGCATCTGTGGTGTCCGATGAACCTGGGCCTGGACTGGGAAGGGCTGACTCTGCTGTGGGAAGTCCTGGTAGTGGTAGGCTTGGTCGGTGAGGGGCTGTTGAAATCCGTGGAAGGCCTGTGACATCACCTGGGGTAGAGGAGCAGACCTGGAGTGTGTAGGAGCAGGTTCAGCTGGGCCTGGAGGGTGGTGCAGAAGAGCTGTGATCCTCTCCTTCATCACCTGGTACTGGGCTTCGGGCATGTCCATGAGGGTCTGGCTCATGTACGTGATGAAGGGCTTGCGGTTTGAGGATGGTATGTTGAAGTGGACCAGCTGGGAGAGAAGATCTGTGCTGGCTTTGATTGTGTCCCTGATCTCCAAGAGGACAGTGTGGCTCTGTCCCTTCGGTCTGCCTCTCTGTCTGCTTTCTGTGGAGGTGGAGCTGGGGTGGGGGTGGGTTGGTCTCTGGTGGCTGCTTCTTCTTGCTCCATCTGAGACAGGGGATCCTCCACATCCTCCGGCATGGGGAGTGCAGCTGTTGGGGGGGTCTCTGTCGTGGGGCCCTCCAAAGATACCTGTCTGGACATGGTAGCTGTCTCCTGGCTGGAAGACAAGTGGCTCTCTGTGGGCTGTCTGAGGGAGAGAGTTGACAGAGGGGCTGCTCCTTGGTGGCAGATCTCACCCTCCAGGAAGCTGCACCTGGCCATGACATAGGTCTCCCAGTCAGTGAGCTTGACCGCGACCTGGCCGGATTTCTTCAGGTGCAGCTTGGCATACCAGGTCTGCATGTGCTTCCAACACCCCAGGAGGACATCTGAAGTGTATCCCAGGCTCTCCGCCTTCTCTCTCCAAGCTGCCTGCTTTCTCTTGGTGTCACAATAGAGCCTGTGGCCCTTCCTCCACAGGTACTCATTCTCCCTCAGCCATTCCAGCACCTCCTCCTCATGGTCTTCGGAAATGGAGTACTGTTTCCTCTCTCCCTTTTTCTTGCCTTGCCTCTTCCTCCCTCTGGCAGGGGCTTCAGGGCCTTCAGCAGCAGGGCTTTGAGGGCCTTGGGGCTGTTCCACCACAACAGCAGCAGCAGGAGAAGCACCAGCAGCACCAGGAGAAGCACCAGCAGCACCAGCAGCACCAGCAGGAGAAGCACCAGCAGGAGAAGCACCAGCAGGAGAAGCACCAGCAGGAGAAGCACCAGTAGCACCAGTAGCACCAGCAGGACCACCAGCAGCAGCAGCAGGAGGAGAAGCACCAGCAGCAGCAGGAGAAGCACCAGCAGCACCAGCAGGAGAAGCACCAGCAGCACCAGCAGGACCACCACCAGCAGCAGCAACACCAGGAGCACCACCACCACCAGCAGCAGCAGTTTCAGAGTCAGCGCCAGGGGGTGGGATGGTGGTTCTGTCCTTCTTGCCAGGGCTGGCAGGAGTAGGCACAGGCTTCCTCTTCTTCCCCATGGTGTTCTCTCAAGATGTCTCTGGCAGCAGGTCTTTCCTCTGAATGGTGACTGCTTGCGAGCTGCATCCTTTTATATCTGCGGAGCTGACGCAATTCATCCTCCCCGCATGTGCAGTGAACGCTTTGCATCTGCTACGCATCCGCTACGCATCTGCTATGCATCCTATAGGTGTCCATGATGCATCCACGTCATCCAGTACGCATCAGCTCCTTCCGCTACGCGTCCGCTTCGCTATTCTCCCCCGGAAGCCCTGCGGATGTATCATCCGCTTCCATCCGCTTTCATCCGCAAGGCTTCCTACGAACATCCCCGCTACATCCTCCCCACGTCCATTCCTTTCTGTTGTTTTCCGTTCTGTTTATGCAAATTTGGGGCACTTTTGAGAGCGGATAATAATGGATGGAGCCACCCCTGAAATTTTGCTCATCTGCTGTGTCCTTTTTGCATACGTTTTGCATCCATCGGCCAGTGTGACCTAGCCTTTAGTTATGAGCTCTTGGATCCAAGATATTAGAATTAAAGGTAAAGGTTCTCCTCCTTGCAAATCCGTGCTGATCGTTTCTGGCTCTAGGGGGCGCTGATCATCTCCATTACAAAGCCAAAGAGCCAGCGTTGTCTGAAGATGACTCCTGGTCACATGGCCAGCATGACTAATCACCTTCAAAGGCGCACGGAACGCTGTTCCCTTCCCACTAAAGGGGTCCCTATTTTTCTACTTGCATTTTTTTACATGCCTTTGAACTGCTAAGTTGAGAGAAGCTGTGACAAGTAACAGGAGCTTTCTCCATGACATGACGCTGGGGATTCGAACCGCCAAACTGCTGATTGGCAAGCTCAGCATCCTCAGCCACTGAGCCCTAATTCAGCCATTGTTTTGCAGATGCGCACGGGAGAACCCAATGAAAGATCCGGCATCCCCTTGGCTCCTTGGCATGGCTTCTTCTCCATTGGGAAAAAAGCGTGGAACAAAAGATGCACTAAAGAATTGTGCAAGTGGAGGAATTCTTGACAACTCTTCCCTCCCAAAAATAATAAAACAAAAAGGGCGCATGGATAAGAAAAGAGGCTCCAGGTTCCTGTGGCTTTCTATTTCAATTAAATCATATCATACATGCTTCTCTGGAGATTGCGTGCATGTTCTGCTATTAAGATTATATTTTTTACTGATGCAGAGAAAAATAGCGACTGGACTGATGAGTGGGAAAAACAGTTGGTATCAATTCAGACATCTTTTTCCAATTTCATATTTTTCCTATGTCACAAAAATCTAATTTTCTCCAAACAGGCCCGTTATGATCCATCACAGCTCCTTTGTGTGAGATACTCCACTAATATGGTTCATAACAACTTAGAGATAAGGCTGGGTATTGTTGCATTTCCACAATCTCCACCAGATGGCTGGCATCCTAACTGTGCACTGCACAAATAAAATGTGTGTGTGTGTGTGTGTGTGTGTGTGTGTGTGTGTGTGTGTGTATGTGTAACAATATGAACAGGACATGTCAGGTTTTCCTTTCAGGGCTTGTTCTTTCCTTTTTAATTAAGCAGATGTCTTTCAATTCTTGTCGTTTTCTTAGCTCCATGCCTCCCAAGGTTTGCTCCTAAACATACAAGCAGCACCACTCAGGAACAAATATGTGTCATGCAGCCATGGCGTTTTGCACTTTTGGAAAAAAAAATGGAAGATGACTACAGGTAATCCTCAACTTACATTTGCCTTATTGAGGCAAATATTTCTGTTGTTCAGTGAAACATTTGTGAAGTGAGATGTATGGAGTATCTTCTACAGCAGGTGTCTCTAACCTTGTCAACTTTAAGCCTGGAAGACGTTTACTTCTGGGAGTTGAAGTCCTCCAGGCTTAAAGTTGACAAGGTTAGAGATCTCTGTTCTACAAAGCACAGCATTTATTTCTTTTTCCACCAATTAGCTCCAAGGCTCTTCACCTTACATGGATGGGAAAAGACAAATACAAGCCTATAATGTAGACCAGGCTAAGAAACCGACATAGTGTATTTCTAGATTTAAATGTCTGTTGAGATTCTCCATCATCCAGGTCAGTGTTGTCCCAAAGATGCTATTTTTCAAGAGGCAACTGGATTTTCTTTGTTTTTTTTTTCTTTTGAAGATGTTCTGCTTCTCATCCAAGAAGCTTCTTCATCTCTGACTGGATGGTAGAGAATGGAAGGATTTATATTCCTTGCAGACAAGCCGGTTATTTGCATCCTTTTTAGAAAGTCTTTGAGGCCACTTGGAGGCTTATCTGTATCCTGAGTGGTGCAAATGAGTGTGGAGCTTTTTTGGAACTGCTGAAAGGACACACATTTGCACCATTCAGACGACTCTGAGGATGCAGACAAACCCCCAAGTGGCCTCAACAGCTCTCTAAAAAGGATGCAAATAACCAGCTGTCTGCAAGGAGAATCAGTCTTTCCATTCCCCACCATCCAGTCAGAGATGAAGAAGCTCCTTGGTTGCAAAGTGAAACATCTTCAAATAAAAAGCAGAAAGTCCAGTGGTCTCCTGAAAAAGCACTTTTGGGGTGGCTTCAAACTCATCCCAGTTCTCGATACAAGACTAGGACTCAAGAACCTTGGGTGGACCTGCTCAAAACCTTCAGTCCAACCTGCAGAAAGCAGAAGCAAGAAGAGCTTATGGTTCCCAGGCAAACATGCCTTTAGTTTATTTTTTCCAAAATATAGTTATGATTCAGGAGCAATTTTTGCCAAAAATGTCTAAAAATTGGCAAATCAATATCTATTGGGCTGTGTATGTCTGAACTGAACTATCTATTTCTATCATTTTTCTTCAGCGGCTCCCTTAATTAGCAACATTACTAACATTATGGAAACACCTCCTACACGCAATTATGGGAGGAAGGAACCAAGCCTGGCTTACAGAGAGGAAGCAGCAGATAGAAGGGACAAACTTTTTCAAAGGCCAAAATAATTAATTACCTTCAATATTTTCCAGACAAACAGATGAGATCACTGTACATTTGTCAGCTTAAACCAAAGCAACAGAAAGTAAATAAAATACATTTTTTTAAAAAAAAGACCTCCAAGATCTCTGAATGGAATGGCTTATTATTGTGTTTCTTTGACTGTCAAAACATGTTGCCTAACTGGTGGGACAGGAAAAAAGGAGGTTTATTCATTGCTGAACCTAAACTAACAATGTCAGTTTAATCATCAGTTAAAGGTTCCCCTGGCACATCCGTGCTAGTCATTTCCAGCTTTAGGGGGCGCTGCTCATCTCAGTTGCAAAGCTGAAGAAAAGCCAACACTGTCCAAAGACGACTCCGTGGTCATGTGGTGCCTTTGAAGGCGCACAGAGCACTTTCCCTTCCTCCAAAGGGATCCGTATTTTTCTACTTGCACCTTTTTTTATGTGCTTTCAAACTTCTAGGTTGGCAGAAGCTGGGATGAGTAACGGGAACTCACTCTGTTACGCAGAGCTGGGGATTCAAACTGCCGAACTGCCAACTTTTCTGATCGACAAGCTCAGTTTCTTCATCCCTGAGCCACCCCATTCCCCAATCATCAGTTAGGATCCCATAAACAATATTTTCTCATGCACAGATGGAATCTCCCTCCAATTGTGAGAGTTTCAGAATATTATTTGTAATGTTCAAGATTAAAAATAAAGGTGCCAACTGCATAAATAAATAAATATTACAGGTATGTAATGCATAGATAACTGTATGGCTTACAGCTGAGGGACAAAACCTGGCATCATAGTCACTTCATGCAATCCACCTGCCCCTCTTTCTCTTGTTTGTGGCTAAGAATCTTAGTTATTATTTTTTCTTCATATTTTGCAGAGTCAGTTAAAATGTGGCAAAAATGGGACTCCTCCTTTGTTATGGAATTCTTAGTCCTCTTACAGTATCACAAAATTTGTCTTCTTCCTTCCTGTCTTTTCTTTGCTGAAAGAGACATTCAGGAAAGCAGATTTGGTCTACAATCCATTTTAGGAGGATTTTTTTAAAAAAGATAATAGATACAAAGGAGGGGCGCTGAAATTTTTATTAATAAGTGCAATAACACTCTCCACTCAAAACTGTAAAGGAATGCAGAAATAACCTCAACACGGGAATAGAGGAATTGTTAGGACAAAGGTGTGACAAAGACATTTAACTTCATTTTGATTCTGGCCTCTTTGAGGGAAATTCTGGCGGTCTGTGAGAAAAGGGAATAGCAGATCCAAGGGGGTGATAGAGTCAAAAGTGCAATCAGCCTAGAATCCCTACTTAGTCATAAGCAAACTAAGTCCAACCTCTTTTGAATTCTACTGTTATCTAACGCCAAGCAAGTTGTTCAGAGTATCGCAATGTAAATTCAGCACTAGAAAAGTAAACACAGGTGACTGAGGCTTCATTTAACTTCTTTATAAACAAATAAAATAAATTTTACAATACCAGTCATAGATTTCTCCAACATGAAGCAAACTCAAACAGAAGCAGACATGTTACAGGTTCAGAGCAGAACACCAACTCAATTTCAGCAGATATCAGTTTCATTTTAGTTCAGCAAGCAAGCAAGACACACAGCAGAGGAGAGAAGCAGTTTCATTTTCAATAGACTCAACATAGCTTCAAAGCTGCAGAGCTTAATATAGAGTCACATCCAGGCTACCTCTAGTTTCAGTTTCCAAACAGTCCTCATTGGCTGACTTAGCTGCTTTCCATTGGCTGACCTTGTTACCATGCTCCAACTGATGAATATACTCTGACACAGATGCTAATAATTAGTTAAGATTCTTAAGCATAGGCTGATTAGTAATAACTCCATTTTCATTGGACCTTCAGGTGTGGATCTGATCTTTCTCACCTGACACAGTCTTCCTAAATTCTATTATCTCCTTTAACCCTTATACCTAAAGTTCCTTGTGTAGTCTTTTCCTTATCTGACTGATATCAAAGAGTGAGATGTCTGAGTGGTATTTCTTTCTGGTTCAAAATCTGAGGTATATTATTTACCTTTAGAAGTAAACACAGCACTATATCATGTTGTCATAATACATAATTTATTCCCCAGAATGGCTTGAATCTATCTGAGATAAATCAACTATTTTATGCAAATAATATTCCATATACAAAAACAGAATATTGTTGCTGATTTCATGAAATGTAAGAATCCTGAATTATAGCTACTTTCATGGATAAACATCATGAAACCCAAGATGAATATTATCAGGGATGCCCAGACCATCTCATCCCTCACTGCATTGTTTAAAATTAATAGCTTAAAAACTTTCCAAAAGGCTAAACAGCTTAATCAGGGCTGAGGACCACAAAAGATGGACTTTGTAGTACCAATGTGGATTTCATAGTATATTGTTATATTTGCTAACTAACATACTTTTTTAAAAAAATTAATCTGACTTATTTTTCTCTCTTTCAAAGGAGGTTTTCAAACCAGATTGAAACAGACTGGATTAATTGATAGTTTTTAACATCCCTAAAATGAAATATATACGTTACAGGATGGGGGAATGTCTGGAAAATGTGTCCTGATGGGAGAAATCTTGTTACTATTGATTGGTCCTTGGCTTGTCTCTTTCGGAACCCCAAACAACCTTTTTCCTTATTAACATCTTTCTTTGCATTTTCTTTGATGTCTTCACTAGAAAAGGGAATGTAAGATGCTTTCCTCTTTCATTAGAATATTCTGAATAAATTGTAACGAAATGATCTTCTTGTCTCAGTCTGTCTTGCTGGAAAGTATGCATGGTGAAAGCCAGATTTGGCCTTCAGGGTACTACAAATGTTCAATTTTCATCCCTGCTGGTACGAACTCATACCTGGAATGTTTCTGAAGGGCTTCCCAAATTAGTAGGAACAAACACTTCATTGACATTCCTTGTGTCTCTCATTCTGGCACAATATTTAAAGGAGAGGGTGCAACCACTTTAAATAACGGAAAGGACAAAATTGGGGGCAGAGGTGTGTTGGCACAGGGATTCTTTACATCCTGAAATTGCCCTTGTTGCAAAAGGAAGAATTTGGAAAGGTAACGATCATAATAAACACAAAAGAACCATTTACCTCCCAGGGATACAATCATCCTGGCTTTGCTGTGCCACTGTTACTCAAGCTTGAAGGATAAATTAAAAACCTTAGCTTTCATTTAATTCCAGAGTAATTGTTTCAGAGTTTCTATGAAATACATCTTGGGGGTGTTCAGTTTTTGTCTCCCTCAGACCAAGATGGTTTCACAAGCAGCTGCAGATCTTGGAAAGTAATAACATTATGATTCTAATATTCTAAGCACAATTTGATTTAAAAGCAACAGTATGTTCACACTGAGATTGCTTCTGTGGTTAGAAGCAATCTCAAAGGACTAGGAGGCCTTCTAGTTTGCTTCCAACAAAGGATTAAAGGGGACATGATAGCAGTCTTGCAATATTTGAGGGGCTGCCACAAAAAAGAAGGGTGTCAGGATTCCAACCACTGCCTTAATTATATCATGAGCCTTGAGCCAAGCTTCCAAAACTTCAAAGGATTTACTAGGAGAGAACATGTCGGCATGATCTGCATGAAGCCAATTCTGAGACACATAATTCACTGTCACCCTTGACCCTGGTTTCCCTCCCACTCCTTTGGGTGCATCATAATTCATATTCTCCAACAAAACATGTCTATAACAAGAGTCATCAATCATGTTCTCCAATTAGAGATTTGTGGGACAGAAATTCTGGTCACTTAGTTACAATATTTGCAACATATGAATGGAATGCCCTTTGGGTTCCAAACTGTTACACTGCTCTTTCTAATTTCTCCCCCCCCCCATACCCTTCTGTTTATTAATTAAATTTGCTTGCTGTTCCTCTTGCTGTTAATCTCTACAGAATCTACAAACACCGTTTGGGCAGGTAAAAATTCAGTGGGTGTACTTTTCCATTTTGGCTTTGCTCTTTGCCTTCTACATCTTGGAGACTCAGCCAACAAGAATCAGCAATGGCTGTTAGTGCAACTGCACTACATTTGCCTCATGCAACCTCAAGTTGTGGCTTTGACCTTAAAAGGACACACACAATGGCCAAGGGCCTGCCCCGTGAACGAACCTCTGCAGATGGCAAATCTCATGTCTTCCGGAATGATATGAAGAACTATTGCAAAAAGGTTGCAACTGATATTAAATTCCAGGGATCATTGATGCGACTAGAAAAAAAAAATAAACAATTTTTTTTGGCGAACAAGGGAAGAATCGCCCTGGCCTTTGAGCTGGTTAAATCAATCTTTCTCCTAATGTGACAGGGCCCTTATTTTCTTTTCTCAAAAAGAGCTTTTTCTAGCATCAGGACATCAAGAAGAAACAGGTTTGTATACTTTTCAACCTAAAATGTTGGCTGCACGTACTTTAAACACTGGATGCATCCTGGAGAAGTGACTCAGACCTATTTATCCAGCTGCTCACCATTTCTTCTTCAACAGAATCTAAACTGACATGCTATTTATCATCAGACAGATGGGCTTACGAAGAGACATAACTTCCAAGGGAACAACCAGGTTTATTTTTCTTAAAGTGTATTGGTGCCACAAAGGTAGCGGCAATTATTCACTGAACCATACAAAGTAAATGCAAATGCCCATTTATAATTGATGTATGCATTTGAAGGTCTCCTGGTTTATTAAACCAACAGAAATGTAGCTAGATTCATTTGTGTAGCAAATTCCCACATTCGGGGAATTGCGGGGGTTCCTTTAAATGTTTATATTGTGGGAGGAGAAATCTCCTGAAGTGAGTCTCTTCATTGTTTTCCAGTTGTTGCATTCAACCCAAAAGACTATTGCTTATATTGTTCTATATGTAAAGTGGGTGACTCCAAATCTACAAACCTGATTGGTCAATAAAATGAACATTGGATTGGTTCACTAGGAACCAATCCAAAGAGCTGCTAAAAGGTGGCAATTCTAAACAAGTGCCATTGGTGCAAGCAGGCAAGCCAGCCTGTATAAAAGGCTGGCCTCAGCTTCAGCCAAGTGTTCCTATTTACTAACTAGTTGAAGACAATTGCTCTAGCAATTGTCACTGGAGTAAAACGCTTCCATGAATACTTATATGGGCAGACTTTTCAAATCATAATGGACCACAAACCGCTAATGGGGATTTTGGCGGGAAACAAGCCAACACCTAATATACTGTCCCCAAGAATGACGAGATGGTCAGAGTTCCTGGCGGCTTATTCCTACACTCTGACACATCGGCCAGGGAAACAAATTTCCCATGCGGACGCTTTGAGCAGAGCACCCTTACCAGCAACCGACGAAGACCCGGCACCAGCGATGACAATGCTACAAATCGAGACTTGCCCCGATCTACCCATATCAGCGTATGATGTCGCCAGAGCCACCGCGAAAGACTCATTGACTGCCCGCATTCTTAGCTGGGTAGGTAAAGGCTGGCCGGAGAATCAAAAAACTGAAAACTTTAAACCTTTCCGGTCCAGACAGACTGAACTTTCAATCCAAAAGAGGTGTTTGTTGTGGGGTGATCGGGTAGTAATCCCTGCCAAATTACAGCCCAGGGTACTTAAGTTGTTACATGAAGGGCACCCGGGAATGGTTAAGATGAAAAGCCTTGCCAGAAGTTATGTTTGGTGGCCGGGTATTGATAAGGACATAGAGTATTGGGTAAGCTCATGCCACAAATGCCAGGCAATTAGACCATCCCCACCAAAAGCACCCGTTAAGGACTGGGAAAACCCTCGGGGACCTTGGTCAAGAATACACATTGATTTCGCGGGTCCTACCAAGGGGCATACCTTTCTGATTGTCGTTGATGCCTATTCAAATTGGCTTGAAGTAAAAGTTATGCCATCAACGACAACAGAAACTGTAATTAAAAAGCTGGACAACCTTTTTGCCACCCATGGCATACCGGACGTTCTTGTCTCAGATAACGGGCCACAGCTAACCAGCATACCATTTGAGCAATACCTAGCCTCCCTAGGTATAAGACATGCCCTAACCGCGCCGGCTGAGAGAATGGTCCGGTTTACTAAAGAAGGTTTGGAACGAATGGACGCTGGAGATGTCCAACAGAAAGTAAACCGTTTGCTCACACTCCAGCACATAATGCCCAGTACCATAACCAATAAGTCCCCAGCAGAATTACTTATGGGGCGAAAATTAAGATCTCACCTGGATAGGTTACACCCAAATTTTACCCCAGAAAACCCCCCTGAATCCTCTATATGGTTCAGACAATTCGAAATAGGCGATTTGGTATACGCTAAAAACTTCACCGGGGACCCGGTATGGCTACCAGGACAGATTATCCAAATTACAGGCCCCAAATCCTACCGATTAAAATTAGACGATGGCAGGGAATGGAAGCGGCACATAGACCAGCTTCGATCTCGAATTATAGAGAGAACCACAGACTTACAAACATTCACCGAAAAAAACGGCGAATTGCAAACCAAGGTGGGGGGGGAAAGGCGAGAAATAAATAAAGAACTGTTTAAAACCAAACCCAATGAAACATACGAACAAAAAGAGCAAATAAAAGACTCACTGTTTGGAGAGACTTGCGTGAAGAGCCCATCGGAAGGGGCCAGCCAAGCCAGCTCGACCTGCCCAGAGGAAACGGGAGGGAGCGGCAAAACCGTCAGCCTAAGAAACTCAGGCGGCGGTAAAATGGCTGACTCACCCTTCCAGACGGTTCCAGGGAGAAGGACGGACGACACAGCAGCCCCATCCGAACCAGTCGAAGTCTGCACTAAGAATGAACCGCGCAAGTCAAGTCGAGCCCGGAAAAGCCCCGCCTACCTGCGAGACTACGTCACCACGTAGGACTGAACTAAGGGGGGAGGGGTGTTCTATATGTAAAGTGGGTGACTCCAAATCTACAAACCTGACTGGTCAATAAAATGAACATTGGATTGGTTCACTAGGAACCAATCCAAAGAGCTGCTAAAAGGCGGCAAATCTAAACAACTACCATTGGCTGCAAGCAGGCAAGCCAGCCTGTATAAAAGGCTGGCCTCAGCTTCAGCCAAGTGTTCCTATTTACTAACTAGTTGAAGAATAAAGTATTTGTTGTTGGAACCCGGTCTACCTCGTGTGTTTTCTGAACAAAACATATATAGCAACTCAGCTTTGGGTCTGAAAGTCTATCATCCACCAGGAAATCTCTTCCAAAATTTCATGACAGTAAAGAAGCTTGGAAAGAAAGATCAAGTATATTTTGATATATAGGGGGACCAGAGGCTAAAATATATGAAGAACGGTCACTGGAATTTCATTTTAGTCTAATGAAAAGAAGGACCAAGGGTGACATGATAGCAGTCTTCCAATATCCCAGGGGCTGTCCCACAGAAGAGGGAATCAATTCTCCAAAGCACCTAAGGGCAGGACAAGAAGCAATGGGTGGAAACTAAACAAGGAGAGAAGCAACCTAGAACGAAGGAAGGATTTCCTAATGGCGAGGACAATCAACCAGTGAAACAGAAGTTACCTTCAGAAGTTGTGGCTGCTCCATCACTGGAGACTTTCAAGAAGAGGCTGGACAACCATTTGTCTGAAATGGTATCATTTTGGAAGTATTCAGCAGTGTTGTGACTGACAGGATACAAAGAAGACAACCATGAGCAAAATTTGAGAAGTGCATTATTTATTTATTATTGTTCAATTCCACTTCTGGGCTACTCAACTCCAAACATCTCAGCAGAGCTTCAAAATGTTAGAAGAACAAGTACACAAAACCATCCACAGAACAATCACTGTTCAAAGGAACAAACCTTTTGTCTACATTGTCCATCCATCCCAAAGGTCTCCAAACTTGGCAACTTTAAGACTTGTGGACTTCAATTCCCACCCAGAATTCTTCAGCCAGCTATGCCATGCTGGCAGAGAATTCTGGGAGTTGAAGTCCACAAGTCTTAAAATTGCCAGGTTTGGGGACCCCTGAACCATCCTAACACAAGGCCTGACAGAAGAGCCAAGCTTGATGAAGAGCAACCATGTGAAAGACCCTACCATACATAAAAGAGGTGGCAGAAATGGCAGCCAGAATTCTCCAATCTCTAGGGAAAGCAGTAGTCCACAAACCCACAGCTACACTCTGCTAGGAATTATTCAGAACCAAAGACAAGATACTGAAGGATGAAAGAAATGTCATCTACAAAACCAGCTGAAAGAATTACAACCCATTCTTCATGGGACAATCATGCCACTTGAAAAACATTGTGCCAACTGAAAACCAGAATCCATGAATACCAGCAGTCAAGCACCACAATCCCATACCCCTAATGAAAACCTACACCAGGGGTGTTAAATACAAGGCCCATGGGCTATATACAGCCCGCAATGTGGTCAGATCCGGCCCGCGGAGCTATCCTGGAAAATGTAAGGAGCCGTCCTGCATCACTTTGGCCCAGTCTATCCAGTGGGAAGGGGAAACATGCCAGTAGTTTGGGGGGTGGCATCAAGTTGGCCACACCCAGCTAGCCAGCCATGCCCCCCTGCCCCCCCGAGATCAACCACAGCCCTGATGTGGCCCTCAATGAAATTGAATTTGACACTCTTGGCCTACACTGACACCAAATAGCACCAATTTGATTGGGGCAATGCAAAAATCTTTGGCCACTCCATGCTTGTGAGTCCATCAAAGCCTGGCACTCAATTATGGATTCCATCAACAGACACATTGACCTACAACCAGCCTGGGAACCCCTCAGAATCCAAAACAACCACACAGCCAACCAGAAACAGCATGGACCATTAACCAACTCACATAATCCCCTCAACCAATGACCCCTTAGATTTCTATAGTTAGAATAGAACAGAACAGAACAGAACAGAACAGAACAGAACAGAATAGAATAGAATAGAATAGAATAGAATAGAATAGAATAGAATAGAACAGAATAGAACAGAACAGAATAGAATAGAATAGAATATAGGAGAGAATAGGAGAAAATAGAATAGAATACAATAGAAAATAGAAAATAGAATAGAAAATGGAATAGACTAGAATATAATTCTTTATTGGCCAAGTGTGATTGGACACACAAGGAATTTGTCTTGGTACAAATGCTCTCAGTGTATATAAAAGAAAAGATACATTCATCAAGAGTCAAGAATCATCAGGTACACTTAATAATGCTCATAGGGTACAATAAGCAATCAAATCAAAATATATTATTATAAGATAAATAAATGTGTTTCTGAAATTTTATTTATGTAAGAATAGTTGAATTAATTGATATGAGGTACCACTTTCGCTTAAAGAAATACTATATATATCTTACATAATAATTGTGTTGACTATTCAACAACTCTTTACATTCCTAGTTTAATGAATCATTTTTTTTCCACTCAAAAATTTATTCCACAAGTGTATGTGATACTATGAATACAAAAATCCCTTTCTTGCAAAATGTATTTTCCTCCATGGTATATTTGTAGATGATATATAAATAAAATAAATGTGCATTACTCAGCAATTCCCTTTAGAAAAAAAAGAAGCATTCCTTTTAGTAATTTAATTTTTAAAAAGGATGCCTGTAGATGAAATTCAATCCATACATTTTCCCAACTAGATACAAGGTCTTTGAGAATAATATTTTTAATGCCCTTGAAGCAGAGAGAAAGCAATTCCTCTTTTAAATCATTTAGATTTAGTTTCTGTGACAAAGGAGGCAATGATGGTTGCTTAATCATTTTTTTAAAGCATGCAGCAGTCACTGCTTTAAATTTTAATTCAGTTCAGGCTTCTTCAAACTCAGCTCAACTCTGGTTGATTTTATGAACTCCTCATTGGCATATTTGTGAATTTTCTTGGCAGCAACATGGAAGTGATTTGTCATTGCTTTCTCACAATGAACCTTTCAATTTCAAAGTCTAGATCCAAGCTGAGGAATTCCTAATACCTCCCCATTTAAGCACTGTCTCAAGATCAGACAATCTGCTTGCAAATTTAATTATGTAGTTGGATGCCATCCTATCGGTTCTGGATCATTCCATCCATGCTGCATATGGTAGCACTGTAGAATAGTAATAGCCCTTAGGCTTATATATTGCTTTATATTACTTTTATAGTCCTCTCAAAGCGGTTTTATGGAGTTGGCTCTCGCCCCCAACAATTTGGGTCCTTGTTTTATCCACCTTGGAAGGACGGAAGGCTGAATCAGCCTTGAGCTGGTCAGGATCGAACTGCTGGCAGTGCTCAGGGTCTGCAATCTTGCAGTCTAATTGTGCCACCACAGCTATAGAAGGGAATCACCATTGCTACTTCAGGGGCCATCTCATCCCACTGCCCTACCCATGCTGGCAGAGTAGGCATGCTGCGGCTGCTTTCAGCCCAATTATTCTAGCTGGCAAGATCCAGGAGAAGGGGCTTTCCTGCCATCGCACCTGTGGAACATTTTGTCTTCAGTGCGAGGTTGGGCCCCGACCCTCCTTGGTCTTCTTCAAAAACCTTAAAGACCTGGCTCTGACAATTGGCTCGGGACCCAATGAGGAAACAATGGGATGGTTGATTGATTAGCAACAGACCCCACCTCCTGCCTCCATCCTGTTCTTGCCCTCTCTATCTTTTAATTGGGACATCGTCTTTGGAAGATCCAATCTGGAGCCATCATGGAGACCCAGAAGTTTACTCTTCTGACCAAGGCTTCCCAAGACAGTAGTTAAGCACACGCTTAGTCCAAACAACTCTTATTTCATTTCAATGGCTGGGGATTATGTACAATCCCAGCAGGTAATGAGTCGCAAACAGTCCCTGAGGATAAGCACACACCTTTATCCCTTTTGAATTGCTGCCAACAACTAGTGTGCCAAATGATTTGTAACAACCCAATCGAAGTACAAAGTCCACACAGAGCTTCAAGGTTTAATCCAAACAGAGCGAATGACTTTGCTTCCTGCAAAGGTTTATCTATCTTTGTACTTCCTTTATACCTTATGGAAGGGCAATCACCTCCAAACCTTACTCCCGAGTTGCCTCTTTTGTCTCGGCTGCTCTCGCCTTCTAGCAGCTCTGTGCACATGCGCACTGAGAACAGGCTCCCCCTATTCCTCTGCCTTGCTGGTGCCAGATTCCAAAGACTCCAGAGTCAACACCCCACTCCCAGATGGTCCTGGGCTCATCCCTGCATTGGATGCTAGATCCTTGTCCCAGTCCTCTCCAGACTTCCGGACTGGTCCCTGTTCTTCCCCACTGTCCAATTGCACTGCCGTCTGCACCAGCTGCTGGTGAACTACAGCATTTACTCTTCTGAGCTTCTGGACTTGTGCTGGAGCCCTTCTTCTTCTTCATGGAATTCTGAAGCTCCCCAAGGATGGGTTCCAGCATGAATCCAAAAGCCCAGTAGGCTCAACCTCTGGTCCTGTTGACTAACCCAGATTGGATCTTGCAATGTTACACATAGATTTGCCTTCCTTCACGGTGTTTGGATTCCATATTAACGTTTTTATGTTTTTTAATATACAGTAGAGCTGGGGTCAGCACCGTAATCTGTTCCAGGATTTCAGCCGCAATCCGATTTGGTCGTGACCAAAAGCATGACCATCTGCGCATATGCAGACAAACAAACAAACAAAAAAAAAAAAATTGGTGCCAAAGGGGAAATCGGTGTGGAAATGGAATCTTTCCACGCCGATTTTGTTTGCCCCCCAATTTTTGAATCGTGATCAGATTCAAAAATTGAGTGGATTTTTTGTTTGCCACCCGATTTGTTCGCAACAGGAGCATTTGCGACCCGAGGTTTGCGATCCAAGGCTTTTACCATTCATTATTAGCCTCTAAATTTTATAAGAACACACATACATACATACATAAATAATACATTAAATAAATACATGCATAACTACATACATAAATAAATAAATACATTAAATAAATAAATAGCATTGGGGGGAAATTTTGTTTTCAACTAGAGAAAAGAAGGACTGGGGAGGGGGGCATGATAGCAGCATTCCTGTATTTGAGAAGCTGCCACAAAGAGTAGAGGGTCAAAACAATGGATGGAAACTAACCAAGGAGAGAGAAGCAACATGGAATTTAGGAGAAACTTCCCAACAGGGAGGACAGTTTACCAGTGGAACAGAAGTTGCCTTCAGAAGTTGTGGGTGTTTCATCACTGGAGGTTTTTAAGAAGAGACTGGACAGCCACTTGCCTGGAATGCTGTAGGGTCTCCTGCTTGAGCACGGAGGGTTGGACTAGATGACCTCCAAGATCCCTTCTAGCTCTATTCTGATTGATTGAACTTCCCTGCCAAGTCATCAGACCAGAAACTCTCTGGAGGTTCTCCATCTAAGGACAAACCAGGCTAATCTGCCTTCTTCCCTGAACCCAGTTAATTAATCTGATATGAATTTATGCTTTGCTCGGAGGAAGAGTATTGACATTTTAAAATAAACACCTACTGATGTTCTGCACTTTCAAATGACTCTCAGGTATCTAGTAGGAGTTCCAAAATGTGTAAATCTTGCAGAGAAGATATAGTTGAAGCACACACTTATCTTCATGTGTGCTACATTAAAAGTAAGAGCCGTGGTTCGACTAGACAGTCCCTTTTCCTTCAATCTAGGTAAAAAGCTTCTTTTAGAATAAATTACATGCATGTCAATGCTATTCACATAAGATGAGGTTTTCACCTGTGATTATGTACCTTTTCATTCCTTTGCTTTGGAAAACAACTGCAGATGCAGGTGAAAATGTTAATATAAAATTTTTCTGCTCTATCTGTTTGGACAATATAAGAAAAGGATGTCAAAGACAGTCAGTGGGGATTTCAAAAGAAAATGACTGAACAAATTAAATTTCCTTCTAGTCTACTGGGGAAAAAAAAGATATCCTTCACCGAGAAGGCCCAAGATAAAATAAGATTTCTGGTCATTCTGTCTTAGATTAGATAATGAGTTTTTTTGACATGGATAATCTAAATGTGATCAAATAATTTTGATTATTTTTTTTTGAAAGATAAATTATCTTTCAAAATTTATCTGGGATAAATTGTTAAGAAAAATGGACAGATGTTGTAAAACTTTTGTATTCTTCACATTCCTGTCTGGGAATTGGCAACTGGATTTCTTTTCTGTTTTTGCTTTAGACTTCAGGATACTTGCATAAACAGCAATATGTTTCAAACACAAAAAGAAATGAAGTCCAGCTGCCATGGTTTCCAGACAAACTTCTGGAATCTTCAATGTATTATCATGTTCCTGTTTTCTGCTACCACAGAGCAGACTCTGAAAATGGCCTGGAAAGAAAGGAACTTGAAATACAGATACTTATGAGTAGTGCTCCAAGAGGTGCCCTCTCACCTCACAATCAGGAGGCTGTGAGTTCGATCCTAGGTAGAGGCAGATATCTCTCTCTCTGGGCACAATGAGAATATATCTGCTGAACAAAACTCCTCATTGGCAACAGGAAGGGCATCTGGCCAGCCAACACTCAGCTCCATTCAATTGCCCTAACTCTACCCACAAGGGATTATGGAGACATTAAAAGATGATGAGATCCCGACAGGTGTGAAGGTAATTAAGAAAATACTAGAATGTGCAGAAATGGATAGACTAATGCTTACTATTAAGGACAAAGAAGAAACTAAATGCTTTTTGACATGGGACTCATTTTATCAATGTCTAGATAATAAAAACATAAGAAAGGGACACAAAAAGGATAAATGTTAAAATGGAAATTTGTTAAAAAAGACAAACAAAATATTATTGTTATTACAGGATTAATGTTATTGTGGTAAATGTCACTGTAAACATCTTGATTATGATCACCAAAAAACAACTGTACCCAGACAACACACTGTTTGATTGAAATAAAACTTTTTTTAAAAAAGATGTGATTTCTTCACAAAACTTACAAGTAATTTCTACTGCCACAGGATATGGTGGAAAACATACAATTTAGTATAAAAATCCACTTCCACCATCCACCATGATACTGATGTATAAAGGTTTGAAATAGCATAATATTATTATCCTGGATTATTTATCATTATTATTACTATTATTATTATTAATTTATTTTTCAAATGTCACAAACATAGGAGCTTCCTTTGCAAAATCTTGGCAGCTTGTATTGATTTAAGTAAATAAAAGTACTTTTCCTACAGATTTCGGAAGATTCAATAATTCAACTGGATAAGCTGAGTTAGGTTTCTGGACAACTTCTTTGATTAAAAATAGCTTGTACGTGAAGTAGATGTTTAGGGGGAAAAAGAATAAGCTTCATCACATTAATTTGAACATGACAGCTATGATATAACAGTTCACATTAGCCCAACATGAAATAACGTTGCACCATAAATTACATGAGATAATTTCTTCAGTTCGTTCTAATGGGGAGTAGAAATTTAATAGGTTGCAATTTCTTCAATACTGGAGAACCATGAAGGATGATGGCTAAACAATATGGCCAGCTAATGTTAGAAGATAAAAGGGGAAACTTCATGTCTATGAGGATTCTCCATCATCCAAGTCAGGGTTTTCCCCAAAAGTGCTTTTTTTTCAAAAGGCAACTGAACTTTCTTTGTTTTTTCTTGAAGACGTTTCACTTCTCATCCAAGAACTGAAGAAGCTTCTTGGATGAGAAGGAAAACATCTTCAAAGAAAAGCCATTGAAAGCTCAGTTGGCACATCTTTGGGACAGCCATGACCTGGATGATGGAGAATCTCCATAAATATTTGGAGAGAGGGAAATTTTGCTCAGCAAACTTTATATCTCTATTAACATTTTGTAGTGGCTCAGCTAAGCACCCGGCATCTGGTCTTAGCACCTTAACATTGATAACTCCAATGTTATCAATTTCTGCAGCCTAGTGCAGAAATACATTATTTGTTTTTCAAACTGAAAAAATACATACAAATATTAAAAAAGGTTGAACAATGCACAAGATTTCTTCTGGTTAAGACAAGACTTATCCAGGTAGATCACTTTCTCTCCTACTTCTGAAATCTTGTTTGATTTCCCAGGCTAATCTGCAGGCCTACCATGAATTGCCTTGAGGTTCCCCATTCAAGTACAGGAAGTCCTCAACTTATGATGACAATTGAGACTAAAATGGATGTTGCTGAGTGAGAAACTTGTCAAGTGAGTTTTGCCTCATTGTATGACTCTTCGTGCCACATTTGTTAAGTGAATCACGCCGCATCTGAGAAGTTAGTAACATGGATGTTAAGTGAACCTGGCTTCCCCAAAAGATTGGTCAGAAGATTGCAACATGGAGCTTCAGACTCTAACCTGACCAGAACGAACAAAGTTGCTTCCTGCAAAGGCTCATGTCCCTTTGCTTCTCCTTTGTGTCTTATGGGAGGGGTCAATCACCTCCAAGCCTTACTCCCAAGTCGCCCCCTTTGTCTTAACTGTTCTTGCCTTCCGGCACCTCTGTGCAAGTGCACACTGGGAACACTCCCCTTGTTCCTCTGCCTCACTGATGTGCAAGTGCACACTCCCCTTGTTCCTCTGCCTCACTGATGCCAGATTCTGGAGGCTCCGGAGTCAGCACCTAAGTCCCAGATGGCCCTGGTCCCATCTCTGTGTCAGACGCAGATCCCTCATCCAAGCCCTCCCCAGATTCCAGGACTGGCCCATGTTCCTCCCCACTGTCTGCCAGCTGCCAGCTCCACAGGCTGTCAGCAGACAACAACACATCCAAATATAAATCACATGATTGTGGGAATGCTGCAATGGTCATAAGTGTAAAAAAATCATCATAAGCCTCTTTTTTCAGTGCTGTTGTAACTTTGAATGGTTACTACATGAACTGCTATAAGTAGAGGACTACCTATACTAAAAAAGTCCAGTTCTGCATGAAGCTGGATGCAAGGAAAAGTCTTCAAATTCTCTACCCAAGAAAATATGGAGAGGACAAAGGAAACAGGAGGGACAGATTGGGGTCAGAGGTAGCAAAACAAGCCCACTTTCCCATCAGAAGTCTAAGTAGAGTACATGAGGAGGGTCATCTCATATGCCAGGCCATAGATGTGTGCCCATACGTGAAAATGTGTGTGCAAGAGAAGGGAAATGGAGTTCTCCATAGGTCACAGCTAACTGATTGCGGCTCAAAAATTCATCGCAGAGTCTCTTGTATTGTAGATGATAATCTTGATTTCACCATGGACCTTGGGGCCGTTTCATCCCCCTCCATTTCATTCTGAATCACTTCACCATTGGGAGAAGGGTTAACAGGTTTTGCCCAAGTCACCGGTACATGAAATGAACAATTCTATCATTATCTCATAGTCAATCGGATCTATTTTTAGAACCAAATGGATTTTGTATGTGTGTCTGTGTATAGACATTTTCCAGCTCTTCATAGAATGAAATTGTTTGCATTTTTTCTTAAAAAGCAAATTTGGGGAAGAACATTAAATAGAGACATTAAGTCTAGTAACTTTGAGGTTCTGCTGTTTTATTCTTTTAGGAGCCATTCCCAAATATAAAAATGCTGCTTCGACAGGCTTCTTTCCAGCAAATGTAAATTATTTCCTCCCAAACTCAGCAAATAACCCTGGATTTTTCTTTGGAGACAAGATCTTCCTTTGACCAAAGTCACTGCAACACTGTTTTTAGCTTTCATGAACATTTGCAGGGAGCTAATTAGCTAGTTAAAAAAATTAAATACATGGGATACAACAATTGAGTAATAAATCCTCATTTCCCCAATCAGTTGAAAAAAAATATTGACATATTTCTTTCAGAAAACCCTTTGATTTATCTAACTACTTAGATTTGGATGAGGTGTATCTTCTCCACTGTACAATAATGTGGGAGCTGAGCTGGGGCAATGGCTCATGTGCCATAGGTTTACCATCAGGGTTATATTTTGAAGGATTGATCAAGGAGGCTCATGTTATGGTTGGTAGAATGCAATATTGTAGGTGAACTCTGCCCATAGCATGGAGTTCAATCCTGACTGGTTCAAAGTTGACTATTGCCAGATCGATTTATCTATCTATCTATCTATCTATCTATCTATCTATCTATCTATCTATTTATCTATCTTCTACCCATCCATCATCTATCTGTATGCAACAAAATTTCATCTAATGTATGTTGTACTGTACTTTCAAAATGACAAGAAAGTTATTCTAAGTCTTCCTTCCTTCCTTCCTTCCTTCCTTCCTTCCTTCCTTCCTTCCTT
>BLBF01000039.1:17919138-17929142 GCA_015471245.1 Laticauda colubrina
TTCCTTCCTTCCTTCCTTCCTTCCTTCCTTCCTTCCTTCCTTCCTTCTTCCGTGATGGCGCAGTGGTTAGAAGGCAGCATTGCAGGCAAACTCTGTCCACTGCCAAGAATTTGATCCTGACCGTCCTTCCGTCCTTCCAAGGTCAGTAAATGAGGACCTAGATTGTTGGGGGAAAGAGGCTGACTCTGTAAACCACTTAGAGAAAGCTATAAATCCCTGTGAAGCAGTATATAAGTCTAAGTGCTATTGTTAGTACTTCCTTCCTTCCTTCCTCTCTTCCTCCCTTTCTTCTGTGATGACACAGTGGTTAGAAGACAGTGTTGCAAGCAAACTTTGCCCACTGCCAAGTGTTTGATTCTGACTGGCTCAAGGTCGACTCGGCCTTCTGAGGACAGTTAAATGAGGACCCAGATGATTGGGAAGCAAGAAGCTGACTCTGTAAACCTCTTAGAGAGAGGGCTGGAAAGCACTGTGATGCTGTCTATAAATAGTCTACTCCAACTATTAAAGCCCATACCAAGAAATTACTATAGGCTGCCATAGGGTGGGATAACAAAGACACCCCACTCCCACTTATGCTCCGGAAGGACATTTCTCTTCTTAAACTTGGTTTAGAAAGACCAACCTTTCTCTTGGTCCAGAGTCTGATTGAGATGCAACAGAAAAACCTGCAGTTGGTTTTAATCCTGTCCTGTTTTGTTTCCTGAATGATTCACCCATAAAAAGGCAGAAAAAAACCAATAATGTTACTTGCCTCCATCCGAAGAGCCAGACAGTGCAAATAATAATCCAATAACCACTGATGTGCGTTGCCACAGGGAGATTGGAAGTGGCAAGGACCTTTTTAGCTTCTGGTTAATTGAGCACATCTGCGGACAGATTTGAGGTTGACAGGACATTCTGACAGCAGATGACACCTGCAGCCAAAGTGACATTTCTCTTTCGATACCTAAGAGAGATTTAAGAACCTCGCACCCACAAAAGCCCTGGAACGTTCCATTTCAATGTAAACCAGGGGTAGGCAACCCATGGCTCCAGAGCCACATGAGACTCTTTTGGCTCTCTGCTGTGGCTCCCTGTTGGGTGATCCCATCCCTGGCTGGCTCCGCCCTCCCCTCCCTGTCACTCCTCACCTGGCCTGAGAAGGTTAAGGGTGATGGCGGGGGATGGAGACTCGCTCCGTATTCCACAGCAGGAGGTGACTGGGTGGGAGTGAGGGATGTTGAGTTGGCTACCCACCACCCAGTCCCACCGGTTGATAAATTATTGGCTCCCGGTGTTTTCCTTTCTGTGGGAAACGGGTCCAAATGCCTCTATGCAGTCGTGGGATTCAAAAATGTTACTGCTGGTTTTGTGGGCATAGTTGGGGGTGTGGCTAGGGGGCATGGTTATGTGACTTTTTTCCTTTTTTTTTTTTTTTTTTCAGCACAACCCCCCCCCCCCCCTTTTTTGGGCCTTTTGAGCCTCAGGCAAGCCTCCGGGGGGGGGGGGCATTTTTGCTCCCAGAAGGCTTCCCTGGGGCTCAGGAAGAAAATAACAAAGCTTGGGGGTACACAGCCCCCCTGCTTAATTTTGAGGCCTCCTTGGGGCCCAGGAAGGCAAAAAATGGGGTGGGGGAAGGTTTTATTTTATTTTATTTTATTTGCCTTTCTTGGCCTCAGGGAAGCCTCCTGGGCGAAGCAATAAATAAGTGAGGGGAATCCTGGCACAGCTGATAGTAGGAACAGCTGATTGTCGGGAGGGGGAAAAAAAGAAATACCTTAAGTGTGACTGGGCAGGCTAGTGTCAGGCGGGTGGGGAGAGCAAGCATCGGGCAGGCCACTGGGTCGGGGGCATGGCCAGCCAGAAGTTACTACCGGTTCAGTGACCCACGCTGAACTGGCTGAGTACCACCACTGGCTCTTTGAGTGTTTAAGGTTGCAGACCCCTGAGGTAAACCCTCCTGCATTAACAAAGCAAAGAAGAAAAAGCAGGACAGGTGAACCAAAGAGAATTAAAAGACAGGTAGTAAGAAAAGGGACAAGAGAAGAAAATCTAAATGCAGGTGGTCCTCAACTTTTGACCACAATTCAGTCCAACATTTCCATTGTTAAGCGAGACTGTTGTTAAGTGAGTTTTGCCTCATTGTACTACCTCTGCTTGTCAGAAGGTCGCAAAAAGGGGATCAGGTGACTCTGAGACACTGCAACCATCATAAGTACAAGTCGGTTCCCAAGTGCCTGAATTCTGATCACATGACTATGTGGCTGTTACAATGGTCGTAAGTGTGAAAAACAGTCATAAGTCACTTTTTCAGTGCCTTTGTTACTTCAAATAGTCGCTAAGCAACCTCTTGTAAGTCGAGGATTACCCATAGTTGTAGCTGAGCCCAAAATATTTACTTCTGCATTATATGTCTGCACACTGTTGCAAACCATCCTTGCTGGTATCACTGATTCATATATATTACTATCTGAGTATCACTTACTCAAACCGATGCCTTAAGGTTCTATGGAAACCAAAAGGCTTCAAGAATTTTATTAACTAATATAATGAAAATGACTTAAATTTGATAAATGTGATAGAGATTACTAATATTGTGAGTATATATTGGATCAATATGAATGATGCTTACAATTAATTTTGTTTATATACATAAAGGAATGTTTAGACTGAACAAGAAAGGCATAAATGAAGACAGAGATAAAGGTGACTGGTTTTATTTTAGTTGATATATGTGTCATTTTTGGAAGCCATATTGAAACCAGATACTCCCACGCTGCCACATTTTGAGCCTGGGAAAGTGGGAGAGGGGAATTCCTTGCAGTGTATATAGTTAGATATAATAACATTATTTTGTTATTCAAGGTCAGGTTGTTTAGTGCATAAGTGAGGGGAAGTCCCTCACATTGGGACGGATGGTAATTGGGGCATGGGATGCGATGATGTGTGCAGAGGGTGGATTTGTAGTTTTTACTTATTGCAAGGAAACCTGGAACTTTCAGATTTGGGATTCCCCAGCTGTATCAGTTTAAGGCTAGGTCACATCAGCCGACGGATGCAAAACGTATGTAAAAAGGACACAGAGGACGAGCAAATTTTCCATCAGTTGTTATCTGCTCTCAAAAGTGCCCCAAATTTGCATAAAGAGAGCGGACAACAATGGAAAGGAACAGACATGGGGAGGACGTAGCGAGGATGTTAAGCGGAAGCTCAATGGAAGCCTAGCGGATGGAAGCAGATGACACATCCGCAGGGCTTCCGTGGGAGAACAGCGAAGCGGACGCGCAGCAGAAGGAGCGGATGCGTAGCGGATGATGCAGATGCATCATGGATGCCTAGCGGATGCCTAGCGGATGCCTAGCGGATGCAAAGCATTCACTGTACATGTGGGGAGGATGCATTGCATCAGCCCTGCGGATATAAAGGGAAGCAGCTCACAAGCAGGTCACCATTCAGAGGAAAGACCTGCTGCCAGACACATCTTCAGCCAACAACCATAGGGAAGAAGAGGAAGCCTGTGCCTACTCCTGCCAGCCCTGGCAAGAAGGACAGGACCACCATCCCAACCCCTGGTGCTGACTCTGCTTCTGCTGCTGCTGGTGCTGCTGGTGCTGACTCTGCTGGTGCTGGTGCTTCTGCTGGTGCTGCTCCTGGTGCTGGTGCTTCTGCTGGTTCTGACTCTGCTGCTGGTGCTGCTGGTGCTGCTGCTGCTGCTGGTGGTAGTGTGGTGGACCAGCCCCTAGAACCTCAAAGCCCTGCTGATAAGGGCCCAGAAAGCCCTGCCAGAGGGAGGAAGAGGCATTTGCGAGAAAAGGGGGAGAGGAGACAGTACTCCATTGCAGAGGAACATGAGGAGGAGGTGCTGGAATGGCTGAGGGAGAACGAGTACCTGTGGAGGAAGGGCCACAGGCTCTATTGTGACACCAAGAGAAAGCAGGCAGCTTGGAAAGAGAAGGCGGAGAGTCTGGGCTATACTTCGGATGTCCTTCTGGGGTGGTGGAAGCACGTGCACACCTGGTACGGGAAGCTGAACCTCAAGAACTCTGGCCAGGCCGTGGTCAAGCTCACCGACAGGGAGATCTACGTGATGGCCAAATGCAGCTTCTTGGAGGGTGAGAACCGCCACCGAGGAGCAGCCCCTCTGTCAACCCTCTCTCTCAGGCAGCTCACAGAGAGCCAGTCCTCTTCTGGCCAAGAGTCAGCTCCTGTGTCCAGGCAGGTATCTTTGGAGTGCCCCATAATGGAGACTCCCCCGACAGCTGCACTCCCCGTGGCAGAGCACATGGAGGACCCCCTGACGCAGTTGGAGCAAGAAGAGGCCGCTGCCACCAGAGACCAACCCACCCCCACCCCTAGCTCCACCTCCATAGAAAGCAGGCAGAGAGCCAGACCGGAAGGACAGAGCCACACTGTCCTTTTGGAGATCAAGAGCAGCGTAGATCTCCTCTCTCAGCTGGTACAGTCTGACATACCATACTCTAACAGAAAGCCCTTCCTCACCTATGTAAACCAGACCCTCAGGGAAATGCCCGAATCCCAGTACGAGGTGATCAAGGAGAGGATCACAGGTCTTCTGCACCACCCTCCAGGCCCAGCTGAACTTGTTCTGACCCACTCCAGGTCTCCTCCTCCACCCCAGGTGATGTCACAGCCCTTCCAAGGCTTTCAACAGCCCCTCACCTACTAAGGCTATGGCTACCAGGAGTTCCAGCAGCACAGGCAGCCCTTCCCAGTCCAGGCACAGGTACATTGCACACCACAGGTGCCACCGACGCCACTGATGCCACCGATGCCACAGATGCCACCGATGCCACAGATGCCACCGACGCCTCACCTCGCTCACCTGCAGACCAGACAGCCCCACTACACTCCTCCTTCCTCCACCCCACAGCCAAGCCCGGCCTCAGAACATCTGTCATCGGTCTTGGGACTGACACCCCATGTCGTGGAGGAAGGGGCTCTCAACATCACGGGACAGAGCCAGCTCTCTGAGATCTTCCTCCACACACCATCTCCTGTTGTCCTCTCAGGGCCAGGCACCCCAATGGCGCCTCAGACCAGCACTCCAGCCACTGCCACCTCCACAGACCCTGGACCCTTCACCCCTGAGACCATGGGCATGCCTCAGAGTGACTGAGAAGAGTGCCAGAGACTGGGTTGCTACCTGTTGACTTTATCTTTGCTTGGGACACTTTACTTGGGTCATTTTGCTTTTACAGTTTGTTATTAATAAAGGTTATCTTTGCTTCACACACTTGGTTCAGTTCTTTTAGTAAATAAAGTCTTGGTGGAAACTTTTAGAAATGGTTTAAGCCTTTGCATGCTTGTGGGATGGGTAAGGATAGCAGTGGGATAGATAAACCTCCAGCGCAAGCATAGTGGGACTGTATGGTCCACCCTCCCAGGTGCCACACCTATGGCCCTTTATTATCAATAACAATTTATTCATTCATCAACACATTTCAAAATAAACAAAACTCTTCATTAATGCCCTATTCATTGTAAGGCCACTCAACATACATGGCACAATCTCATCAGTGTGATGAGACAGGCTGAAGGAAGCATCCATTAAGCATCTACCATCCTGTCTTGCCACTCCACTGCTCCAGCTGGGGAGTTACACCAGTGTTTCCGGAGGTTGCGCCGCTTCTTCCCTTCACATGAAGCTCTGTTGGGGCCTGGCACATCCACAGTGTCTATCAGGTTTACTCCTTGCCTCCATTCCCCAGGCTCCATGTCCCCATTGCCTTGTTGGCGGTCCTCGAGCCTGTTCTGCAACACTGGGTAGCGGGTGCGCATGAGATTGTGCAGGATGCAGCAAGCTTCCATGATGTTCCTCATGGTCTCTGGGCGATGCTGCATGTTGGTGAGAAGTACCTGGAACCTGTTGGCCAGGATGCCAAAGGCGTTCTCCATCACCCGTCTTGCCCTGAACAGCCTGTAGTTGAAGATCCTCTCTTCACAGGTGAGGCATCTGGAAGTGTAGGGCTTCATGAGGTAGGTTCTGAGGGAGAAGGCGTCATCCCCCACGATGAAGTAGGGCACATCTTGTGTGTCGTTGGGCAGGGGGTCTGGATCTGGGAAGCCCATGATGAGGTTGCGTTCCAGCCCCTCCTTGAGGTCACTGGCATTGTACACCTGAGCATCTGAAGCTGACCCGTTGCCTGAAGCATCGATGTACATGAAGTTGTAGTCAGCATTGACCATGGCAAAGAGGATGATGCTGAAGAAGCCCTTGTCATTGAAATAATTGGACCCTGAGTTGGCTGGAGCTTTGCAGGCCACGTGCTTCCCATCTATGGCTCCAACAGTGTGGGGGAAGTTTCACTTCTGATACCACTGCTCTGCAACTTTCTTCCATCCTTCTTCAGTGGAGGGGCACTGGAGGAGCTCCTCCAGGTATTCTTCGATGATGGCCTGCACCACTTCTCTGACCACAATGCTGATGGTGTTGTGTGGCACCCTCCAGGCATACTGCATGTTCCTGTACATGGTCCCAGAGGCCAGGTGGCACAGAGTCAGTGCCACCTTCAGTCCTGGGTCCAGGCTGGGCCGGAAGTTGGTGTTTGCCTTCATCAACCTGGGTCTCAGCCGCTCCACAACTTCGTCAAACATGGCTGGTGGCATCCTCATGAAGTGCTGGAATGCACAAGGATCTTTGCTCCTCAGCTCCACCATCAGGTTGTCATACAGTCTGTACTCGGCTCTTCTCGCGATCCATCTTCGGACCCACACACTTCTTGGACGCCTCCTTTTCCTTGCGTAGAACAAGTGAAAGAGCCTGTAGAGGGCTTCGCACTGTTGTAGAATGATGGCGGCTACCAAAAGGTGTGTGCGACGATCCATGGTGGAGATGACTGGATGCTGTGGAAGAGCAAGAGCAAGAGCAAGGCTGAAGAGGTCTGCACACCAGGGCTGCTGGACTGAAAGTGAGATCCAGGTGAATTCCTCCCTCTTTTTATAGGAAATATAGGTTTTCTGCTAGGTCTTCCGCATCCTCTAGACATCCTCCAGACATCCTAAATATCCAAGATACGTCCCCTATACGAACGTTTTTTCCATTTTAATGCTTTATATGTGAGCTGCATCCGCTTACATCCTTTCTATGTCCATGCTACTAACGCTGTACGGACGTTCTGCATCCGTTTCGCTTCCTCCCTGTGTCCGTTTTCCACTGGAGCGGATTTGAGTTGCGCGTATGCGCAGCGGATGCCTAGCAGATATAGCGGACGCGTAACGGATGACAACGGATGTATAACGGATGTTCCCCGTATGCATAGCGGATGTATAATGGACACATTGGATACTTCATCCGCTCAAAAAGTTTTGTACAGCTCAAAACTTTTTGAGCGGATGAAATCACAGTAGACAGATGCTTGATGGATAGAGAGTATGAAAAACGTACGTATGAAAAACAGAGAGTATGAAAAACAGTGAGTATAGAATGGATGCATCGCATTAACCAACGGATGGCAAGTGTTTTTCTCCATTTTACATCCTCTTTCCATCCATTGGTGCAGTGTGACATGGGCTTTACTATCCAAAATAAAAGGAACTTTTGAGAAGCTGCCTGTCTCGGAGTTATTGGTTGGAGTGGAAGTTTGCTGGAATGCTGACACTATGCTTAAACAATATAAGGAGAGTTACTTAAATTCAACAAATGTGATATAGATTGCTGATATTGTTATGATGAACTGAATTAATATAAATGATACCCGGAACCAACTCTGTTCACATACAATATTGATGTATATTGGAAAATATATATGTAGTTAAAAAAATATTTACCTGCCATGTTGATTTCAAGTAAATAAACTTAGTTGAAGTTTCTATCAAAACATTTTTTTCCCAAGAAAAAATGGTACATCAGGTAGAAAACAATTAGATGTCGCATTAACCCTGTTACAACTTTGCTCAAAAAAATATTATATGGAAATCTCAAATATACTACACACATACTAAGAAGCTTTAAAGCAACCCAGGCAGAGGTGGGAACAGTGAGAAGTTCACTTCACAAGGACCATAAAACATTTTTTCTATGGGCCTCTGCTTTCTCTACAGAAGAACAGACACAAAATTGTCTCACTAAACAACTGGTTCTAACTTGAGAACTACTTATATATCTTCGCCAGTTTTTAATGGCTAATTTTCACGGGGGATGAAATCAAAAGTGGAACCTCATTTAAGGTTCAAGGAAACAGGTGACTCTTTCTCTGTGGAAGTGAAATTTGGATAAGTGAAACCGGAGATATAAATTAGCTTACAAACTCTGCTTTGTAACTTCTTTGAACTAAATAAACTAAAGAACCACAATAAATATTTCCAAGAACTGTTTTTTTTTCTTTCGTAGGTGTACAGAGATCTAAAGATCGTCCACAAACAGAATTGTTGCTGATATTCCCCCCCTTTCAGTCTTTTGACCAAATAGATTCTTCATATGTGCAGGGCGTCTTTTAATGAATGAATTAATTACACAATCTCTCTATATAAAAGCGAAATACCCCTCACACATCATCACAAAATCTCCAGAACCATCAAGAAATTTGGCATGTTTGCTCCTCTTGGCTTCTAGGGGATCACTAAGAAAGGATTTTTCAAAATGAACATCAGAGCATTTAGATAATTTCCTGTATTATATATTATATTATTCTTATTATTAACACACTCTAATGCTAAGGAATCCTACTCCCCCTCCCCACCTGAAAAGAAATCTCTTCCAAATGCTAAACACAAGCAGAGGAGAGGAGTTTTAGTTTCAATTTCAGTTTCACAGCAGCACCAAGCAGTTTTAGTACAGAACAGTTGAGCTAAGCCAGGCCTGGGCTCCTTGCTGTCTCCTTCTTCCTCACACAGCAAATACTGCTTCAGTTTCCAAACAGCCCTCAACTCTCTCACACATTGACAGGACGCTAACCAGATGAATACCCATGGATTCTGGTAGGCAGAAACAGAACTCCCCCCCCCCTCTTATTTTCCTCCCCAAAAACTAAGCCAAACCACATAGTTTTGTAGTGAAGCATGGGTATCCAGCTACTTAATGAATAATCATGTAAAGGTTGATAAGAGATCCCATTTAATCACATTAAATCTGAAATTAAGCTAGAAATAGCAGCCCTCTTTCATTTAAGCCAGAGAGGACAGTGCCTAGGATTGTGTTATGCATGCATTATTTAATTGCAACTCAGTTCTTGTAATAAGCATTTTTATGTGTATTTTTACCACATATTCTAAGTAAGATAAAGCAAATGAAGCTGCATCCTATTTTCATTTATCGATCCTTCAAAATGCATGATCAGCTAAACTTTTCCTGACATGGAAGAATTCTTGGGCCTGAATTTATTGTCTTAATTATCTTTAGATAGCCACCTTAAACACATTTGGGTAGATAAAAAACACTTTGGTAAAGACATAGATTTCACTTCATTCTCCTTAAACCATAACAATGGGTTTAAATGGTCCATTAAAGCACAATTTTTATTTGTTTATTTGTTGGTTGCCTTGGCTGCTGAAAACAGAACAGAAATCAAAGAAATAAACCCCTCCAGTGATCATCCTTCAATTCTGCCAATGCCTTAATTACTTTTTCCCTCCTTCTGATGCCGCTGGGAAGAATCAACTATATTGCAGCCATTTGTCTGATAACTGGAGTTTAGCTAAATGGAAACCTTTCCTGTTTAATCGTAATCCCAGAATAAGATAAGCACAGAATCCTGGAAGTGTCTCATTAACACCTCTCTCTCTCTCTCTCTCTCTCTCTCTCTCTCTCTCCTGGAAAGGGGGGGGAGAGGGAGAGAGGAGGAGGAGGAGGTGGAGGAGGAGGAGGAGGAAGAAGAAAAACTACACAAACTAGAAGAGCTAGAAGAAGCAGAAATATAAGAAGCAGAAGCAAAATAGGAAGAAGAAGAAGAAGAAGAAGAAGAAGAAGAAGAAGAAGAAGAAGAAGAAGAAGAAGAAGAAGAAGAAGAAGAAGAAGAAGAGGAGGAGGAGGAGGAGGAGGAGGAGGAGGAGGAGGAGGAGGAGGA
>BLBF01000039.1:17929242-17945019 GCA_015471245.1 Laticauda colubrina
AGGAGGAGGAGGAGGAGGAGGAGGAGGAGGGAGAAGATCTAGATGAACTAGAAGAGCTAGAAGAAGCAGAAGCAGAACTAGAAGAAAAACTAGAACTAGAGGAAGGAGAAGAAGCAGAAGCAGAAGAAGAGGAGGAGGAGGAGGAGGAGGAAGAGGAGGAGGAGGAGGATTAAAGAATGCACAGAATATGCTGCAAATAACAGATTTTCTCTAAAGTACAGGCATGTTGGTATGAATTAGTCTTTCACGAAAGCTAGTTTTATTTATTATGCTGCTTTTTTCCAACAAACATGCTTCTTCTCCACTTAAATAAACACATTTAGTTTTTACAACCAAAAGAGTTTAAAAGGAGGAACAGAGCTCTTATTTCAGAAGTCTTAGACTTATGACCATTTGTTCGGGGACCAAGTTCAGAACTGTGAGGGTGCTGGAACGAAGGGGCTTATGGGATGTACTCAACGTTATAGCGGGCCCTTGGCAATTTGCCTGCTTTTATGACCAACTGCAGGGATGCTACAATGTCACCTACCCCCTGTCTTGCCTTGCAGCCCAAGAGGCCCCAGCATGCTTTGATCCACTGACCTCTTCCAAAATCACCTTTCGGAAATAGCATCCAGCCAATGTAATGGGCAGCCTTCCTGTTCAATCAATCAGAATAGAGCTGGAAGGGACCTTGAGGTTTTCTAGTCCAGCCCCTTTGTCAAGCAGGATATCCTATAATCATTTCAGACCAATGGCTGTCCAGTCTCTTCGAAAAACCTCCAGTGATGGAGCACCCACAACTTCTGAAAGCAACTTCTGTTCCACTGGTTAGTTGTCCTCACTGCTAGGAAGTTTCTCCTTACTTCCAGGTTGCTTCTTTCTTTGGTTAGTTTCCATCCATTACCTCTTGTCCTGCCTTCAGGGGCTTTGAAGAATAGGTTGACCCCCTCTTCTTTGGAAGACTGCTATCATTTCTCCTTAATTCTAGGTTGCTTCTCTCCTGGATAAGTCACACCTCTTATCACACCGTAGTCCTCATATGATAGTGTACAAGGAAGCTAATATACATGTACTTATAAGGAACAGGCTTTATCCATAGGGACTTTTGGAATTCCCTGGAATTTCTACAGGTGCAGGGCCTGCCAGGGTGATGCTTAACTGAAGAATGCCCAAGAGCTGGCTTTTGAAATGCATCCTTTGAGGTGGGGAGAGATTGTACAGTGATAAAACCAATGGGATCTGGCCTACTTCCTTCCAGTATATTCTTGTTCTGGGTTCCAATCATGACCTACTGTGCTGTCTTCTATTTTAAAGCCCATGTCACACTGAAGCAACGGATGCAAAGAGGATGTAAAATGGACAAAAAAGCTTGCCATCCGTTGGTTAACGCGATGTATCCGTTCTGTACTCACTGCCTCCGTTTTGCTTCCTCTCTATCCGTCCAGCATCCGTTTATGGACGTTTTATCCGCTCCAAAAGTTTTGGGCTGCCTAAAACTTTTGCGCGGAAAATGTATCCAGTTCCTCCGTTCTGCATCCGCTACGCATCCGCTACGCATCCGTTACGCATCCGTTACGCATCCGTTACGCATCCGCTATATCCGCTTGGCGTCCGCTGCTCATCCGCGCAACTCGCATCCGCCCGGACGCAGGGAGAAAGCGGAACGGATGCGGAACAGATGCAGAACGGATGCAGAACGGATGCAGCACAGAAACAAAGCATTTAAAGCGGAAAAAACGTTCGCAGAGGGGATCTATCTCGCATATTAAGGATGTCTAGAGGATGCCAAGAGGATGCCTAGAGGATGCCTAGAGGATACAAAGGGACACCTATACTGCCTATAAAAAGGGGGAGCAACTCGTCTGCATCTCACTTTCGGACCAGCAGCCCACCTGTGCAGACCTCTGCAACCTTCATCTGACTCTTCCTCTTCCACAGCATCCAGTCATGTCCACCGTAGATCATACCACAGTCCTTTTGGCAGCCACCATCCTTCTGCAACAGTACGAAGCCATCTACAGGATCTGTGAACTCTACTATGGGAAGGAAAAGAGGCAGCCAAGAAGTGTCTGGGTCCGAAAATGGATTGGGAGAAGAGCAGAGTACGGACTGTACAACAAGCTGATGGTGGAGCTCAGGAACGAAGACACTCAGGCGTTCCAGAACTTCATGAGGATGCCTCCAGCCATGTTTGACGAAGTTGTGCAGTGCCTGACACCCAGGTTGACCAAGGCAAACACCAACTTCCGGCCCAGCCTGGAACCTGGGCTCAAGGTGGCACTCACTCTGCACCACCTGGCCTCAGGGACCACCTACAAAAGCATGCAGTACGGCTGGAGGGTGCCACACAACACCATCAGCATTGTGGTCAGAGAAGTGGTGCAGGCCATCATCGAAGAATACAAGGAGGAGCTCCTCCAGTGCCCCTCCACTGAAGAAGGATGGAAGAAAGTTGCAGACCAGTGGTATCAGAGGTGGAACTTCCCCCACACCGTTGGAGCCATCGATGGCAAGCACGTGGCCTGCAAAGCTCCAGCCAAGTCGGGGTCCACTTATTTCAACTACAAGGGCTTCTTCAGCATCATCCTCTTCGCCATGGTCGATGCTGACTACAAGTTCATGTACATCGATGCTTCAGGCTACGGGTCATCTTCAGATGCCCAGGTATACAATGCCAGTTACCTCAAGGAGGGGCTGGAAGGCAACCTCATCGTGGGCTTCCCAGATCCAGACCCCCTGCCCAACGACACGCAAGATGTGCCCTACTTCATCATGGGGGATGATGCCTTCTCCCTCAGAACCTACTTCATGAAGCCATACACTTCCAGACTCCTGACCCGTGAAGAGAGGATCTTCAACTACAGGCTGTCCAGGGCAAGGCGGGTGGTGGAGAATGCCTTTGGCATCCTGGCCAACAGGTTCCAGGTACTTCTCACCACCATGCAGCATTGCCCAGAGACTGTGAGGAGGATCGTGGAAGCTTGCTGCATCCTGCACAATCTCATGCGCACCCGCTACCCAGTGTTGCAGAACAGACTCGTGGACCATCAACAAGGCAATGGGGTCATGGAGCCTGGGGATTGGAGGCAAGGGCGAAACCTGATCGACACTCAGGATGTGCAAGGCCACAACAGAGCCTCATGGGAAGGGAAGAAGCAGCGCAACCTCCTGAAACACTGGTGCAACTCCCCAGCTGGAGCGGTGGAGTGGCAAGACAGGATGGTAGATGCTTAATGGATGCTTCCTTCAGCCTGTCTCATCACACGGATGAGATTGGGCCATGTATGTTGGGTGGGCCTACAATGAACAGGGAATTTAATAAAGAGTTGTGTTTATGTTGACATGTGTGGATGATTGATGACATTATTATTGATAATAAAGGGCCATAGGTGTGGCACCTGGGAGGGTGGACCATACAGTCCCACTATGCTTGCACTGGAGGTTTATCTATCCCACAGCTATTAGCCATCCCAAAGGTATCCCTGATCATTCCACAGGTATCCCTGCCCACCCCACTGCTATCTTAACCCATCCCACAAGCATGCAAAGGCTTAAGCCAATTCTAAAAGTTTCCACCAAGACTTTATTAAAAAAAAGAAATGAAGCAAGTGTGTGAATCAAAGATAAACTTTATTGGACAACAAGCTGTAAAACAAAAATGACCCAAGTCAAGTGTCCATATAAAGTCCACAGGTAGCCAGCTACCCGGTCTCTTGTACTCTTGTTGGTCACTCGGAGGTGTGCCCAGGCTCAGGGGTGAAGGGTCCAGGTGCTGTGGTGGTGGGTGGTGCTGGAGTGCCTGGCCTCAAGAGGACAACAGGGGACGGTGTGTTGAGAAAGGTCTCGGACAGCTGGCTCAGCCCTGTGATGCTGAGAGGTCCTTCCTCCATGCCATGGGGTGTCAGCCCCAGTACTGATGACAGATGTACTGAGCTTGGCTGTGGGGTGGAGGAAGGAGTAGTGTAGTGGTGCTGTCTGTTCTGCAGCTGGGTGAGGACTGGTGTGGGTGGCATCGCTGTCATCGGTGGCATCATTGGCGTGGGTGGCATCAGTGGCATCAGTGAAACAGGTGGCAACGGTGTCACCCGATGACTCTGTGCCTGGACTGGGAAGGGCTGCTGCCTGTGCTGCTGAACCTCCTGGTAGCCGTAGCCCTGGTAGGTGAGGGCCTGTGAGAAGCCTTGGAATGGGAGGGACATCACCTGGGGTGGAGCAGCAGGCCTGGACTGGGTGGGAGCAGGTTCCTCTGTTTCTGGAGGGTTGTGAAGCAGCTTGGTGATCCGGTCCTTCACCAGCTGGTACTGTGGATCCGCCATTTCCTTGAGGGTCTGGTTGACATAGGTGAGGAAGGGCTTGCGGTTGGAGGATGAGGAGTTGGTGTGGACCAGCTGAGAGAGGAGATCTATGCTGGTGTGTGGATGGTGTCCCTGATTTCCAGCAGGACATTGTGGCTCTGCCCCTCCAGCTGTCCGGCTCTCTGCCTTTTTGTGGAGGCGGAGCTGGGGTGTGTGGATGTGGCTAGGAGTGTGGTGGACTCGATGTCTCCTTTCTCCCACCGCACCAGGGAGTCCTTTACGCACTCCACCACGCTTACCACACCTGTCCGCAGGTTCTCCGCCATGGCACGCTCCACAGAAACCTGCCTGGAGACAGGGACTGACTCTCGGCCAGAAGAGGACTGGGTGGCAGCAGGCTGCCAGAGACAGAGGGTTGTGAGAGGGGCTGCTGGTGCTCCTCGGTGGTGGACTTCACCCTCCAGGAAGCTGCACCTGGCCATGATGTAGGTTTCTCTGTCTGTCAGCTTCACAGTGGCCTGGCCAGATTTCTTCAGGTGCAACTTCCCGTACCAGGTGTGCATGTGCTTCCACCAGCCAAGGAGCACCTCCGAAGTGTAACCCATACTCTCCGTCCTCTCTCTCCAAGCAGCCTGCTTCCGCTTGGTGTCCCTGGACAGCCAGTGTCCCTTCCGCCACAGATAGTCATTCTCTGTCAGCTACTCCAGCACCTCATCCTCGTGCGCCTCTGCAATGGAGTATTGCCTCCTCTCCCATTGTCGCATACGCCTCTTCCTCCCTTTGGCAGGACCAGATGGGCCCTCATCAGAGGGGCTCCCAGGTAGTAGGGGCTGCTCCTCCATACCACCCCCAGCAGCAGCAGCACCAGCAGAATCATCATCATCATGATCATCATCATCATCATCATCATCCTCACCAGCAGGATCATAATCAGCATCATCATCCTCACCAGCAGGATCATAATCATCATCATCATCATCAGTAGCAGAAGCAGCAGCAGCAGGAACAGCAGGAACAGGATCAGCAGCAGTAGAGTAAGCACCAGCAGGGCCAGCAAGTCCAGGAGCACGAGCAGGACCAGGAGCACGAGCAGGTCGAGCAGGACCAGCAGGACCAGGAGCAGCTTCAACAGAGTAAGCAACAGCAGAAGCACCAGCACCAGCAGAAGCACCACCGCCAGGAGCAGCTTCAGCAGAAGCCCCAGCAGAAGCAGAGTCAGGGGCAGGGGGCGGGAGGTTGGCCCTGTCCCTCTTGCCAGGGATGGTGGCAGGTTGCTGAGGCTTTCGCTTCCTCCCCATCGTTGTGGGGTTGCTGGCTGGCAGGGAGGCTGGCAGGCACCAAGGCTGGCAGGAAGGCTGGCATGAAGGCTGGCATGAAGGCTGGCAGGAAGGCTGGCATGAAGGCTGGCATGAAGGCTGGCAGGAAGGCTGGCTGGAAGGCAGGCTGGCAGGGCAGGCAAGGAACTCGAAGTGTCCAGCAGCAGGTCTTTCCTTGGAATGCTGGCCACGTGCGAGCTGCTTCCCTTTATATCCGGGGGGCTTATGTAATACTTCCCTCCCACATGCGCAATTAACGCTCAGCATCCGTTCCGCTTCCGCTGTGCATCCGCTAGGCTTCCGCTGTGCATCCGTTTTATCCGCTAGGCTTCCGCTGTGCATCTGCTTTATCCGCTGTGCATGCACTCTGCATCCGCTTCATCCGTTCCACGTCCGCTTTGCTGAGGCCCCCCGGAAGCCCTGCGGTTGCGTCATCCTCTCCCATCCGCTTCCATCCGTTGTGCTTCCGTTCCGCATCCGTTTTCAATCCGCCTTGCGTCCTCTCCGCGTCCGTGTTATCCGCTCCAGTTATGCAAATTTTTGCCCCTTTTGAGAGCGGATAACAACGGATGGAACATTTTGCTCATCCGTTGTGTCCGTTTTGCATCCGTTGGCCACTGTGACATGGTCTTAAGCTGGGGACACCATTATGCAGTGGTCATGGATAACACTGGGAAAATCCCCCAATTGTACATTGCACACAATGTGCATCTCCATCTCTCCATCTCTCCCTCCCTCCCTTCCTCTCTCTGCATGTCTCTCTCTCCCATCCTCCCATCCTCCCGCCCTCTCCCACCCTCCCTCTCTCCCTTTCTTTCTCCATCTCTCTCCCCTTCTGCCTCCATCTCTCTCTCCTTCTCTCCCTCCCTCTCTCTCTCTCTCTCCATCTCCCTCCCTCCCTCTCTCCCCCACCCTTCCTCCATCTCTCTCCCTCCCCCTCTCTTTCTCTCTTCCCCTTCCCCTCTCTCTCTTTCTCTCTCCCTCTCCATCTCTCCCTCCCTCCCCCTTATCTCTTAGAAAAGAAATATAGGATTAGTTCACCTCCTTGTAATTGTCCTATTCTGCACATTTTTTTTTCCAATTCAGGTAGCTGTTTGGATCAGAGAGGCAGAAACTGTAGGAGCTCTCAGGTGAGCTTTTCAGTTCAAATGCACAAATGCTTGCTAAGCATTATCTTAGGACTGCAGAAAACCAGCAGAACCCGACAACAATTTTGTGCCTTCAGCTTCAAGATGGGAAAACACCTGATTTTGACTGGTGTACCATTTAGATGAAAACAGAGGCCCAGGCTTTGAAGAAGGCATCTTCCAGCTCTTGCAAACCGTGAGGTTTACAGGGCTCAAACCCAGACCTCAATGCCATGACCATCATCTCTTTAGCTCAACTTCTAAGTCTATTTTTCTTTCCCTGGTTTCAATGCCAAACTAAACTCAATTTTACACACACACACACACACACACACACACATTTTATGCTACCCTGTACCTTGCCTAATTTTTGCATGAGAGGGAATATCTTTCAATCTGCTACAAAATCTGTCGATCTGCTACAAAAACATCCATATGTAAACTACATGTTGTACCTTAAACCCAGCATACTCTTACCGTGTTGACCAGAGCGGCTGTTTTCCAGCCCTAACCTTAACTTACATTATTATTTTAGGACTGCAACAAAGTTCCAACCTTTACAGTGCTGAAGTATAGCTAAGCCTATTTCTTTTACTGAATCAAAGGGATTTAATCAAAAACACAAGGACGATTGATGTATCTCAGATCTTGGATCCTTTTTAGTGGCATCATGCAGTCAATTTCCCCTTTTTAGTCAGTGTGGTTTTGCTATTTTGCATCAGCTGTATACTTATTATAGTCTTATAGTTAATATTATTTAAGCCTAAATTCACAAACAAAGGTATTCTTAGGGATGAGATGAAGATTTATCCACTTGCAACAAATGATAGAACCCAGCTGGCCTTGCATGATTTTATTAAAAAAAGGAAGTGGGATTTGATATGGTTAATTTTTGGATGGGAAATCACTAGAAAATCTCAAAACTATAGGCTAACTCCAGAAGTTGGAAAACATATCCTAAAATACAATTATGGCAAGCTACTTCTGAATTTTTGCCAGGAAACCAACATGGCTGTGGCATCATCCCCATACCCAGAGTTGAACTCAATTCACGCTTCCCTGTTATACATTATTTATTGATGTTCACTGCTGATAAAGTAATTGCTATTGAAATATTTCTGAAGTTTTCTACAAAGACTAGATTTAAGAAGAGTCTCTTTCTACTATCATTTCTTTTAATGTCAAGGCAGAATTATTTAGCAATTCTTAAGAAGCTAATAGTTGCTGATTTCACTTTCTGAAGACATTATACAGATGAACAAGATAAAAAGAGAGGAAAAGAAGAAGAAGAATTGTGGGAGACTCTGAGGGTGTGCCATTTCTAAGGAAATTGGCTGGGAAGAAACACAATGTGAGCAATCTGAATAATTTCAGTTTGCTTGCAATCTAGAGAATGAAATGAGAGGGTGACAGTTTTAATTTTTAGAAGCAGATTTAACGAAGAAACCCCAAGAAAATATGATGCTTATAAGTTCATCTACTGAATCCTACAGGAAGTTTTGTTTATACACCTGGTGCTCCTTTACAGAGAAATAAACGGAACAGGCTGCAAGGCAATACAAATATATTAGAAACATTTTATCATTTGTTCCCAAGGACACACATTACAACCAATACTCAGGGTGGCTTGAAGTATTGACTGACACCTTAGCCAGTCAACCTCCTCCGTTTCTGAGATGACAAATAAACAGAACACACCCCAGCTAGTTTTCCAGAAATCTGTTCGTGTGTAAAAGCAACCCTTGAATATTAATCGTATTAATAACGGAATCAGAAAAGTTCCAATTTGACGTAGCCACGAATCTGTATGCAAGGAAAAAACCTGTTTGGACGCTAACTTTCTTACTCCCGCGATGTGGTTTAGAGATGCATTTCTGCCTCCATCCCTGAAAAACGTAGCAGCATTGGGAATCTGCAGGGACTGAACCATAGAAATAGAAACACAAAACAAAACATGATTTACAGCCAGAAATTGCAGAAGCTTCTTGGCACAAGTTTATCAGCAGCATGCCTGATCCTCCAACGCCAAAGGGACCAACGGAGAGCAAGAAGCAGCAGCAGCAGAAGCAGCTGGCACTACCTACAAAGAGAACAATTCAAAGCCACCACTTTACCTTCAGAGAAGTCTATCAGTCCAAGCAAGTGCAGCAGCTTCAGAGATGCAAAGATTATCACAACAATGCCCACTGTTTGCAGACCCTCCGATTCCCATTCCAAAGTCAACATTGTCCTAGATGATGTTTCATGCCAATCAGCTGCCAAGCCACCACACAATCTAAAGGAAAGTTTAAGTCACTCTAACCGGGGGTGGGGTCTTTTTTTTTTTTGCCACCCATCCAAAAAAAGTTGCCAGCACAGCCAGAAAGGAAATTAGGTGACCAGGCAGGTGCTAACTGAAACCCTTGGTCTCCTGCATCCTGATGCTTTGGGATGTTAATTGTAGCCTCGTCACCAGAAAAAAAAAGGCATCCGACACCACCAGCCTCCTTATTTCTCCGCTGCTAGGAGGGCATTCATCCTGGATTTCCAGACTGCAGTATTTGTTTGGAAAAGAACAAGGCTGCTCAAAGGAAGAGGCATGAGCGAGCAGACCGAAGCGCCAGCCTTCAGTGCCAGGTCAAGCGCTGCTCGAAGCTCCTGCTTTACAGCTCAGCTCCCGCTGAAAAGAACAGCCCTTCGGAGCTTGTCAGAGATCAGATTAATCATCGGATGCATTTGCATCTTTGTCATTAATGGTTTTAATTTGCAGGCTTTGGATCAACACCAGGAGTTTCCTTTTCTAACTGGAACATGAGGGACATCCTCCTGTCTCTTGGCAGAGGGCATTGTCTCCATGAAATCCCTGTCTCTAAACATTTCAGAAATGAAAGGGCAGAAGAATGAAAGCACCAGTTGCATCCAAGGAAAGAAACAACATGGCTTGTATTGTCAACTTAGATATCTGTCCTAAAAAGGGGGAAAGAAAATGGGAAAAAAGGGCAAAACCCAAAGTTGCTTTTTCCAAGAGGCAACTGGACTTTGTTTTTTCTTTGAAGACGTTTTGCTTCTCCTCCAAGGAGCTTCTTCATCTCTAACTGGTTGGTGTGGAATGGAAGGATTTGCACTCCTTGCAGACAGAGCTGGTCACTTGCATCCTTTTAGAGAGTCCTTGAGGTCACTTGGAGGTTCCTCTGTGTCCTCAGGATGTTTTTTTTTCAAGAGACAACTGGACTTTCTGTTTTTTTTCTTTGAAGACAATTTGATTCTCATGCAAGAAGGATTTATGTTCCTTGCAGGCAGTCATTCCCCAGAGCTGAAGAAGCTTCTTGGATGAGAGGTGAGACACCTTCAAGGAAAAACAAGGAATCCAGGTGCCTCTTGAAAAAGCACCTTTGGGACAACTGCGACCTGCATGACGGAGAACCTCCATAGGTAAAAAGGGCAAAACTTCCTCCAATTCAAGAAGCAAAGCACATTTAATAAAGGGCTTTGCTAGCACTTTCTTGAATTTCCCTGAAAGAAGCTGAAGTTTTGAGGCAAAGCAAGACCAACTCCAGATTTTTTTATGGGTCTCCTATTGCTATTTTGCCTGCATAAAATGCACAGCTGAACCCTTAGGGCCATGGAAAGGAAGCAAACAAGCTTGCAGGTTGACTAACATTACAAAAAATAGGGCGAGATAAAATATAAAACACATGTTTGTTTGTTTTTCAATTGAAGCTAGGAACTGAATCATCAAATGGACACAGAGAATTCCAATTCCTTTTTTAAAGGCACAGAGCACTGCAAATTGCAAGAAAAAAAGAATCTTGGAAGAACAAGGATGACACCCTTTACTTGTGCTAAAATTAGAATACTTTTTTTCTAATGGGGACTACAAATGGTCATTTAAATGGGAGTGAAAGACTGGCTGCATTGGCACACAAACACAGTGGGGAAAATGGTGATAAGCCAACCCAAATCCACATACAGATAAAAAGATTGCCAAGGTTAAATCAGCCGAGTGAACCCAATTCATAAGTGTTTCTTGTGGGAGTTTCTAATGAAGACAATGTTACAAGCCCAGCTGTGAACAATTCTGGTATGGAGAAACATATGGAAGGCAGCAAACCAAGTCAGGGGTAAGGACCAAAAAGCGAAGGGAAAGTGTGAAGCTAAAGGAGGATTCACACAAGAAATGGTGACAAAACAAGAATACAACCGTCAGGTCAGAAACTGTACAATTGTGAAGGATATGATAGAACTTTGAGACTGATGTGTTATTTTAAAAGAAGTCTTTACCGTTTTAAGAAAAATTTGACAGTGGATCTAGCCATAAGCATTTCTTTTTCATTAGACCTCTTGATGTGAAGATCAGATAGCCTTCTCCTTCCTAACTTTCATCTGTATTCCCGTAGTAGGACAAGAGTTGGACTCCATAATATCGGATTTGATGGTTCTGTTTCAGATTATCTGGAATTTTTTCACCCCAAAACTAAATACTTTACATGTCTACTCCAAAAGGATCCCATGTTCAATGAGATTCATGATTACATTAATGCAAACATTATGACAACTCTATCCCCACTGAAATCACTTACCAGCTTAATAACCTCAAACATGATTTGCTTTGAGTCTCAGATATGAACAGAGTAGTTGAGTGCCCCTCCAACTGTAGGTGGGGATGTCAACCACCCCCATCACATCTGGTGTAGGCAGCACAACATTTTTGTGTAGCCCTGGTTACAAAGGATTATATATATATTTTTAAAATAATTTTGCCTCTTCCACCCAACCTTGATTTACTTTATTGTCATTCATCTTCCTGTTATATTTGTTACTGAACAAAAGCAACAACAAATGAAGCCGTGCCAGGGCTGAGACCAGGCAAGCTATTCAAGAGAACTCTGTTGAGTTGGAAGGGACCTTGGAGGTCTTGTAGTCCAACCCCCTGTTCAAGCAGGAGACCCTAGGCTATTTCAGACAGTCTCTTCTTGAAAGCCTCCATTGAGCATTCACAGCTTCACAATTTCTGAAGGTGAGCCATTCTACTCAGTGGTAGGATTCAATTTTTTACTACCGGTTCTGTGGGCATGGCTTGGCTTGATGGGTGTGGCTTAGTGAGCGTGGCTTGGTGGGTGTGGCAGGGGAAGGATACTGCAAAATCCCCCTTCTCTCCCCACCCCACTAACCTGCTTTCCAGCTCCGTTCTCCTGTGTAGAGCAACAAAAGAAGACCCAGCCGATCAGCTGGGACTCAACGGGAGGCAGAGAATGGATGGGGTTGGAGGGCCAGTCAGAGGTGGGATTGGCCCATTCTCCAAACTACACAAAATTTCCATTACTAGTTCTCCAGAATTGGTCAGAACCTGCTGAATCCCACCTCTGCTTCCACTGATTGATTGATCTAATTTCTCCTTCATTCCAGATTGCTTCTCTCCTTGATTAGTTTCCATTCCTTGTTTCTTGTCCTGCCTTCAGGGGCTTTGGAGAATAGGCTGACCCACAAGAGACCTTATGTCCACCAAGAAGAACATGAGATGGTTGCATCCAAATTAGTGGGATTCAAATTTTTTTTACTGCTGGTTCTGTGGTGTGGCTAGGTGGGTGTGGCCAGGTGGTCATGTGACTAGGTGGGTGTAGTTATGTAGTTATGTGGTGTTTCCCCCCCGTTTCACAGCATGCCTCTGTGCCCTGTTTTTTTTGCCTCCTGGGCCTCTGGGAAGCCTCCTGGCGAAGTAAGAACAACAGCGAGTAGGGGGAAACCAGCTGTGCCATGTGATTTAGATTAGCTAGAAAGCAAGAAATCCGATGATTTCCTGCTTTTTAGCTAATCTAAATCACAGCCGATTGTTGGAAATACCAGTTTGGACGAACCAGTAGCATTTTTTTTTATTACTGGTTTGCTTGAATCGGGCTGAACTGGTCACAGACCAGTGAGGTACCACCAATGGGGACAGACCATCCTGGAAGAAACCTCTCTGTGTGGGGCTATTAAGCATTTCCACTGACTTGATGGCACAGAAAGGAGACATCAATTTCACATGCATGTTTCCCTTTAAGTTTTGTGAGCCACCCAACAATATTTCACAAAGGTGCATGACTTATAATTTATTAAATATATTTCTCATTCCCCACCACCACCCTGCCCTACTGATTCGAGGGGCAAGAAGAAGAGAAAAAAACTAACTGACTCTCCGGTCTGAATCCTACCGCTTGCTCTAATTGGAAGCAAAATTGGAGTCACTTCTTAAATCAACACAATCCATTATGCCCTATTCAGCTAAAGCAAATCAAATGGACACTAACCTACTTTTCTTTGTTTGGAACCTTGTTAATTGGGTCTCCAAAAGGTGAGCATTGATGCTCACTCACCCACTCTCTCTGTGCAATCCCCCATTCCTAGATAAGCCAAAATTAACTTCCCAAAGTTGGTTCACAGTCTTTCCTTCTCTCCTTTGCAAAGAAAAGAGGGAGACTTTAAGAAAAGACACAAATCACTGCTCTGGAGAAGCTTTGAGACAAGGTTTCTGTAGCGGGAGAGAGTTAAATTTCTCCATTGTTTTCCTAGGGGATTCATAACAAAACTGAGAAAGTTTCACAAAGCCACTTGATAGTCAGGAAGATATTTTATTTCCCAGAAGTTGAGAGAAAAACTCTTACAAAATTTTGATGACCTCCACAGAACAGGATCCCATTAAGAGTTTTATATTCTCACACTAAATTTCACAGTGTAGTCAAGAAAAGGAGTGGCAGAGACCAGAGTTAGAGTCAAAAGAGGAATCAGTCCAGAATCTCTGTGTTTCCACAAGTAGACTAAGCCCAACCCCTGTTGAATTCCATTAACCCTTCTCCAGCACCAAAATAATAAATAAATAAAAATAATAATGTTAACCATTAACTGACTATATTTCCATGCATAGGCAAGAGTAATAAATCAGTTTCACTGGTATTTAATATGCAGCCTAGTCTTTTGTGCCTTACACACATCACTGGACATCCATGGAGGCTGTCCACTTCAGAAGATGATCTGAAAATTGCAGAGTGCCACCACAGATAGAGAAAATGGTCTATGTAGACCATGTTTTAAATATGAAAGAGGGACCCTTGCATCACCCATTTTTCTTTTGAACATGACTGAAAGAGTATTCTCACATTCAAGTATCCGAAAAGAGATAATTCTTTCCCCATTAATGTGAACTTAAAATTTTAGGTATTAATGAGCCGGATTAACGTAAAGTCTTGTTTCTTAAAAAATCTGTCCATGTAGGGGTTGGTGGTGTTTTTTTTTTTTTAATAAACTGGAAATGACCCAGAATTGCCAAAGAAACATTCACTTTGGATTTGCTGCAATGAGTCTGGTTAGAGCCATGGTGGAGCAGTGGTTAGAATGCACTATTGCAGCCCAACTCACTGCTCACAACCAGGAGTTCAATCCTGACTGGCTCAAGATTGACTCCGCCTGCCTTTCCTTCCTTCCTTCCTTCCTTCCTTCCTTCCTTCCTTCCTTCCTTCCTTCCTTCCTTCTTTCCCCCCTTCCTTCGTTAAGGTTAGAATGCAGTATTGCAAGCTAACTCTGCCAACTACCAGCAGTTCGATCCTGATCGGTTCAAGGTTGACTCAGCCTTCCATCCTTCCGAGGTCGGTAAAATAAGGACCCAGATTATTGGGGGCAAGAGGCTGACTCTGTAAAACCACTTAGAGAGGGCTGTAAAAGCTGTGTGAAGTGGTATATAATAGTGCTAGTACTATTTAGTCTAAATATTGAGTCACCCATATTAGAAATGAGCGAATCACTCAGTTCCAATTCTGTTTGAGAAGTTAAATTGATTCAGACCAAACCATTGCTTTGCTTCCTCAAATCAACTCAGATTCTTGACTTGGTTAAGAAGAAAGGACATGTGCAAATATGTACGTATGTATTATTTCAATCTGAATATTCATCAAATCAAAATGGGACAAAAGCAGCCAACGCAGACATATGGGTACTCAAGTCAACCATGTTATTCAAATAACTGATTCATCGGAGCTGACTTGGAATCAGATTTTTGCACAGGCTGACTTCATCTCCAGCACTATGTTATCTGACTCAGGTTTACCTGAAACACTGTGGGGTGAAGCCATAATGTGTAGTAACCATGTTTTAAATAATGTAGTAAATACAACAACTGGAGAATTGCCATTCACTTGTTGGCATGGCAGAAAACCAAATTTCAGTTACCTACACACATTTGGAGCTCCAGCAGACAATGCATTATGCATTGTATTTGGAGCCAAAAGATGAACTGAATTTGCATATGCTGATGCAAGTTTTGCTACAGACATAAATACATGAAAATCTACATCAGGTACTGCTGTATTATTGGGAAAAGCATTGATTGGATGGAGATCTATTAGATAGAAACATCTAAGTTTGTCAACAATGGAGGCTGAATTCTCATGTTTGTCTTTACTATGTGCAGATTTAGTTTTGTATTAGCAATTATTAATTGGTATGGGAATTAATGTAACAGATCCTATTGTTGTTTATGAAGATAACCAATCAGTAATACAGATGGCTTCAAATATTGATGTGAAAACAAGAACGAAACACACAGATTTAAGATATTTAAATGTGAGACAATGTGTGCAAAGTAAGATGATTAAGCTGGAATACTGTATGTCAGAAAACAATATAGCAGATCATTTTACAAAGGCCCAAGGCTCTATAAAGCATAAGGCATGCTGTGAAGATTATGGACTTAGAATGTAAGGTTGTATATTTTATCTTACCCAAAAGGGGAGAATGTTAGGAATATGAAACACCTAACAGGTATTTGGGTTAGAAATATATAAACCAGGGAGAAGGCGGAGCTTCGTCTCGGTGCTACAGCTGCGATCTCGGGGCTCTGAGATCGCAGCTGATATTTTCGCCCCTGGTCGCTCCTAACGGACCTAAACCGTCCCGTAGAGACGGGGATCGTGAAGGGCACAGTCCCAGGATCCCAGAGATATCGCAAAATCTCTGGTTTGATCCAGGAGAAGCCCTTTTGCTGGCGGTGGAAAGGCAGCCTCCAAAGCTGCTGAAGTCGGGACAGCTCCGAAAAGAAAGTGGCTGGAG
>BLBF01000039.1:17950019-17976860 GCA_015471245.1 Laticauda colubrina
TTTCTGATTGTCGTTGATGCCTATTCCAATTGGCTTGAAGTAAAAATCATGCCATCAACGACAACAGAGGCCGTAATAAAGCAACTAGACAGCCTGTTTGCCACCCATGGCATACCAGACATTCTCGTCTCAGATAATGGGCCACAGCTAACCAGCATACCATTTGAGCAATACCTAGCCTCCCTAGGTATAAGACATGCACTAACCGCGCCGGCTCACCCGGCTGCAAACGGCAGGGCGGAGAGAATGGTCCGGTTTACAAAAGAAGGGTTGGAACGAATGGACGCTGGAGATATCCAACAAAAAGTAAACCGGTTACTCACACTCCAGCACATAACACCCAGTACTATTACAAATAAATCACCAGCAGAACTACTCATGGGGCGAAAATTAAGATCTCACCTGGATAGGTTACACCCAAATTTCACCCCAGAAAACCCCCCTGACTCCTCAACACGGTTCAGACAATTCGAGACAGACGATTTAGTTTACGCAAAAAATTTCTCCGGGGACCCGGTATGGCTACCCGGGCAAATTATCCAGATTACAGGCCCCAAATCCTACCGAGTAAAATTAGACGATGGCAGGGAATGGAAGCGGCATATAGACCAGCTTCGATCTCGAATTATGGAAAGAACCACGGACTTAAAAACATTCACAAAAGAACACGGCGAAATGCAAACCGAGGTGGGGGGGGAAAGGCGAGAAACAAATAAAGAACTTTTTAAAAATAAAACTAACATTCAATATGACCAAAAAGAGCCAACAAAAGACTCACCGTTTGAAGAGACCCACGGAAAGAGACCTTCGGAAGGGGCCAGCCAAGCCAGCTCGACCTGCCCCGAGGAAACGGGAGGGAGCGGCAGAACCGCCGGCCTAAGAAACTCAGGCGGCGGTAAAATGGCCGACTCACTCTTCCAGACGGTTCCAGAGAGAAGGACGGACGACACAGCAGCCCCATCCGAACCGGTCGAAGTCTTCACTGAAAATGAACCGCGCAGGTCAGGTCGAGCCCGAAAAAGCCCCACCTACCTGCGAGACTACGTCACCACGTAGGACTGAACTAAGGAGGGAGGGGTGTTCTGTATGTAAAGTGGATGACTCCAAATCTACCATTCTGATTGGCTAAGGAAAAGAACAGTGGATTGGTTCACTAGGAACCAATCCAAAGAGCTGCCAAAAAGGCGGCAAATCCAAATAGCTGCCATTGGCTGCAAGCAGGCAAGCCAGCCTGTATAAAAGGGCTGGCCCCGGCTTCAGCCGGCGTTCCGTTTCTGACTGGTTATAATAAAAGTATTTGTTGTTGGAACCCGGTCTACCTCGTGTGTTTTCCGAACAAAACAAGAAATATATAAACCAGGATAAACATTTTAAAACTGTCTCTTTAAGGGAATCCAAGAGCATGCAATTGGGTGTGGTTTCTCAAACGGCCATAAAATGGAGCCAGAAACCTGGTTTGTCTTCGTCTGAGTCTCAGAAGAGAGTGTGAGTGTATCTTTATTTCCTTCTGTTGGAAAGTATTGCCATTGCTCCATTTTTCCTAATTGACCAATATTACTGGATTTAATGTAATTTAATCTAATACTTAACTGTTTTTGACACTGGACTTTGTTACTGGACTATCCCTGGATTGAAAAATTGACTGATTAACCTGTGATTCACCATGAATGACTTTTGGACTGCCTATTTTGGACTTTGCTTAAACCTTTCTGGAAATAAAAACCTACATTAACTGTACAGTGTATCTGTGTACTGCGTGTGTATTATTCCAACACTACTCTCTATACATCTCCCTGTATGCGCTCATTCTCCTAACAAGGAATTACCTCAACAAGTAGTATTGTTTTAAAAGCCAAAACTTAATTTCTTACTTAAGGGGGGCTTTAACAAAATTAATTCAAATGAAAAAAAAAATGGAGGACACTTTCATGAATGCAAATCTTTTTCTATACAGATGCTGAAAAGATTCTTAAAGATGGGGAATTTGTCCGTGTGTTACTTTAAAAAAATAAAATCAGTTCAGCTAACTGTTTAGTTTTGATTGCCTGGATGAATTTTATATCTTAGCATAAGATACAAGAGAATTGATGTTTAGATCCTGGTGCCCTAGAATATACCCCTTCCTAAAAAATTAAACCATTTGTACTTCTGTCTTCTCATATTCATATCTCCCTGGATTGTGGGTTTGAGAAGGAAAGTTTTGTGTTGTGTTCAGCACAGCTGGAAAATAGAGATTAGTGCTAGCAAAGGTTATTATGAAAGCAGGTAGAACAGATAAACATTGCATATCAGATGTTTCCTCTCTGACTTTTAACTACAAAACTCTTCAATGTGGCTGTTTGCTTAGAGACTCTCCTGGGCATTTTTATGATACACTGATTTATATTTGCATTTGCTTCAGACAAAGTCTAATCATCCTGATAGGGAACAAGCAGATTAATTGAAAGAAACATAAAATTCTTCACTTAGAAAACAAAAGTCAGACACATAATAGAAAATGGAGACCACTTATTCATCTGCTTTATTTATAAATTTGATTTAGTTTATGCTTCCATTGCTGAAATGTGTGTGTGTGTGTGTGTGTGTGTTATTTATCTCCTTTTTCCCAAGTTATTCTAGCAGATATCTGAGTATTGGGGAGAAAAGGGGACTAAACTTAGGGGGAGTAGGCATCGTTTGGGCAAAGCACCATCAACTTTTGGAAACTCTTTCTCAAGTACAACGGAGCGCAGACCTCCAGGGCTTTGCATGGAAACCAATCTCTGAAAATGCCAATGAGCTGCTTCACGCTGACTTTTTAATAAAAAGCTGGAAGATGCAGAGATCGCTATGATGCGGCATCTCCCTGGTACCAGCCTGCTCGGAAAGTCTAATTCAGCAGCAGGCTTTTCACCTTTAGCCAATGTTAGTCAACAGGTGAAAGGCCCCAACCAAAAGCAAGAGAAGTTCTGCAAAACAAGTGAAGGAAACAAAAACCTTGTCTGGGGTCTCCATAAAACAAAATTTGATGGGGGTATTCCCCCCACACTTTACTTTCTCTACATGAATAATTAAGCCTCCTGTGTGTTTTTCCCCCACTTTCATTTTTTTTCTTTAGTGATAGAACAAAATGAAAGCAAGTGTCAGTGTAAATACGCTTTCAAATCTAGCATTTCCCCCTTGTTCTGTATTTGTGGCACGCTTCTGTGATCATATTTAGTGCATTAAAGTTGTTCAGTGAGTTGCACCCCATTTCATGGCTTGCTGGAAAGAATTGTTAAGCAAACCATTGCCATCTTTAAGTGAGTTGTACAGTTCTTCAGTAAACCTGGCTTCCTCCACTGGCTTTCCTTGTCTGAAGCAGGCTGGGAAAGTTACAAATAATGATCTGATTATGGATTAAGAGAGTTGGAAGGGACCTTGTAGGTCATCTAGTCCAACCCCCTTCCCAAAGAGAGTCTATTCTACACCATTTCTGACAGATGGCAGTCCAGTCTCTTGAAAGCTTTCAGTGAGGAAGCTCACCTGGTCTCAAGATGCAAAGAAGCCATTGTTTTCAGTGCTGTTGTAAGTCGTGGATTACCTGTATTGATATGGTACAGTACGAACTGGATCAAGTCTATCTAAATTCTTCACTTAAGATGCCTTGAATTAGTTTAAGTAAATAGTTTGACTCTTCAAGACTGTGGCTATTCAGGTCTATAAAGTTGAGATATTACCAAGGACTCTCAAACCATAACACATACATAAAAATACAAAAAAATTCAAAAAGGCACTTTCAGAAGAAGGTTGAATGAGAGAATCAGTGTGGAAAAGTTAAAGATGTTAAAGGGTGGGGATTTTTTTTAGAATAATCTTAATAAAAGTATACAATTAAGAACAGTTTAGATGCAAGCAAAACTTTCATAAGAGGATATTTCATACAACATGATAGTGAATTTAAATAGTTAATTTAAAAAGAAAAAGCAAGAAAAAACACAGGTGAATCTGGATGAGATTAAATAAAAAGAAGAGTTAAAAAGTTTAAAGTTTAAAAAGTCCCCAGACAGGACAATACAGGCAATTATCCATGTTAATAGTGATACAGTTGTGAATAAAAATGAATTATACAGTATAAATAAATTCTGAATCTGCAAATAAACTGGAGAAATGATTGACATATGAATTGTGAAAAGAAAAATTAAACCAAGTGATGTGTTAGAAAAAGGAAATGCTGTAATAACAGATAAGACAAAAATACAAAAAGCATATCATCAGTATTAAAGAGTATTTTATTCAAAGGTCAAGACATTTCTTCAGAAAAAGGGGAGGCGTATTTGTATAAACAGAATTAGTGGAACATGGAAGAGAGAGAGAGAGAACTTTTGAATGGACCTATAACACAAATGTATGAAGGTATAAAACAAAACTAAAACAGGAAATGTACCTGGTCCAGGTGGATTACCAGCTCCTTATTATAATTTTTGTGTACATGTGTGTGTGCTAAGCTTCTAACAACAAATGGGAACCACTCATTCTGCAGAATAAAAAGATTCCCAATAGCTGGAAAGAGGCTAATATAGCACTAATACTTTATAATAGTATGGGCAAAAGAAAAAGAAACAAGAAACAGCAAGTTAAGTCACCTGGAGAGAAGGTCTTGGGATTCTATATCACATTAGAGCAGGGGTTAGGATAGCTGACTGGAGAATTCTGGGAGTTGAAGTCCCCAAGTCTTAAAGTTGCCAAGTTTGGGGACCTCTGACATTGAGCATGTACAAAAAGAGGAGAAAGTCAAAGAATGTGAGGAAGGTCCAGAAGAAGATGGAGAGACTGTTGAGGTAATTCCTCATTCGGAAAATGAGTGCATACAGGGAGACGTAGTGAGAGAAGTGAAAAATAACACACACACAGCACACAGATACATTGTACAGTTAATGTAGGTTTTTCCTTCCAATAAACGTTTAAGCACAGTCCAAGAAAAACAGTCCAAGTCATTCATGGGTAAGGCAGTCAGTGTTCAACTCAGGGATAATCCAAATATCAAAGTCCAGTATCAAAAACAGTTCAGTAACAGACTTACATCAATGATCAGTAACAGTCATGAGGAGGAATGGCAACTCTCTCCAACAGAAGCAAACATAAAACTCACTCATTTCACTGAGACTCTTTTCTGAGACTAAAGAACCCAGGTTTCTGGCTCCATCTTATGGCCGTTTGAGAAACCATACCCAATTACAGTTTTAACATTTTATAAAAGACATAGCATTAAAATGTCTATCCTAGTTTATATATTTCCAACCCAAATAACTGTTAGGTGACTTACATTCCTAACAGAGACAACATTAAAGACGGCAACAGCATCAAGTCACAACCCTTGAAACAATTAGCAGAAAAATTTAAAGTGGATAAAAAAACACAAGATGGAATTTCTGTGTGAGACAGAATTTGAAATACAATTATATGCCAACAATGGACCTTCAATTGCTAAAATGTAGACTTTGTTGAAATTTGAAACAGGGGAGGGACAGATTCAAAGATGTATTATAAAGTGATCCAAGAATTATGGTTGTAATAATTTACATTATGGTATGAACTTAAAGGAAATATTTTTTTTTAAATAAAATGATGTATCATTGGTACATGAAGTCAAACATATTATCTAGAATGTATAAAGACATTACAAATTTGTATTGGAAACAGGGACATTCTGTCATACGTGGTGGACATGTGAAAAAGCTAAACATTTACATCCAAATAGAGATATTTATACAGTTTATCATGCATTGTTAAGAATGGCTTTGTTTTCAGCAGAGATTAGAATGCCAGATAAGCTGCTGATATATTTTATAAATAAACATTTCATAGGGTAAGTTATCATATGCCAGCATGTTAACTAAAATTGGCATTGTTTAAATAGGTTATGGCAACACTCTGGATATTTTAAATAGTCCCACATCATGGCTGAACAAACGGTCATTTAGACCCATGGATTTCAATGGGTTTTACTTCCAGTTGAGTAAAGACAAAACCTAAATATCCAAATTTATGTTTTTAGGTTAAGCATTTCAAAGTAGGTTATACAATTTCATCAAAGCTGTTGGGAATTGTGCAATTAAATGGTTTGGTCGGAGTCGGTTATGATCACGGAACTCATACCGTTATGTTAATAATGTTAACATACAGCAATTAGCCTGATTTTGAAAAAAATCCTTCACCTAAATTTCCATACTCAAGTAGGACGTATCTGAATGAAAGCACACCCAAGCTGATACAAACCATCTTTTTAAGACCTATATTTGCGGCTACAAGGAATGTCTCAAGTATAGTACATGAAATCTAGTCATAACATACTAGCTGAAGATTGTATCATTTTCCAATGGAGTGGAGAGACCATTAATTGAAGAGTCCTCAGTGCTCTCTGAATTTGGTTGTTTTCCTGCAGATGTTTCATTACCCAAATGAGTGTAGGAGTCAGCCTCTTCTTTCCTCTAAAATAGTTAACGAAACCTCCTTCTCAAAAGTAAGGAGAAATCACCCTCTTGAAAAGAGCCAATTTGCATGCTTGCACATATAGGAAATCCTCCAGAGCAGTTTCCCCAATAAACCAAAGCACCTATGAATGGAAACCTTGTGCCCATTCATAAAGGCAGAATGTTCTCTGTGAATGGCAACAAGGTAGCTGGACAGCACCATTCATCAACAAAAGCATGGCCTGTTGCATCCTATTCATAGGCGAAGACAGCACAGAGAGACGAAGCCTGATAGATTAAGCATATAAAGAGAATGCCACTCAGGTTTACATCTCCTCACCTGACCACACAATCACACAGCCCCAAAACAATACAAAAGTCCATCCACTCACCAGACCAGGTGGCCAAGTCAATAGTCATCTACATCAGTAGTCGCCAATCAGTGGGGCGGGGACACTGGTGGTCTGCGAGAAAATTTGGTGGTCTGCAGAGAAATGTCTCCCCCACAAAGCAATTAATCCAGGGGAAGTGAGGGGAGGGGGGAATGGACGGAGGGCGGAACCTGCCTCACTCATCCCATGTGCCTTGCCTGGCCACCGAGCTGCTTCTTTCCACTTCTTTCTTCTGCTGCTTTTGGCTGCATGCAAGGAAAGCAGCAAAAGTCTTTCTTTCTCTCCCCCAAACTCTGCCAGAAATGAGTCTTTGGGACCCTGCAAGGCCTCCTGCTCCAAGAGGCTGTGCTGGCAAAGACTCATTTCTGGTGGAGTTTGGGGGAGAGAAAGAAAGACTTCTGCTGCTTCTGCTGCTTTCCTTGCATGAAGCCAAAATCTCTCTCTCTCTCTTTCCCCCGAGAATGGAGCTGGAGACTGTATCCTGCAATCCAAATGAAGACCGATTCGATAGGTAGGAAAACAGGATGGGAAATTTTCCTGCAGATCTTTTTGGGATTTTCCCAGGGTCTCTGGTCTGCAGAATTTAAAATTATGAGTTTGGTGATCCCTGAGGTCCAAAAGGTTGGTGACCCTTGATCTACATGGAGGGGTACAGAAAATCACCTGGAATTGAGTTGATTCAAATCTTGCTCTAAGAATTGCAGATTGGCTGCCATAAAACTGCCTAGTCTCCCTTCATTTAATTTTGTTTCAAAAGCAACTCCTAACATCTCTCCTCCACCATCTCTTTCATTGGTCAGCTGGCTGGAGCTCTCTCCCTACCGGAAATACCGACAAAAACAATGCTTCTCAAGAACAAGAGCTTCAACCACACTAGGACTGCTAATACTGTAGTTGGAAGACAAAGAATACGGACAGAGGTGGCACAGTAGACTTACTGAAAAGGCAGGTGTCTGGATGAAGGATGGGGGCTTTCTTTGCATTATCACTGAAAAAACACAAAAATCATGCCAGATACTTCCAGGCACATGCACTAGCACTCCCATCTGGCATGGCCTTTACTCAGGAGTTGTGGGAAGTTGTAGTCCCACTCAGGACCAAATTAGGAAAGGAGGTTTAACTCTTTTACTATTTCATGGGAGGAAGGTTAAAATATTAAGAATATTTTTTTTCTCCCTTGTATTAATTGCCACAAAGGATCCAAGCCTCCCATACTTCCATCCAATTTTTTTACCTTTATGAAAAGATGTTCATTATCCTGATGTTTCTTTAAAGTAGCAAAACTCTTAAGCATCCATGAAGTTTTCTCAGGAGTTCTGTAAGATTTTTCCATCTGTTCTCACTCTGGCTTTGAAGTACCAGAGGTTTTGGTTATTTATCACAAAATTATCACAAACAGCTCAGTGATGTTCCAAGATTTTTGAATATATGAATACAAAAGTGGTCTTTGAAAGGGAAGAGTTTTCCACTGCAACCAGTAATTTCTTTCTCCTAGCTTTTCATATGTTCCAGAATCCATGAGAAACAGTTCCGTTCGTGCTTTGTAGAAGTATCTAGCCATACTTTATTTGAACTACAAGAGCTGCACTAGATAGATGTTTTGTAATGCAAGGTCACTCAGCTGAATTGAAAGAACAACTTAGAGAAATATTCAAAGATGCAAGGAAAATCCAATTGGCCTAATGACTGGTTGGGTGGGTGTGGCTGGGTGGCCATGTGGCTGAGTGGTCATGTCTACCTAGCCATGCCCACACCAAAAATTGTTTATTATTTCATGCATTTAATACTTAAATAAAAAGACTGAGTGAAACCAGGCTTAATAGCAGTGACTGCGAGAGGGATCTTGGAGTCTTAGAGGAGTTTCTGGTGAGCTACACAATTCTTATTATTTGGGAATTAATCCCCTCGGAGGCAGTGCCTATGCTATCTGATTTTCTCCATGGCTCTCCCTCGCAAGCACTGAGTGGATTGTTTATTTATCTTGCCACACTGTTACCAAGTGTGAAATGCTCTTGGCTGAACACCCAGAAGTTCAATTAAGCCTATGAAGAGCTTTCCCTGGCTGCTTGTCTTTCTGAAGTTATGGGGGGGACCCTGCCAGCCCCTCCTAAGCCCCTCCCAGCCCCCAGCAGCCCACCCCTGCTTTCAGGAACCTGTTACCATAGCCCACATCAATAAACGTAGCTACAATCAAACTTGTAGCCTAGAAAATGTGATATCTAGAAGGCTGGATAAATTGTGACTTTTGCATCACAGGTGAAGTGTGTGCTTCTTTCTGTATCTATGACTGAAGCTATGCTAGGAATATTTGCACGCCACGGCTATAAGATGTCAAAGAAGAATTCTTTAGCTAGGATGGTAAAATAGATTTGGACATCAGGGTTTGAGCCTGTCCCTGTTCACTCACCTCTCTACCCAACCCCTTGTGAGGTGGGGTTTTTAGCCCTTTTTCATTGCTGTGATTAATTTCCGGACTTTAGAGAAAGTGACATTATCTGGCTCTTTTGTTACATTCAACAGCTGTACAATTTAGTTCTAGGTTTCAACATTGGTGCTATTTACTCTTTGTTAAATTAGATCATCGTTTACTTGGAATTAAGCACTGAGTTAATCTGTTGTAGGACACTTCATTTAAAGCAGCACCTTGGGAAAATCCTGCTTAGCTGGTGTGCACTGGGTAATACACTCAGATTACCCTTTCACCCCATCCTTAATGTAGAAAACACAACGGTTCTGTCAGATCTAATTAGAAGCTCTTCAGTGTACTTTATATGCATCCCTTGGGTACAAGAGAAATAGTTCTTCGGGGAACTATGGTTTAAATGTGTGTTGAGCAATGGATGTTTTGAGAATCGGTTAGCCATAAACAAAATTGTTTAGGAGTTAGAACACCAAGATCCTAATTATCCCATTGATGGCTGTGGATAATTGTTAGTTTCAGTTGAGTAGGATGAGCAAAAGCATGCCTGTCTTCTGTGATAATGAGAAAGATGGAGTCTCTATCTTTGGCTAAACAAGGAGAGAAGCAATCTAGAACTAAGGAGAAATTTCCTAACGGGGAGAGCAATTAAGCAGTGAAATAGTTTGTTGTGGGTAAGTTGTGGGAGCTCCATCACTGGAGGCTTTCAAAAAGAGATTAGACAGCCATCTGTCTGGAATAGTATAGGGTTTCCTGCCGGAGCAGGGGGTTGAAGATCTCTGAGTTCTTTTTCAACTCTATTATTCTGGGTTCAAGATGTCAGGAAAATTAAGCAACTCTGTTGTGTGGTACAAAGGTCCACCATATTCCAGTTCAAACATCCGAATTCTTTATTTTTTTTCTAATGACATTGTATTAGTGGAAAACTAATCTAAAGAAGGATTGTGAAGCGAAAACATTAAATTTACTTGCATGTCCTTTGGATTAGACCTCTTTGGCAAGTGAGTAAAAACTCTTAAGAGAGGAGTTGGGCAGATATTTATTCCAGATAATAAAGGTATTTGGGACAAGAAAGTTCTATGACATGAGAGAAAATGGTATTGTGATAAATATCTGTCAAAGATGAGCTTTGAGCTGCTAAGTAAGTTCTGTATGGTTGAAGTTCTGCAACCTTGATTTTTGGGATACAGACATTCCACTGAGGGTATTTGGCCTAACGGTTAAGGGGTTTGGACTAGGAAACGCAAGTTTTAATCTAGGCTTACCCACAAAAGTCAACTAGGAGATCTTGGGTTGCTCCTAGTTGCTCCTTCTCAACCTTAAGAAGAAGGGCAAATCACTTACAAAACTTCTGCCAAGAAAATGTCATGGAATCATCTCTAACTCAAAGCCAATACAATAAACGAAGACTAAACCATCCTTTCCCCTAGTGGGGTGCAGGAAATCCACCTATGCAGGAAATTTGGAAAACAGAAACACCTGAAGGAAAGTTTTACACTGTCCTCCAAATAAGAGTCATTTACACGAATAGGCCAATTAAAATAGGGTTGGCATTTGGAGATTTTACAACCCAGAGCAATCATTCACAACATAGCATTCCTTCATAACCATTCTGTCTAGCCTCCCATTTGCTGTAAATAATTTTAAATTCAGAAACTTCTTCCTTTGGTGTCAATACAATAAGTATAACATTGGCAAAGTCTGGAACAATCAAGAGAAGGAAATTAAATACTGTCAAGTTTAGTTCAGGCTGCACTGGAAGGTTTTTACTGGAAAGCTTTCAATTTAAAATTGGGACCTGTCAAACATTTGGGGTGGGTGGCAACAGAAAATGCATGGAAAGACTTAAAATTTTGTGAAGTTGGAACGTAATGAAACATTGCTGCTTTAAAGGCATAAAATGATGCAGCCAGTAATTTTAGGTGTAAGATGAACCAAAATGGAAGAAAAAATGATATACCACTGTAAAATTTTATAACCAGATGTCTTGTTGATCCATGAAATGGATAGATTGAGCTCAGGAGAAAGAACAATGCATCCTAGAAATTTTGTTAAAAAGCACCTCTGGTGACACCTTGTCTTGGCAAAAGTCATGGACAAAACTTTCTCTTGACTGTGTTACTTCTAGGGCAGTGATGGCGAACCTATGGCATGTGAGCCCCAGCCAAATTACCTGCACTGCACATGCACATGCACATGCCTCCTAGCTGAGTTTTGGCCCATTTGAGACCATTTTTGCCCTCCTGAGGGCTCAAGGGAAGCCTCTGCAGCCTTGGGAGGCTGAAAAACAGGCCTTCTGGAAATACCAGAAGTGCCCGTTTTTAACCTCCGGGGGGTGAAAAGGAAATACTAGAATGCCAAAACAGGCCCATTTTTCAGCCTCCAAGGCTGCAGAGGCTTCCCTCAAACCCTTGGGAGGGCAAAAGCACTTCCAGTTTTCCACTACTGGCTGTCTAGAATTAGTCATAAACTGCTGAATACCACCTCTGAACCAACTTCTCTGAAAACAAGGAGTGTTTAGAATTGACAAACTTCCCAACAAATCATTGTTGGATGCAAATTTGGCCTTTGGGTCAAGGCAGCGCATCAAATGGGTGAGTTAAGAAATGCATCAAGATGTACGAGAGCTTTGCTGCTTGAACCATAACACATGACACACAAGGTGGCAACCTTGGTTTCACATTTAGTGAACGTTGAAGAAGATTTGCAAGAGCTGTGCTCCAATACCCAAGGACCTGCCCCAAAGAAGAGGGAGACAAGCAACTTTCCAAAGCACCAGAAGGAGGACAAGAAGCAGCAAATGACAACTAAGCAAGGAGAGGAGCAACTTAGAGCTAAGGGGAAATTTCCTGAGAGTGAGAACAATTAACCAGTGGAACAAGTTGCCTTTAGAAGTGGTTGCTCCATCACTGGGGGTTTTTAAGAAGAGACTGGACAGACATTTATCTGGAATGGTCGAGGGTCTCCTGCTTGAGCAAGGTTGGACTAGAAGACCTCCAAGTTCCCTTCCAACTTTGTTATTCTGTGGACTCTCTGACATGGCCAGGAAAGAGCTGGCCAATGAAATTTGCCACTGCAGTCGAGCAGAGTCTTTTGAGTGGTTTAATATGGTTGTGGACTTCATTCTCTTTCTTAATTCTCAACCTCAGCTACAAAGATTCAGGTTGCTATCCCTTCTGCCTGTCCCAGGAGTTCAGCTCAGCAGTCCAGAAGTCTGAGGTCTCTCAAGATTGACAAGTCCTGCAGAGCCCAAGGACAAACAATACATTTCAGTTTTGCAATTGTCAGACAGGTTCTCTCTCTTTCCAACCAAGGAAAAACGAGGAAGGTAATATCGTAGTTACAGTTTGGTAGCCCAAGGCTTGGTTGAACTTAAAAGACGGTCCCTTTGGCCTATATATAAACCTTCTGCCTCTGCTAATTAACTAACCAGAAGATTGAGCAGAATGTATAGCTCTAAGCCAGAGGTCTCTTTTAAGTTGTATGAACCTCAAACCCCAGAATTCCTCAGACTTAGCTAGGGAATTCTGGGAGTTAAAGTCCACAAGTCTTAAAGCTGTCAAGTTTGAAGACTCTTGCTAAAGCCCATGTCACATTGAACCACTGGATGCAAAGAGGATGTAAAACGAACAAAAAACCTAGCCATCCGTTCGAAAACGCGATGTACTCATGCCTCCGTTTGGCTTCCTCTCTATCCGTCCAGCATCCGTTTATGGATGTTTCATCCGCTCCAAAAGTTTTGGGCTGCCCAAAACTTTTGCATGGAAAATGTATCCAGTTCGTCCATTCTGCATCTGCTATGCATCCACTACGCATCCGTTCTGCATCCGTTACGCATCCGCTATATCTGCTAGGCGTCCGCTATGCATCCGCGCAACTCCATCCGCCCGGACGTGGGGAGGAAGCGGAACGGACGCAGAACGGATGCAGAATGGATGCCTAGCAGATGCAGAATGGAAACAAAGCGTTTAAAACGGAAAAAAACGTTCACAGAGGGGACCTATCTCGGATATTAAGGATGTCTAGAGGATGCCTAGAGGATGCCTAGCGGAAAACCTATACTGCCTATAAAAAGGGGGAGCAACTCACCTGCATCTCACTTTCAGAACAGCAGCCCAGCGGTGCAGACATCTGCAGCCTTCATCTGACTCTTCCTCTTCCACAGCATCCAGTCATGTCCACCGTGGATTGTAACAAAGTCCTTTCGGCAGCCACCATCCTTCTGCAACAGTGCGAAGCCATCTACAGGCTCTGTGAACTCTACTACGGGAAGAAAAAGAGGCGGCCAAGAAGCGTCTGGGTCCAAAGATGGATCGCCAGAAGAGCAGAGTACGGACTGTATAACAAGCTGATGGTGGAGCTCAGGAACGAAGACACTCAGGCGTTCCAGAACTTCATGAGGATGCCTCCAGCCATGTTTGACGAAGTTGTGCAGCGCCTGACACCCAGGTTGACCAAGGCAAACACCAACTTCCGGCCCAGCCTGGAACCTGGGCTCAAGGTGGCACTCACTCTGCGCCACCTGGCCTCAGGGACCTCCTACAGGAGCATGCAGTATGGCTGGAGGGTGCCATCCAACACCATCAGCATTGTGGTCAGAGAAGTGGTGCAGGCCATCATCGAAGAATACAAGGAGGAGCTCCTCCAGTGCCCCTCCACTGAAGAAGGATGGAAGAAAGTTGCAGAGCAGTGGTATCAGAAGTGGAACTTCCCCCACACCATTGGAGCCATAGATGGCAAGCACGTGGCCTGCAAATCTCCAGCCAAGTCGGGGTCCACTTATTTCAACTCCAAGGGCTTCTTCAGCATCATCCTCTTCACCATGGTTAATGCTGACTACAAGTTCATGTACATCGATGCTTCGGGCAACGGCTCCTCTTCAGATGCCCAGGTATACAACGCCAGTCACCTCAAGGAGGGGCTGGAACGCAACCTCATCATGGGCTTCCCAGATCCAGAACCCCTGCCCAACGACACACAAGATGTGCTCTACTTCATCGTGGGGGATGATGACTTCTCCCTCACAACCTACCTCATGAAGCCCTACACCTCCAGACTCCTCACCTGTGAAGAGAGGATCTTCAACTACAGGCTGTCCAGGGCAAGGCGGGTGGTGGAGAACGCCTTTGGCATCCTGGCCAACAGGTTCCAGGTACTTCTCACCACCATGCAGCATTGCCCAGAGACCGTGAGGAGGATCATGGAAGCTTGCTGCATCCTGCACAATCTCATGCGCACCCACTACCCAGTCTTGCAGAACAGGCTCGTGGACCTCCAACAAGCCAATGGGGACATGGAGCCTGGGGAATGGAGGCAAGGGCGAAACCTGATTGACACTGAGGATGTGCAAGGCCCCAACAGAGCCTCACATGAAGCGAAGAAGCAGCGCAACCTCCTGAGACACTGGTGCAACTCCCCAGTTGGAGCAGTGGAGTGGCAAGACAGGATGATAGATGACTAATGGATGCTTCCTTCAGCCTGTCTCATCACACGGATGAGATTGGGCCATGTATGTTTGGTTGGCCTACAATGAACAGGGCGTTTAATAAAGAGTTGTGTTTATGTTGACATGTGTGGATAATTATTACATTATTATTGATAATAAAGGGCCGTAGGTGTGGCACCTGGGAAGCTGGACCATACAGTCCCACTATGCTTGCACTGGAGGCTTATCTATCCCACTGCTATCCTTACCCATCCTACTGCTATATTAACCCATCCCACAAGCATGAAAAGGCTTAAACCATTTCTAAAAGTTTCCACCAAGACTTTATTAAAAAAAAGAAATGAAGCAAGTGTGTGAATCATAAATAGACTTTATTAACAACAAGCTATAAGACAAAAATGAGTCTCTGGCACTCCTCTTGGTCGCTCAGTCTCAGGGGTGAAGGGTCCAGGTGCTGTGGAGGTGGCTGGTGCTGGAGTGCTTTTCATCAGCTTCTCCAGAAGCAGAAGCAGCAGAAGCCCCAGCCCCAGAAGAGCAAGCCCGTGCTGCAGAAGCCCCAGCAGAACCAGAGTGAGGGCCAGGGGGCGGAATGGTAGCCCTGTCCCTCTTGCCAGGGCTGGCAGCAGATGGCTGAGGCTTGCTGTGCTTCCGCATGGTTGTGGGGTTGCTGGCTGGCAGGGAGGCTGGCAGGAACCAAGGCTGGCAGGAAGGCTGGCAGGGAGGCAGGCACCAAGGCTGGCAGGCAGGCTGGCAGGCAGGCTGGCAGGCACCAAGGCTGGCAGGCAGACATGAACCAAGGCTGGCAGGAAGGCAGGCAGCAAGGCTGGCAGGCAGACCAGCTGGCAGCAAGGCTTGCAGGCAGGCTGGCAGCAAGGCTGGCAGCAAGGCTGGTAGCAAGGCTGGTAGCAAGGCTGGCAGCAAGGCTGGCAGGCAGACATGCAGGCAGGGCAGGCAAGGCAGTTGATGTGTCCGGCAGCAGGTCTTTCCTCTGAATGGCGACCTGCTTCCGAGCTGCTTCCGTTATATCCGCGGGGCTGACGCAATGCATCCTCCCTGCATGCGCAGTGAACGCCAGGCATCCATTAGGCTTCCGCTGTGCATCTGCTAGGCTTCCGCTCTGCATCCGCTTCATCCGTTCGGTGTCCGCTCTGCATCCGCTGTATCCGTTCCGCGTCCGCTTTGCTGAGGCCCCCCGGAAGCCCTGCGGATGTGCCACCCACTCCCATCTGCTCCCATCTGCTTCCATCCACTGAGATTCCGTTCCACATCCGCTTTGCATCCGCCCTGCGTCCTCCCCGTGTCCGTGTTATCCGCTCCGGTTATGCAAATTTTTGCCCCTTTTGAGAGCGGATAACAACAGATGGAACATTTTGCTCATCTGCTGTGTCCTTTTTGCATCCGTTGGCCAGTGTGACATGGGCTTAAGCGATCAGGTCCTGCCCCTAGAGAAGAGATCCTTCTGACACCCCAGAAACTCTTAGGATCTATGCAGCAACCCTACACCCCTTCAGAAGCCAACTGATAGTCATCTTTTGTGCCAAGCCAAGTTTGCCCCTATTGGACGAATTATGGGAAAGAATGTTTTTTTAAAAAATAATTGTTACTGAACATTTTGCCTTAATATATATATTAAGTTCCAATTATACAATGTCATTGTGCACTGGTTATATCAAATCCCCCCTTTCCCCCCATCCTATTATACATCCTAGTTGCAACTATCATATAGCATAATCCAGGGGTGGGATTCTACAGGTTCACACCTATCTGCTAGAACTTTAACATTCTAAGCTGTTTGGAGAACCGGTTGTTAGAAGAAATTCCTGGCCTAATCCTGTAAGGAAGGCAGGAAGGAAACATTCTGCTGTTGCTTACAGAAACTGACTCTCCATTAACCCTTATTACATTCTTGGCAGGACTAGACTTCCTGTCTCTGGAACTTCTCTGGAGTTTTTTCCCTTCCTTTGCTGGTACTTTGCTTATGTAGAGTGACCATCCAAAGTTGGCAGTGAAAAAAGTGACTTATGACCATTTTTCACCCTTATGACTGTTGCAGCATCCCCACAGTCATGAGAGGCCAGGCGAGGAGATGCATGCCTCAATGTGAGTGATGTTGAGTTGGCCATGCCCAGCCAGTCACATGACCACCAAACCATGCCCATCAACCAAGCCACGCCCACATAATTGGTTGTTAAAAAAATTTGAATCCCATCCCTGGTATAATCTCTTTTGACTACATCGTAGTTGGGAAAGAATTTGTTTTTAAGCCACTTCTTGTTGTTGTTTTTAGGAAGGGCAGGATTCTTGCTGTGTTTTTCAAGGTATCATAAGTTCCCTGCTGGACAATTATTAAGTTAATGAGCTACTCTATTTTCTCATCATTTCATCAAAGTATTAGAATGCATATTTGTTCTTTAAAGGAGGTGTAGTCTTAATTGTCAGGATGAAAGTCTTTAATGAGGATTAATGAAGGGATGCATACTGAATGCAAAAGAGAAAGAATGACATTGAGCTGGTTTAGTGATACCTAGAGAATGAAAAAGAATCAAAATCCAATCCATTTGCCCTCAAGCTAAAAACCCCAATACAACCGGCATCCTTTTTAAGTTCTCAGCTCCCTCATCTGACTGCAGAAGCCTGGAAATCTTTAGGGCTTTGCTCATTTACATATACTAAATACTCGTATTTAATCGGATGATTTTTCCAATACATGCTATGAATTGCACGGTGCACTCCTAAATTCTGCTCTCTTCTGCAGGAGTCGCAGCATGCATGCAGCCATAGGTTAAATTTAACAACAACAATAATAATAAAAAACTGAAGCTGCATGGAAAAACGCTATGTGAAATAGAATCCCTGCTCAATGCTGTACATTATATATACTGTAGGTAGATAGAGAGATAGAGATATTGCAAGTGGACTTTGCACTGAATAAATGTACCATCCCCAACCTCATCAGGAGGAAAATACAGATGGTCCTTGATTTATGACCACAATTGAGTCTCAAATTTTTGTTGCTAAATGAAACAGTTGTTAAGTGTTTAACAACCATGGTGGTACAGTGGTTCTATACCTCTCTCTTCCCCACCACTCTCTCTCTCTCTCTACACACACACACACACACACACACATCTATCTATCTATCTATCTATCTATCTATCTATCTATCTATCTATCTATTTCCCTACCTACCTACCTACCTACCTACCTACCTACCTACCTACCTATCATCTACTTATCTACCTATCCATCTCTACTTATCTATCATCTATCTACTTATCTATCTATGAGATATCTACCTACCTACCTATCATATCTTTCTCTCTATCATTATCTCTCTTTCCCCCATCTCTCCCTCCCTCCCTTCCCCCCATCTCTCCCCCTAGCACATCTAGCAAAGTCCTAAAAGCCTCTTAGATGTTACATCAGAATTCTTGAAGATTTGGATAATGAGTTTGTTGCCACTGTATTGTCATGAAACCTTAAAAATTAATTAACAAGTAGACCACAAAGGAAACAGACAAATCCCATCCATTGTGTATTCTGCTTGAATTGTCTAACTGCCTGGAGCAAAGGTCACTATTTTTTTTTTAATGTTAATTTGATATAAAGGGCACACAGGACATCAATCACCATTCAAACATCAAACCTCTGATGGCCAAATGTAAAATCACAGAATCTCATAAAAGGAGGTGATTGAAGTTGTCTTGCAGCTAAGTTCTTTCCTCCTGAGATAGTTTACAATTAGCTGAAGAATCCTTTGGCTGCACCATCAGGGGTAAACATACAGTTGAGATGTTTATTTCTTGAAGTTATCTACATACCCAGAATCTCCTTGCTGGAATCAGCAAGAAACTGCATTTGTAACAACTCATTGATAAGGGCAACGTATCTTAAAAACCCATTAATTTTACCACTTGGGGAGCAACATGCTTTCCCTTTTCACATACATTCATGTTAAAAAGAAAAGGGGGGTGGGAGGGAAAAGGTAAGGCCAGTACATTGACTGCATGGTTGGGCCACCATCTTGATGTGACTGAAAAAAAAAAAAAATCTGTATGAAAAGATGCTCAGGACACGACTCTCCTTTACTTCAAGTCTGTGATTCATCTATTTGCCATTATGTTTCATTGACAGAACATCAGTACTATCTATTTATCATCTATCTGTCTCTCTGTCTGTCTGTCTGTCTGTCTCTATCTATTGTATCTATCTGTCTGTCTGTCTGTCTGTCTGTCTGTCTCTGTGTCTGTCGATAATAAATTCATAACTACTTTACTTTGTATATCCTATTTTTTCCATGAGTGTTTTTATCATACTCACCAACATCTGAGCATCATAGTTAACTTTATATTTAAGTTGAAAGTATTTTAAAAATGACTTCCACAAGAATAATTGGCATTTTTATTTATTAGCACACATACAAACACAGGGGGTTGGACTAGAAGACCTCCAAGGTCCCTTCCAACTCTAATCTGATCCCATGTATAAGACTTGATGAATTTTAGTCCAAATAAGAGTGCCAGTTGCACATGGTTGAAAAGTCACTGAAGTAACTAATGCTTTATGTCACTGGAGCTCAATTTTTATTTACATGGGAAGGAAGGGAGGGAGGGAGGGAGGATCAAAAAACGTAACCAACCACAAAAGACTGCTGAACTTTAAGAAAAGTAGAATTATTCATGGTTCCAATACTGGATTCAGGAGCCATGGAACAAATAACTTTTACATGCTTTTATGTATCACTTTTTGATGTAATCAAATCAATCTTTTTTATGGTCACAGATCCTATAAACCCTGTTTTAGCCATAAATCTTGTCCATAAGGCAAAGTTTATATTAGACTCCTAGGGCGTTAAAACCAGCAAAAGGCCATTAATCTCCATTCTTCTACAGTCAAAGTTTAGGTGACTTGAAACATCTTCCAACTGTTCTAAGATTTAGTCAAAATCACTTTGGGACAAAATGTTCATCACCAATGACTTTGGTTTCATGATTTAGAACGATCTGAAGTGTCAATTTCCCCAGACTCTCATTTGACCCTTTAATCAACTGGTCTTAAAGTGAAGATATTATTAAATTTAGCAACAGAATGTTTTACTGGTATTTTCACATTTTAGCATAATATTTGCAAGTTAATTAAAAGCTAACATGAAAGCATCACTCATTCTCACCTACACAGCTCAATGTGGGTGTTTCAATTACTTCCAAAATTTACAGATCATCAGACTATGCAGAATGAAGGCAAACCTATAAAATTTCTAAATAGTAATGAACACATAATTAATGGAAGAGAATCTTCTGGAAAATGAGTCATTCTCACTACTGATTGTAGCTCAAGAGTTGGCTTTTAGTGAACGACCAAAGATACTCAGGCACCAAAGTTTAGAAGGTGCCAACTTTTCTTTTCAAATCATTTTAACAATGCAAATCTGTTTACTGGCAGGAGGTGGTTTTTACCAGTTAATCTGGCCAATGAGTAACCCTGGAACGAGAAAGCATATAGAAAGCCATAGGAAGCAAGCTAATTGCTCCAAGCATTTGCAGGGCCAAATCTCGACCAAGAAATACTCTGTCTTACACATTGGTTAAAAAAAATCAGTACACCAAATAAAAGCTAAACAGATATGACCTCATTGATGACCCTCACTCTGTCAAGGACCTTGGAGTTCTCATATCAAGTAACCTAAGTGCCAGAGCTCACTGTAATAGCATTGCCAAAAAGGCATTAATTGTAAATCTAATCTTACAAAGCTTCTCCTCTGATAATACTGATTTGCAAACTAGGGCATACAAAAGCTTTGCTAGACCAATACTTAAATATAGCTCATCAGTCTGGAATCCATTGTATATCAGACACATATCACTCACATACAATTGAGTGAGTCTAGAAGTATTTCACGAGAAGACTACTACACTCCTCTGCTCGCAACAGAATACTCTACACCACCAGGTTTGAGATTTTGAGCTTGGACAATATTGAACTATGCCATCTATGGTTGGACTTAAGCATACTACACAAAATTATCTGCTACAATGTCCTACCAGACAATGACTACTTCAGCTTCAACCACAACAATACAAGAGCACACAACAGATACAAACTCAATGTAAACTGCTCCAAACTCGATTGCAGAAAGTACGACTTCAGCAACAGAGTGGTCAATGCCTGGAATGCCCTACCTGGCTCTGTTGTTACATCCTCTAACCCCCATTCCTTTTACCTCAAACTATCCACTATTGACCTCACCCCATTCCTAAGAGGTCTGTAAGGGGCGTGCACCATTGTGCCTATCATCCCTGTCCTATTGTCCCCAATTATTTAGTTCCTAATTCTTGTATTCTTACTCATAAATATGCCTATTATCTTGTAAGTGATTGACAAATCAAATAAATAAATAAAATAAAAAATAAAAGAAGGAAAGAAGGAAGGAAGGAAGGAAGGAAGGGGGAAGGAAGGAAGGGGGAAGGAAGGAAGGGGGAAGGAAGGAAGGAAGGAATGAAGGAATGAAGGAAGGAAGGAAGGAAGGAAGGAAAGAAAGAAGGAGAGAAAAGAATGAAGAGAGGAGAGAAAGGAAGGGAGAGAATACCCATTCCTAAGAGGTCTGTAAGGGGTGTGCATAAGTGCACCACCATGCCTTCCATCCCTGCCCTCTTGTCCCCATTTATTCGTACCTATTTCCTGTATTCTTACTCATAAACGTATCTATTATCTTGTAAGTGATTGACAAATCAAATAAATAAATAAATCAAATAAATAAATAAAATGCAGTGATAAGTATATCATGAAACAAAATGAAGCTTTGTTTCATGATATATCTATGACTAGAGGCTTTTGAGATTATACAGTGTGAAGTAGAACCGGATCTTAAAAGGATGTGAAAAGCGAAAGGGAAGTGGCACGAAACTAAAATTCTTCATTTCTATCAAATGAAATAGGACAGAATACAGAAATGGATTAATACATGCTGCCTCACTGCTGGGCAACTAGTCCTCGAATTACAACAGTTTACTTCATGATCATTTGATGTTACAAGAACATGGAAAAAAGGTGTCACACATTTGTCACACTTATGACCACTGCAGCATCTCTATGATCATATGATTGGCAATTGACTCGTACTTATGATGGTTGCAGTGTTCCAGGGGGAGGTCATGTAATCCCCTTTTGTGACCTTCTGACAAGCAAACCCAATGGGGAAGGCAGATTCACTTACCAACTGTGCTACTAAATAAAGAACTGCAGGGATTTACTTAATAACGATGGTGAGAAAAGTCGTAGCATGGGGGAAATGTCACTTAACAAATCTCACTTAGCAACATAAATTTGAGGCTCAATTTCAGACTGCAAGTTGAGGACCCACTTCAGATCTTTTTGTGGTTTTTGCACAGGCAGCCCTTCTTAATTGATTGTGATATGTAAAATTATACCTGTGAAAATATAAAGCAATGGTAAAGCCATTTTTAACTCTGTGTTAACCTAAGATAATTTACTGGAATAGTATGTAAGAATTCTCTAGTGTTTTGAATAAAGGTTATATATTTGGCAGGTTATGCTGTCCAGTGTCATAGTAATGATGGAGATTACTGGAAATGGAAACAGGTAAACAGATCAAGGAAACAGATGTTATACTACAATAATAATAGGGTGTTGCGTAGGGAGATACGTAGCTTGGATAAATTGTGAATCCAGAAAGGGGCAGAGACTGTATATTTGAACCTGTATATAAACCCCAGCCTTCCTGGGAACCAGGTCTTCTGCCCATGAACAGAATTCCCTTTTGCAAAAGCTTTATAATAAAGCTCTTATATATAGTTCACGTGTCTGTAGTGTCTCCTGAATGATAGATTTTTATCACATTGATAGTCTTGGACTTAATGCTGAGACATTTTAGAGAGAGAGAACTTCGTGTTTTAAGATTCTACTACTGCATTAGCAATGTAGCTGTTACTTGCTCCTTACCTCTTGATATGTTTCCGTGTTATTATTGATACTCTTTTTATTCTTCTTGATTTTATCTTAGGTTCTCTGCCAGAGGCGGCATTCAGCCAGTTCTGACCAGTTCTGGAGAACCAGTGGTGGAAATTTTGAGTCATTCAGAGATCTAGTAATTCTAGATCTAGTTTGCAGATTGAGCAATTCATATCTATTTCATGTATTCATCATCATGTTTCTACTCATACATGTTATCTAATACATGCTTGACAAAATAAATAAAATAAAATAAATAAAATAAAGAACTGGCTGATATCACCTCTAACTGGTCTCGCCCCCTCTATTCTCTGCCTCCCATTGAGTCCCAGCTGTCTACACTCAGCTCCATTCAGTTGCCCAGACTCCACCTGCAAGGGACTATGGAAGTCTTTAAAAGAGGATGATGATTTATAGTGAATATATGGTATTATTTTCAGGTGTTCTTTTTTTTTTTAAAGAAACCTAGAAGGTTGTAAAGGCCCAGTCCCACTGGCCAACAGACGCAAAACGTATGCATAAAGAACACAGCGGATGAGCAAAATTTCTGGGGTGGCTCCATCTGTTGTCATCTGCTCCAAAAAGTGGCGAAAATTTGCATAAACAGAATGGAAAAGAACGGAAAAGAACTGACGTGGGTAGTATGTAGCGGGGATGTTAAATGGATGTTCATAGGAAGCCTAGCGGATGACAGCGGATGGAAGCGGATGACACCTCCGAAGGGGTTCCGGGGGAGAATTTCGAAGTGGACGCATAGCAGAAGGGGTGGATGCATCACATACGCCTAAAGGAAAGAAAGGGGATGCCGCGCGGATGCATATCGGATGCAAATCGTTCACTGCGCATCCTTTCTATTTCCGTGCTACTAACGATGTATAGACGTTCCATGTACCTTTTCTTTCCTCCCTCTTTCCGTTTTCAGCTGCAGCAGATGTGAGTTGCGAGGATGTCCAGAGGATGCCAAGAGGATACAGCGGACGTTTAACGGATGATAAATGGACATAGAACGTTTGTTGCTCGTATGTCGCGGATTTACATCGTACACGGTGAAAAGTTCATCCGTTCACAAAGTTTTGTGCAGCTCAAAACTTCTTGCGCAGATGAAATCGCAGTGGACAGATGCTCGACGGATAGAGCGTATGAAACACGTATGCAATGAGTATACAACGGATGCATAGCATTTTCCAATGGATGGCAAGCTTTTTTTAACATTTTACATCCTCTTTGCATCCGTAAGTGCAGTGGGACAGGGCCAAGACATACTTAAGAAAGACAACCTGTTTATTTACAAGGAATGGAGTGCCATATAAAGCCACATTTTACTCATGCCAATCTCTATCCCTGGTAATTTCAAGCCCACACAATTTATTTGGCTGAAATATAGAGGTGGTTTCTCTTCTTTCAGCACTGTTTTCCCCTTTACTTTCCAGTCTAGTCTACAGCTCTATGAAGGTTTCAGGTCTCTCTTCCTTTCCAAAATGAGCCAGTCCTGACCTTAAGGAACTTAAAGAAAGGCTTCCTTCCATGATACCGTAAGGACAGAAAGCAAATGAAACAGCATCTTAATCCTTTTCTAAGAAGAAAAACACCCACAGCTTTTCATCAATTCCAGCTTTATTGTTTTGACTCTGGAAGAAATTACAAAGTTCTTCTCATGACAGTGAGTGACAACATCAAGGCAAGAGTTAGGAAGGCGCAAGTTCATTATTTGAATGTTTAAAAACAAATCATGGACACAGCACTCCCAAAGCATGAAGAGGAAATCAAAAGAGATTAGGGGAAGACTATACGTTGCCTGATTAAGTCCAGTCCTTAACATGGATTTAATGCCTGCAATGCTTAACCTTACAAGAAGTGCATGAATAACATAACCAGTCCAGTGCATGAATAACATAACCTCATAAACAGCTGTGGGTCTCCCATAAAAGGCAGGGCCAGAAGGGTGAGAAAAAATATATATTTTTAAACACAATATAAATAGGTCACCTAATCTGGAACCTCATCTCAGAGATGGGATTCAATTTTTTTAACAACTGGTTCTGTGGGCATGGCTAGATGGGCGTGGCTTGATGGGCATGGCCAGGTGGGCATGGCCATGTGACAGAGTGGGTGTGACTTCTCCTTTTTTTTGCAGCACTATCCCCATTTTCTGGCCTCCTGTGGGGGGGAGTTTCAGGCCCTTTTGGGGCTGTTTTCTGGGCTGCTTTCAGGCCATTTTTGGCCTGAGAAATAGCCTAAAAACAGCCCAAAAAGCAGCCCCAAATGTCCTGAAAACAGCCTGAAAAACAGCCAAAACCAACCCCAAAACAGCCAAAAAGCAAGTTTTTCAGGCCATTTTCAGGCCCAAAACAGCCTGAAACTGGCTCCAAAACCAGCCAAAAAACAGGCATGCATGCTTCGACCAGTTTGTTTTCAGGTTTCTGGCACTCTGGCACATGCACATGCATGCACATACATGTTCCAGTTTGGGCATTTGGTGCCGAAAAAGTTCTCCATCACAGCTCTAGGGTCCCTTGCTCTTCCTTCACAGATGGTTTTGCAATTCTGTTCCTACCTATTCTCTCTCTATGACCAAAGTTAAGGGTTTCAACCCCTTTACGCCTCGTCTTCACCCACTTGGCATCTATTCATTCTCGTTTTTATCACACCCACCTCTTAAATATCCTGTGCTCTACTACTGCCTTGAATTTGGCGGCTTCTACTAATGGGGGCTCAGCTCTTATTTCAATACAGCCAAGAAAGCAAGGCCACATTTCTTCCACAAAGTTATTGCTGTTTCTTTCAACAAACATTCAGTCCTCACAGCAGGCTTACTTATTTTACTCATTACCTTTCTCCAAGCATTTCATATCTTTAAAAATTGGTAATCTGGGTTTTTTCTCCTCTACTAGCAAATATTCTACAAAGTACATAACTCTATTTCCCTGGTCAGAGTGACCTTGGTATGTGATGCATTAAAAGGAAAAGAAACTAAAACAAACTAAAGATTATTTTCTCAATGTCTCCCTTTTTCTTTCTTTCTTGAGGCCTTTAGGTTAGTCTGGACAGGTCCTATAAATTTTCTCAGCCAAATTTCAAAAGTATGCCTGTTCCCAAGGGTTAGGGTTAGTTCAAGTTCCATTCAGGATCTTTTTCTGGTTTCTAGTCTCATGCCTTTACCCAGTGTGTCTCCAAACCTGGCAACTGTTAAGATTGGTGGATTTTAATTCCCAGAATTCTCCAGCCAGCATAGAGAATTCTGGAAGTTGAAATCCACAAGTCTTAAAGTTGCCAAATTTGGGGCCCCTTGCCTTAACCACGACACCAAATTGGTTTCTTAGTATTATTTAATTAACAAACCTACAGCTCTGGAAGGTTTCAGAACTTTTTCATTCCAAATTTACTGTAAGAGATGACCAGGCTGAGCCCAAAGGAGGAGGGGCCTAATGCATCATCAGTCTCGAGTCCCTACGCACTCACAAGAGATCGAAGTCTAGCCCACCTCAAAAGTCTTCCTTATCTCCCACTCATTTCCTTTGGCTGTCAGCTGGTCAGATTTTTGTAGAGCACTTAAGCCTGCAGTAAATCTCGACATTCATTTAAACTGCCTAGATCTCTGATTTCCATGATGCTTGGCAGTTACCCAATTCTGACCTTGCTCAGCTACTGGCATAAATAAAGAGTTCCTCATTTGATACAGTGAGGACAAGCAAACAAAACAATTAATAACATTTGTTAATATTTAATTAATACTGTTCATTTGTTTTTCTTGTTTAATTAACAAGCAAGTGCTAAAACACGGGGCATTAATGATGACTGTGACTGCATTATCCATAGCCCATTTTCTCCACATTGGAATAATTCAAAATATAAGACCACAAAAACCTTACTAAAACCTTCCTATGAGTAAACTCCATTTGGGACCATGCTGCTCAGGAGACAGACCCAAAATTGCACTGTTATTTTATGGGGAAGAGGAAATGTGGGATAACTATGTAATGAAAATATATGGAAATCACAACTTTAAGTAGCATTTCAAAAAACAAATTGCATAAAACCAGCACAACATTTCTTATTCCTAACTATTTTGGTTATATGGACTTGATGAGCCACACAGAATCTGTGAATCAGTTATATGAAAAGGAAAGAGATGGAGAGAAAGAGAAAGAAAGAGGAAAAAGAAAGAAGGGAGAAGGAAGGAAGGAA
>BLBF01000039.1:17976870-18014394 GCA_015471245.1 Laticauda colubrina
GAAAGAAAGAAAGAAAGAAAGAAAGAAAGAAAGAAAGAAAGAAAGAAGAAAAGGAAGGAAGGAAATACTTCCTCCCAGCCACAACTGACCACAGAAAAAGCTCTCAACTAGGTTGGACATCAGAATTATGTCCCTCATTAGTGTCATTTTCTCCCAATTATGGATTCCTTTTCATTTCATGCTGCCTTGTTGAGGCATCCTTCCACCCTTCTCAATCCATCTGACCTTCCTTCCACTCCTTTTGGTCTACAGATACCTTTTTTGATTTGGTGGCAACTAGAACAGTCCTACCATGTTCAAAGGGTGCCTTGTGACCTAGACAAGCAGACAGTTGCCAAGGTCTTGGGCAATACTTCCCAGGATGAAATAAATGCTCAATTTGTTGACTTCTTTATAATCAAAATATGAAGACCATGACACACACACACATACACCCAGAGAGACACACAGAGAGAGATACATCACAATCAGGTTGGAAGGTGAAATATTTGCAATTAGTCCTGTCGAGACTGATTTGCTGCACCATCATATGTTATCATTAAAGCAAAGCTAGAATGACCTTATTGAAGAGATATAAATATCTTGTCACTTCTAAATTGGATAAGGGTGAAAGAAGGAAGTCCACCACAGTGGTTATGTCAGGGGTTATACAACTGACTGTTGCCATTTCATCTTTTATCACAGTTTTTGATGCAGCGGCTTCAAGATGAGATTCTTAATTAAAAATATATCAAACGTCCAAGTTTTTTTTTAAAAAAAACCACACGATATACTGTATGCAAAATTAGGCAAACTCTAAGTGCCCACTGATAATCTACCACTAATTGTAAGATATTATTTTGTCTCATGGGTATCATTATTACTACTACTACTGCTGCTGTTGTTGTTGTTTTTAATGCCTTTATTTGTAATTCTGTTCTATGTATGACCGTAATAAAAATTGATTGATTGGACACATGATCTTAAAGATTTTGCAGTCCCATTGTCGTAACTATGAATAAGGATTCTATACCTTCATTTTTATTTTTGCTGAATTATTAGGAAAATGTAGTAATATAATAGCTTTGTTTCCCACAATAGGATTGTGCATTTAAAAAAATAAATAAACCCTTTGCATATTGTACAAATGAAAGCATAGCATGGATTTGCTAGTTATTAAAGTATCCCTATCTGTTTTTAGGTTTCAGCTTATATTTATGTGATGTTTAAGAGTTATTGTAATCCTCAGTCAGCTCCCTGAAGTGGCCACATCTCTACTTTCAGGTTTTTTTCCATGAATCTCAAAATAATCTCAAAATAATGACTACTTTAAGAGTTCCTTTAATCAGATGGCTCATTAAAGCAGTCATTTCTCTTTTCTTCCTCTCTGGCTGATGCAGAAGAAGATGAAAAAAGAACTCAGTTGCATAGAAATAAACCTAGAGAAGTTTGAAGTGACTTCAATACAATTTTTATTCTAGCAATGGAAAGGTGTTATAGCATGTTGGTATCAAACGCTAATATTCAGCACATCGGCAGAGCTGCTCTGGATTAATTATTTAAAGGAGCATTGGGGGCAAAAACAATAAATTAATGGGAATATTTTAGTCCAACAAGGAAATCTGTTCAGTTTAAATCTCTCTTGTAAAGCTTGAAGATTGTTCCACTTGTTAGCCTATTATCTGGAGTTGTCCTTCAAAAGAAGGATGCATATTCATAAAGAGGAGCTGTGGAAGTGATTATAAGATACGTAGAGCCTAGGATCAGAAAAGTCATTCATAAAAATGAGATGGGAGAATTCATTTCAGGTCCCCAGTTAATTCTGATGAACTCAAGATGCGTAAAATGCCAAAAACACAACTCATAATGGTGAACCCTCTCCATGTACTGATGTGGGGTTTGCAAATACGTGGAGTCAAGTTATACCAACTGCTGAATACAATATATCACATCAGACTTTCTAATTTACTAGGCAAGGAGTGCAAAAATTGTGATGAATATAAGAGAAAAGAAAAGAGAGACAAGACCACCATCCTTTCAGAACTGAAGAAGCTTCTTGGATGAGAAGCAAAATGTCTTCAAAAGGAAAAAAAACCAAGAGAGTTTAGTTGCCGTCTGAAAAAGCACCTGTCAGGGCTCTGATAGTTACCCCCATTTAAATCATGAGTCTCTAGATTGATTTTCAAAGCTTAAAGAAGATTTATTAGGAGTAAACAGGCCAGTGCTGCCTGGGTGTAGCCAACTCTGAGATATATCATTCATTGTTTCCCTTCACCCTGGTTTCCCCCACCCCCTAGGTGTATCGTAATTCATATCCTCCAATGGGACACATCCATAGCCCAGAGTCATCAATCATGCTCTCCAGTTAGAATTTTGCGCGGCAGAAACTTCAGTCACCTAGAAACTATCCTTGAAAACATTTGTGGAATGCAGTTTCAGTTTGCAAGCTGCTGCACTGCTCTCCCCTCCCTTTCTGTTGGCAACTCTAAAAAGACCATAGAAGTATTTTATGAGTTGACAGTGCCTCTGGGACAACCTGGATGGCTGAGAATCTCTCTAGACATACAAGAAACTTTTTGCTACCAACTAGCAATTGTTCTGATTTCTGCGGAAATCTTAGCTTTATTATAGGGTAACTGACATAGCCCTGAGCCTAAGAGCAGGATGACCAGCTATAATGGTATGTGAGAATGACTTTGGAAGATGTGGGGAGGGATTGCTACCTAGGGAACAGACAGATAAGTGAGGGCATAACCCATATTTCCCTCTTAAGCAGAAAAGGAACCTCAGAAAAGAATCTTCCTAACTTCTCGGTAAAACAGAAAAAATATATTTTCATCAGATTTCAAGATTCTGTTCATGGAGCCTTAGAGTGAAGTAGAATTAGCTTATCAGATCGTGTTTCCTGACTGGTTTAGTTGGTCTACCACTGGTAAGGAATGTGACTGACATTTTCAAATAAAGGATTTATTTTCTTTTCTTTTTTTCCTTGTAGGAATTTATGATACTAGATGCAACTGAGGGAAAAAAGATGCCAGATTCTTACATCAAAATTCTCTTCATTTCTTATGCTTATGCATCCATTGTTAAAGAACCAGACTGACGGGTGGAAGGAACAGGGCTTCCATAATGGTTAGAGCTTCTGAGTTTCTTTTTAGTAAGTTCCTTGATGTTTGCTTTCTCAGGTGTCCTGAACAGAGTTAACAGCAGAATAATTTAAAAATATGGGCTTAATAAATATTTAATTGTGCAATCTGGGTTTGGTTGTTTGCTTGCAGAGGTTTTCTTACCCAGCTCGGTAACATCAAGTAATATGATTGATGTCAGTGATGATACATCCAGTTGTGAAATAAAACATCATCAAGCACAGAACTGTGGGAAGAAGAAATATCCACCTGGTTCAGTTCCAGGCTGGGAGAAAGACACTGGAAACATGGAGGCTGATTGGAAAGATGGTTTACCTTCTTTGGGCTTTCTATTTGAGCATCCTATTCCATATGCAAGAACATGTCTTTTAATATTGTATTGGCTGTTATCAGATTCCTATGGGGTCATGTAGAGGTCATAGTTGGCTCTATAGGCAAAAGAAGAAATGCAAGTCCTAGGTGTTTGTCTGAGCTCTCAGGTTTGGTTGGACTGCTCTGAGATGATGGAATGTCTGAAATGCCCATAGGAAACTGTGCCGAGCTCTCTGTCTTCTGCTAAAAGGTGGTGGGTTACTCCTATTACATCCTAAAGGATCATGTCCTCTTCTTCATAATCCCATTATCCTGGAGCTTTTGTTTTGTAGAGAGGCTGGCCCAGTCTTTCTTAATGGGCACAAAATATCTGCTGCGGGGAAGCTATTGAGAGTGAGAAGAAACATGTTTCTCCATTTCTCATGTAGGGAAATATAACATTCTACCTTTTTAATATTCCTCAAAACATTCAATTCTTCTAGGAGGGGACCAACCTGAGACAGTATGCAAGACTCCACAGTTTAACCCTAAATTACAGATTATTTGACTGAAATATCTCTTTGCGGCATGTCGGGTATATAAAAAGGAGTTACATTTCCATTGTCTCCATTCCTTTATGAGAACCTGATCCTGAAACATTAACTCTTAACTTTTTTTTTTTTTTGAATGAATGGAAGAATATCAGTTTGTGTTTGTCTGCAACGCCTATCAGATTGCAACCAATAAAATAATGCGACAGAGACAGATGGTTAAATGTAACCTTGACCTGCATTCGGTCTCTGCTGAAGCCTTCCTTGTCTGCACATGTACTTCTTTCTATGTCTTGGTGATGGAGGCATTCAGAGACCTTATTTTTCCCCAGGGCACCAGCAAATCCTGAATTTCTGATCAAAGAGGGGGAAAAAATTAAAATTCCCACAATTCAGGGAAACCACACAGACACATTCTTGTGGTTACTTGGCAACCACATGAAAGAGCTGCACCATTGACTTTTTCTGTTTTTGTATTTATTTTTCAAGATTTCCTATTCAAGTTTTTTTTTCTGAGTCAAGACCCTGTTATTATGAAAATTCTTCAAGCTACTAAGCTCTTTTGTGTTTATGATTTATGATTACATATATAGGGACCCATTCCTCACACAGAATGGGGGCCGTGGCATAAATCATAATCACCAGTTTGGAGAACAACATTTGAACTGAAATTCTCTAATCTCCAGGGATTATTATTGATAAAGCATAAGTCAACTTTGCCATCTTGTGAAAAAATGTGGGAAAGCGACACACCATCTAGCTATTCAGAAGACACATTTCTACTACAAATATGTACTCACTGCTGGCAAATCTAAGTGCTATCACAGAATTATTATTTTTATTTATTTATTTATTTATTCATTCATTCATTCATTCATTCATTCATTCATTCATTCATTCGATTCGATTTGATTTGATTTGATTTGATTTGATTTGATTTGTATTGCTGCCTATTCAGCCACGGTGACTCAAGGCGGCTTACACAATGTAAAATCATATTTAAAACAAAAATGTACACTTAATGTACATTTATTATATGTACACTTCTCCCAACAACAGCAACAACAAAAACCCAAATGCCCAAAACTTTAACCTTAGACTGTCTACTATTGACCTCACCCCTTTCCTAAGAGATCTATAAGGGGCGTGCATAAGCACACCAATGTGCCTACGGTCCCTGTCCTATTGGTTCTTTTATTTTATTTTTCTTATATGTATGTATTCATTACTATGTTTTTACTTATACCTATTATCTTGTAAGCAATTGACAAAAATAAATAAATAAAAATAAAAAAATATGCTCCTTGTAATTTAAGTTGCATTGTCTGAAAAACTAACCAGTGATCGTCAAGGACACACCATTGCATAAGCCATATAATGCTGGAAAGTTTTTATACCTTTATAATTCGGCATACGGCTCTCCAAAGTAAACACAGAGTTAGATAGAAGATTTAAAATTGAAGCAGCCAACTGCAGAATTTTAAAAAGGCAGAAAACAGGATGTGTGGGACTAATAAATCCTTTTTATTCAAATATCACAAAGCAGCTATCCTTCTTCTGAAATCCAGATCTCCCTCTGCAAATTCTTTTTAGTGCAACTGGATGAATCAACCAATTGTTTATCAGAGCCTTTGTGCCTAGGTGAAATTTTTATGGTTTTTTTTGTTTTGTTTTTAACTATTCTGTAAACAATGGGAAAGCTCACGTTGTCTAGGCTACTGTGAATCATAATGGAAGAAGGGGAAGAAAAATTCCCATGTGATCAAGTTGAACAACTCAAATTGATGCAACCGTTATACAGGTGCGATGGAAAAACAGAAATTTATCCTAGAATAAGCAGAAGAAAAGTTTATGCAGAGCACAGTAACAAAAGAGCTGTTCCTATGTTAGAGTCTGCCATCTTAAATCTTTTTGATTCCCCTGTAGGCAATTCAAATACCTTCAGTTCTGGGCTATCTCGACCACCAAAATGGACAGCAGATTTAGCCTCCCCATTGCAACTTCTAAGATGCCTTAGTTTTAAGGCAATTCAGTGGGAAAGCAATAAGTTGTCTTTGTCCTCTCTGTCCTTGAGACTCTAGAGAGTGGTGTTGCGGTCCACCAGTGGCCTGTGGAGCTGGCAGCAGAGCCAGACAGTGGGGAGGAACATGGGCCAGTCCTGGAGTTTGGGGAGGGCTCAGATGAGGGTCCTGTGTCCAACACAGAGATGGGGCCAGGGTCATCTGGGAATTATGTGCTGATTCCGGAGCCTCCAGAATCTGACAGCAGTGAGGCAGAGGAACAGGGGGAGCCTGTGCCCAGTGTGTGCGTGCACAGAGCTGCCAGAAGGCAAGAATAGCTAAGACAAAAGGTGTGACTAGGGAGTAAGGCTTGGAGATGATTGGCCCCTCCCATAAGACATAAAGGAGGAGCAAAGGCACAAAAGCAACTTTGTTCGTTCTGGTCAGTTTAAACTCTGAAGCTCCGTGTTGACTTTGTGCTTCGTTTGGCCTTGTACAGCCAATGGGCAATTGAGTCGTTGGCAGCATTTCAAGGGAGATAAAGGTGGGTGCTTATCAACCTTATCCCAAAAGATTGTGAACTATTCATAAACTGTTTGGGACTCATTACGGGCTGTGAATGCATATAATTCACAGCCATTGAAATGAAAACAAAGGTTTTTGGGAACAGTGTGTGATTGTTACTGTCTCAGAAAGCCTTGGTCAGAACAGGTAGGCCCTCAAATTCTCCCACCCCACCCTTATTCTGCCTAAAACTCAAGTTTTATTGGGGTTAAATGTTGCAGGATACTTAAGTGTTTGTGGTTGTCCAGTTGCTAACTCATGTCCAACTCTTCGTGTCCCCATGGACCATACAACCTCCAATCCTCCACTGTCTCCTGGAGTTTGCCCAAAGTCATGTTCATTGCATTGATGAGACCATCCAACTATTTCATCCTCTGCCATCCCCTTCTCCTTCAGCCATCCCTCTTTCCCAACATTGGGGTCTTCTCCAAGGAGTCCTCTCTTTTCAATAGGTGGCCAAAAGTCTTTGAGCTTCAGGATCTGTCCTTTCAAAGGACACTCAGGGTTGATTTCTGTTAGGATCAACCAATTGGATCTCCTTGCAGTCCAAGGGACCCTGAAGAATTTTCCCCAACACCAGAATTCAAAAGCATCAATTCTTTACAATTTTTTACATGGAAAACTTGAACAAACTCTCAATGTAATTTCTTAAATCGCTAGCCAGGGTTTCTACTGATCAAATACTTTCAGGTGTGTTAAGTGACACTAAATTCTGGGGATACTGTATATTCATTTACACTTATACAAGTTGCTTAAGTAAGATTTCTGCCATCCTGGTGGCGCATGTAATGTATTAATAGATTAATACATGATTCATTCATTAATTAATGATTAATTTGCCAGATGTGGTTTCAGATCTCTCCAGGAAGCGAACGGAATTCCTTGGACATTTTCCTTCCTGCAGGTCTTGCCTTCCTTCTTCTACAACACAACATTTTGTAAAAACAATTCCCCAGGAAGTTTTGTGAGCTTGTCACACAGTTCTGAAGCCATGCTGAAGGCCTTCATCAGTTTCAAAATATTGTCAGCATATCGGCCATCCGATTTAAGATGTCAGCATATCGGCCATCCACATAACTTCATTACGTAGCATTATCAAAGTAACTGCCTTCCTATGCATTACTACATCAGAACAGCGCTTTTACAGTGGGCCATCGAGCTATCCACCAAATGAATCTCTGCCCCTCCCCAAGTTTTGCAGAAGCCTTTAGACCCAGATGGTGAATTGCCACTCTCCAGCTGCCATGGCTTGACAAACTGAGACATTAGTTTCGTCTTGCCAGCTTAGTTTGGCATCATCGCCTGGACAGATACTTCACAGTTTTCAGTCTAGTTTTACATTTTGTTGATGTGACAGGAATTAATGGAAGCTCTTCATACAGTTCCAATGAAAAACCGTGAGTGGGTAGGGCAGCCTCAGTTCAGGATGGAATAGTGGCTATGCCATTAAAATTCAAGTGTCAACTCATAAAAGCATTCCTGGTTTGCTCTTGAGTTGCCATAGGAAGGAAGGGGGGAGATCTGATGGAGCAGTTAGTTGCTATGACCAGAAGCACATTCCATGCATACCTTTCTCCAGATTGTGTCTCAAGTTACGTGTTCTCCATAGCCCGCTAAAGTGCTTAGTTGGAGAATGTGATTTATGATACACCTTGGGAGGAGGGGAGAAACAGGCTCATCATAGGTGAGCAGTAAATTATGTGGGGCAGAGCCGACTGCACCTAGGAAAAGTGCCGACATGTTGCTCCTAATAAATAATTGGATTTCTTTTGAAACTTGGCTCGAGGTTCATTAATTAATTACGGCGTCCGTCGGAACCCTGACATCAAGATTATTTTTGAAAGAAAAAAATATTCGATTCAATTTTGGGGTTCTCCATCATTTACTGATACCATCTGAGGAATGATAGGTAAACAGGAGAAAAGGGGCCTTCTCTACTCTAATATCAGGGTGCACATCAGATTTGAAAGAAGAAAATGGAGGATTTTTTTCACTAAACAGGACTGTTCCTGTTTCAATAAAAGTATCGCGAGCATCTATTTGTAACAGCAAAGAGTCAAAATGATGAAATATTCTTGCTGATATCCCAATATGGGATGTTGTAAAGAACTATAAAAGAGCTAGAGTGCACATAACAACGTTACAATGCACATTTTAGCACATTTTTAGTACTTTCAGGTACCTATGAGAATGTGAAGATCTGGGGTTTGTGTATATAGAAAATATGCACACACACACACACACACACACATGTTCTTGGTATTTTCCTCACAGTCACCCAGACGAGTTCTCTGTTTTTTTCCTCCCACATTTTAATGTTCAGTTGATCAAAAAAAAAGGAAAATGGGTATAAATATTCATGATACCTTAATCTTTTCTCTTATTTATTTAAACAGCAACAATTCTGCTAACAGGCAGGCGTTCTTCTGACAAGCAAAGTTGACGTGGGAAGCCAGATCCACTGAAAACTCTGCCACTAATTCAACAACTGCAGTGATTTACTTAATGACTGGTAAGAAAAGTCATGAAATGGGGCAAACCTCACTTAGTTGTCTCCCTTAGCCACAGAAATCTTGGACTCAGTTGTGGTTGTAAGTCAAGCACTACCTGTATTTAAAGTTTTTCTGTTGCAGTACTGTTCTGCCAATTAGTTTTTATTAATTTTTGCACAGCAATCCTGTTATTTCCCAAACTGTTTAGATGTCAAAGACAGAATCTGAGCTTCTCTACACAGGTGATTCTCTAAGTTTCGGAAATATTTCATGACACTCAACATACACAGCAATCAATCAGAATACAGCTGGAAGGGACCTTGGAGGTCTTCTAGTCCAGCCCCCTGTACTAGGACAGGAGATCCTGTACCATTTCAGACAAGTGGCTCTCCAGTCTCTTCATGAAAACCTCCAGTCAGCTTTGGAAGCCATATTTCTTGGATGTGATGGAGCAACCACAACTTGTGGTGGCAACTTCTGTTCCACTGGTTGATTGTGATTCACTGTTAGGAAGTTTCTCCTTAGTTCCAGGTTGCTTCACTCCTTGGTGAGTTTCCATCCATTGCTTCTTGCCTTCTGGTGCTTTGGAAAATAAGTTGAACCTCCCTCCTCTTTGTGGCAGCCCCTCAAATACTGGAAGATTGCTACCATGTCCCCCCTCGTCCTTTTCCCCCCTCTAAACTAGCAAAACCCAAATCCTGCAATGATAGGATGTCCTCTCCATCTCACTGGTGGCCTGGCAGAAAATCTCCTTTGTTGTCTTTTTCCACCAACGGCATTTTTGATCAGCTCAACAGCATTTTTATCCATTGTGAACTCTCCCTCTGATTGTTCTCTTTCCCTCTGTGAGCAACATCTGTCACTCACTTGCTATCCAAAGCGCCCTTCGGCCTTTCCTCCAGCATGGATATCCTAAGCAAACCCTCTGTTCCTTTTCAGTCTCTTTGGAGGTCATCCACCAGGGCATCTGGATAAAAGAATATTTTCCAGCCCGATTTCTCTCCCCCCCCCCCAGAGTACAACCCATCAACAAAGTAAGCCTCCTTACTTCTTTTGGTTTATTTTCCTCCCCCTTTCCCCCACTTTTTTGGGGTGGGGGGTTGGAGTTGACAAAATGATGAAGAAACCATTAATTTCAGGGTTTTTCTGTGAGGTGGTTCAGGTGTGTTCCATTCTCAAAGAAGCCTCCTGGGCTTGGAAAGGATTTGCATGGGTTATTTGTTTCTTTCCTCTTCCCCTTGTCTTAGTCCAAGGCAGCGTCTCTCACCTCTGTTCTTCTCCCATGGAAGGTGTATGTGGAAATCTCAAAAGGAAAACCAACCACTGGAGAAGATCCAACTCTATCGTTACTCATCCAGATAACAAGCAACGGTGAGTATTGGATTCACGGGAGGAGTGCCAGGAAAAAAAGAGAGTTCAGAGGTAGGAACTCCACGTAATACAAGGGAGGTGCTCTGGATCATTAATATTCTGCTGCTGGCTTGACCCACTGTCTACTTTGCAGGGAGAAAAAGTAAATATACCAATTGAAAACTTTAGCTTCCAAAGAGTAATGCCAAAGGAGGAAAGGTTGTCACCCCCTTTCAAAGAAAAGTTACATAGGCTTTTGGAAGTCACGTATTTTGTTAATTCCATGATCTTCCTGGGGTGCTCGATATTTGCTAATGCGGGGTTCTTTCAGCCCTCGGGTTATTTGTGGGTATGCAACTTCTGTACTGCCACTCTTCTTGAAAAACACATCCTAGTTCTCTTCATCCTTTTCTGGAGGAAAAGGTGGCACTGAATTTTGTAAGCTCTCCTCTCCGTCTCAGAAAACCTACCCTACGTTTTTAGGTCATGGTGGGGGCGGATAGCTACTTGAAAGAGAAAAATCAAAATAATCAGGGCCAAAACATCACAGAGATAGAGACATCCATACCCTGTACTTTGGGGGGAGGGGCTATCAAAAATGATAAGATGGAAGGCGTGGTCTCTAAAGGTCTATGGAGGTTCCCCATCATCCAGGCCATGGTTGTCCCAAAGGTCTCCAAGGAAAAACAAAGAAAGTCCAGTTGCCTCTTGCACCTTTGGGACAACCATGACCTGGGTGATGGAGAACCTCCATAGACCTTTAAAGACCATGCCTTCCATCTTATCATTTTCATCCAAGAAGCTTCCTCAGTTCTGACTGGACTTCCTTTGTTTTTCCATGAAGACGTTTCACTTCTCCAAGAAGCTTCCTCAGTTCTGACAGAACTTTGTTTTTCCTTGAAGGCATTTCGCTTCTCATCTGAGAACTTTGTTCAGTTCCTGGAAGCTTCTTGGAATAGAAACAAAACATCTCCAAGGAAAAATGAAGTCCAGTTACCTTTTTAAAAAACACCTTTGGGACATAGCCTCTAAGCTTCACTTCCTTAGAACAGAGAATCCTAGGGCTGGAGCTCTTCTAGCCCAAGTCCATGATCAAGACAGGAGCCTTATATAATGATTCTCCAAATCTATTTTTGAAAACCTCTGGTGGTGGAGGAACCAGACCTCTGAGAGGTAAGCTGTTGCACTGATTTATTGTCCATGTGATGGCAGTTGTGGTCTTGCCTGTTACAAGCGAGTGAAAGATGTTAGTAGGAATTCTATCTTTGTTCTTTGTTCTGATTCTACACAAGGATCCTGCAAATTACTTTCATGTGACTTCATTGCCCCAGGCAGGGGAAGGAATTCTCAGATATTGCATACATTGAATATTCTGCACAAAAGAATGGCAGTGAAAATAGTATAAAGATATACAGATATAAGCAATAGTGAATCGGGTAAAATTTTGTCTCCTTGTCAAGAGCCGCAGAGAGAGATTTGCAAAGTGTGGCTCATTTGTGCATCCAAGAAATGCAGATCAAGGGTCAAATTCTTCAACCAACCCAACTGTGTCCTTCATAAAATGGTTGAGTGTCACCTCTCCTTTCAACTTTGCATTCCTTCCTGTTGCCAGCCTGAACAAGTAGGAATTAAACCCAAGGACACTAATTTGCTGCACAGCTTATGTTAGGTTTATGGTGCACCTGTTAGAATCCTGTTCTAGCTTGCTTTTTTTTTTTTTTTTTTTTAATAAACAGAAATGGAAAAACTTTTTTTTTTTTTTTCAAAAAAAAATATTCACTGCTCCTGAAGTTTTAATTTAAACTCTTCTGATAATGAAAACAGGGCCCTTCGCCCACCAACATCTCCATTCCAGCTTTTCTTCTGAAGGATTATCTTAAATTCAGGGCCATCTACATTTTGTACAAAAAGGATAAAATGCATGAATGTCTCTACTCTTAATGATGGGAACCTATTATGCCAATGAACAAACATGTAAGACATTTTTAAAATGGATGAAATAGAATGTGTATATCATTCTTGGTGTAGGGATGAGGTGGCTCAGGGGCTAAGACGCTGAGATTGTCAATCAGAAAGGTCAGCAGTTTGGCAGTTCAAATCCCTAGTGCTGTGTCACAGAGTGAGCTCCCGTTCCTTGTCCCAGCTCCTGCCAACCTAGCAGTTCAAAAGCATGTAAAAAAATGCAAGTAGAAAAATAGGGACCCTTTTGGTGGGAAGGGAACAGCATTCTGTGCGCCTCTGGCATTTAGTCATGACCACAGAGACGTCTTCAGACAGTGCTGGCTCTTCTGCTTTGTAACGGAGATGAACATCGCCCCCTAGAGCTGGAAATGAGTAGCATGTTTGTGCGAGGGGAACCTTTATTTTTTAGCATTCTTAGTATTTTCTTCTTCGTGTGCACTAGGTGCATTAGGTGCACTAGGTGCAGGATCGGCATTTTGGATCATGGAACACTACTTTGCATGGTCAGCTCTGTCTCCAGGGCACAGGCCTGTGGCTTGTATATCTTTGTTGATGGCATCTTGCCATCTCTGTTTGGATGCCCACATGGTTGCCGGCCATGACTTCTAATTGGTAAGCAGTCTTGGCCATGGTGGAAAGTGCTGCTCTCAGGACATGTCCATACCAGCGGAGCTGGCCTTCTCTCATCTTCTCTAGAATTAGTGCCACACCAAAATGTTGTCAAATGGTGTCATTTATGATGTGGTCAAGAAAGGAAACGAGAAGTACAGCATTCTTTGTGTGTGGTGCCAAAAGTTGTCTGGCCAAAAAAGTGACTGCATTGCCAAAAAGCCAGCACAATCCTAGGCTGTCATAGCATCAAGAACAGAAGAAGTCTTAATACCACACCATACTGCACTAACTTGAAATAATGTGGTCAGTTCTGGTCACCACAATACAAGAGACCCTAGAAAAAAGGCTAGAGAAGAGCAACAAAAAGGATAAGGGACCTTGAGGAAGGTCTATGAGGAACATCTTAGGCAGGGGTTCCCAAACTTGGCAGCTTTAAGACTTGTGGACTTCAACTATCAGCTATGCTGGCTGGAGAATTCTGGGAGTTGAAGCAATGGGTGGAAGCTTGTTGAAAGGAGCTGGAAGCAAGGAAGAATTTCCTGACAGTGACAACTGCTTATCAATGGCCTCCTGGAGTTGTGGGTGCTCCATCACTGGGGGTTCTCAAGAAATACTGGACAACCATTTATCTGGAATTGCATAAGGGCTCCTGCCTTGGACAGGCTGTTGGATCAGAAATTCTCTAAGACCCCTTCCAAACATATGATTCTATGATTCCATAGCATAAGTTCCATATGACTATCATCACCTTTCAGAAGATAGGGTTCCCTGTATGCCACAGGGAAGTCTCACTATCCCCAAGGTGCTTTTTCAAGAGGCAATTGGACTTCTTGGTTTTTCTTTGAAGATGTTTCACTTCTCATCCAAGAAGCTTCTTTAGCTCTTCTCATCCAAAAAGATTCTTCACAGCATTAAAGAAGCTTCTTGGGTGAGAATCAAAACATCTTCAAAGAAAAAAACAAAGATTAAGTCCAGTTGCCTCTTGAAAAAGCACCTTTGGGACAACCAAGACCTGGATGATGGAGAAACTCCTTAGACATTCAGTCCAAATGGGTGCATCAAAGCAGAATGTCTGCAGACATTTATACACCTCTCTTTAAATCAGGATGAAATAATGAAGAATCGTCTTAAAGCAAGGCGGCTTCAGTTTCTTGAGGTTGCTTAACATGCTGATAATTACACATCCTTTGTATTTATTTCCACAAAGAGTTGCAGAGTCTTTTAAATGTGTGGGTTGCCATCTAATGGCCATCCAGATTTTTGCAATCTAAGAGATACATTCTTTATCCAAATGGTTCTTGACTTACAAGCAACTTCTACAGCTAAACAAAGACACTTAAGTGAGTTGCACCCCATTTCACATTCATTTTGCCACAATCTTTTTTGACACAATTGAACAAGTGAATCCAGGGGTGGGATTCTACCGGTTTGGGTGAACTGGGTGTTAAATTTGCATCTGGTTCACTGAACCGGTATTTGAACTGACCAGTTGCCCCCACTCACTCTCCCCTCCCCTCCCAGGAGTCTCCACGTGGCCCATTTTTGATGGAGGTAAGTTCAGGGTCTGCACAGAGGCTCTAGGAGGGGGGGAAATGGGGCTTCTGGAAGTCTAGAAACAACCCTGTTTCTGTCTTCCAGAGGGCCTCCAGAGCCCAGGGGAGGCCATTTTCGCCCTCCCAAAGGCCCAAGGGAAGCCTCAGGACTCTGGAGAAAGTGAAAAATGGCCCTCCCGAAAGTTCTGGTAGGCCACACCCACCATGGGCACACACTTCCAACGTTGGAAGTTTTTAAGATGATGTTGGATAACCTTTTGTCCGAATTGGTACAAAGTTTCCTGCCTAGGCAGGGGTTGGACTAGAGGACCTCCAAGGTTCCTTCCATATAACAGTAAACTCTGCTATTCTATTCTATTCTAAATGCTTGTAAGTTGGGGGACTAGATAGGTGGAGTCTACACCAAACGTAGTATACCGGATTGGCCGAGTAGCTTTTTATATTATAATGATTTGGCATGTTTCATTTTGAAGCCATTCTCCTGCTGAAAGGCCTTCAAACTACTCTATTAAGACAAACAAAGGAAAAGCATTCAACCTTTAAACATTTTTCCCCATTAATCCTTTTTCTTGCATTTGGGACTAATTGCTGGTTAATTCCCTTCTCTGTCTCACTCAGACATGACCTGTTTGTTAGCCTATTAATAGAACCCCATGTAATGAAGTATTAGAAAGATATATTAGAAAAAAAAATGCTTTGTAATTCTAATGTAACTCAACTCTAAAGTAGTACTGCCACTTTCTGGACTCCAGAAGAAAATACATTTATCTGCAATAAATATAACATCTCCATGTAGTTTTAGAATAGATAGAATTCTATATTGGCCAAGTGTGATTGGGCACACAAGGAATTTGTCTCGGTGCAAATGCTCTTAGTGTACATAAAAGAAAAGGTACATTCGTCAAGGATCAAGAATCATGAGGTGATTTCTTTGCAAATCATTTCCTTGCAAAAACACCAAAATGCTTTCTTATCAAAGAACTCATGAGTTTTAACTGCACTTTTCCCTCCACTTGTTACGTCACTGAATCACACTTGTATGAATTTTGGGTGCTACCAAGAACACAGCAAGGGAGGTCTCTACAGAGTCCCAAAAGTGCTATTTTTTTCCAAGAGGCAGCTGGACTTTCTGGTTTTTCTTTGAAGACCTTTCACTTCTCATCCAAGAAGTTTTTCAACTCTGCCTCTTGAAAAAACACCTTTGGGACAACCATGACTTGGATGACCGAAAATCTCCACAGACATACATCTGTAGAGCAGAGTTTCTAAACCTTAGCAACTTCAAGATCTGTGGACTTCAACTCCCAGAATTCCCCAACCATATATCTTAAAATTGTCAAGACTGAGAAAGAGATCACAACTGCTCACCCCTACTTCAGAATTTCCATGGTCTAAGTATGGTCCTGTACCACCAACATTTTCCTACAAAATGAAAGAAGGGTTTGTTATGAAAGAAATGGAAGCCAACAGAGATATCGGACAGCTGGTTCCTTCAAAAACTCCTTGTCTAAGCTTAGGCAAACTAATTGAGGGGACATGGAAAAGTAGAAGGTTGATGTTGAGTGGAAATAAGTTGTCCTGAATTACAGCTATTTGTTTAGTGACCATTTGAATTTTGCAACGGCACTGAAAGAAAGTGACTTATGACCATTTTTCACAACTATGAGGAAGCATCATCGTCCCTAAGATGTAGCTGATCATTATGCCTTTTTTGTAGTTTTCCTAAATGTTCAAAACTCAACAAACAAAAACTGCACTGAGAGCATTTTTTTCATAAGTTAATATGAATAATTCATATGTTTACTCTTGTAAGAGTTATAATCTTTTCTTTAAAGGTTATATAAATGGACAACCCCAACCACACTGAGAAATTTACATTTGGCAGTTTTGTTTTGAGCAGTTAAAATTGGAAGCTGTCATTTAGATAGACCACAAGATCTTGGTGTCTCATTCAGAGCTACAATCCATACAGAGGCAAGTTAAAGAGATATATTCTTTAATGGTATCCAGGGACCTGTACAAAGAACTTTGAAAAATGTGACAAAATCCATCTTTCAAGCTAATTTCCATACTCTGATGATTTTTTGCATATATTAAAAGCACAGATGTTTTCGAGCTGTTTTACAACTTGAAAAACAACAGGGAAAAAGGAGTATTTTTCTAAAATCTAAATGATTTCCCCACCCCAAGCATGAATTCTTGGAAAGAGATAAAAAGTAAGATATACCTCAAACTCTTAATTGTGAAAAGAATTTCCCCCCAACCCATTGATAGAATAATTCTACAAAACCTTTACCTCCCTGGAATATTATGTTTGTTAAAGTAGAGCACAGTTCAAACCTCTCCTTTTCCCTGCTTTTCCCCATCCTTCCTCTCTCATTACCCAACATAACGCATTCCTGTTAATCCAAATCTTACACAAGTATTTGTGCACAGCTAGCGAGGATCTTAGTCAAAGTTCTCTTCTCTTCTCAGCACACCCCCTTCCTTCAAAGCCCTTGAGAACATCTCCTGTCACAGGGCTTTCTTCAAGACATACAAGAAGACAGCAACACTTGAATATCCATTCTGAAAAATTCCTTGGAGGAGGAACAGATATATATACATATATACATATATATATGAAAAGTTCTCTTCACAGGTACCCTTCGAGATTCAGAAAACCCACCGTTATTTTTAGGAGCCATGCCCCTTACCTTCAAAGCCAGAATCAATGAGCCCAAATTGTTCCAGCACTTTCACAAAGAGGACAATCATAACCAGCACAGCTATCATCTCAAGTCCTTCCAAGTTCATGATGCTTCAAGTCATGCTCTAACCTGGCTATGGAGGAAAGAACTCATCTTGTGCCTGGACTTCTGAGTGAAGCCATGGAGCCCCTTTGAGAGGTGGAGAGCCTCGGAGAGGAAAAGTGGAAGAAAGCAAAGGGAAAGAGAAGGAAGACCGAGGAGGAGTTGACTGACAGGGAGGTGAATGTCTTCGATCGATCCTAACAGAGTCCAGAAGTAGCAGCCAGATTAAAGTCTCTGGCTTGATAGGATAATCCGTTTGCTCATCATCCCATTCCAGCACAGCCATAAGGTCCAAGAGGTCATCCCACAAACGCCCTTTGTGGAATACGATCTACCTTGAAGTAATAGCTGAACATCTGGGAACAATCTCTCTCTCTCTCTCTCTCTCTCTCTGGTTCCTCCCTTCTCTACTAGCAGCTCAGAGCTAATAGCAAAGCATCATTGTGGATATTTAGTTGCCTGGGAAACTGAAGCTACCGAATAAGGGATCCTCACACAGGATGTTCAGAAGATAACCTTTGAAAGTACGATTCCAAATAAGCAAATAGTGAAGCATTTGCCACCAGATCTTAAAATACAAAGGGAGCTAACTTTCCTTACAAGCTACTCTACAAGCAACTGTTTATTTGACACAATAGGGTGGCAGTTGGGCAACTGTCTTCAAATTCCAGGTGGCATCGAGAAGATCATTTTACAGCTGCTATGTTAGTGAAATAAGATTATTTCATGGACCCAAAATCCAGCATAAAACCCTGATGAAGATGGTTGTACTTTCTGGTTCTCTCAAACAATACCACAAGATTTATGCATACGCATTTGAAGCCTGAGGATTTGATACTCCAGAAAATAAGCTTCTTGACATCAGAAGGACAACTGCAAAAGGTACATTTTTTGTTTCACTTTAAAGCATTTAATAAAATGAAAAAAAAAAATGCTGAATGAATAGAAACTAAACTGTTTCTTTTAACTGTTACAGAAGCTGTTATGTTAACTATTACAGAACCTGTATGAATTGAGTTGAGAAGCTAAGAAGAGGTGGATGATGTTAAGTCCACCATAAAACCCACGGATTGTAACCTGGAAAGTTAAACAAACAAATTCATTCCATATTGTGGCTAAAAAAATTATATCATTAAATGACAGCATTCATGAAGTCTCCAGAATTCATGCTTGATTTTCAGGAGTTTCCTCAGTGCAGAAGTAATCCTGTGAAACAGTGGAGCAATTGGTCAATTTCTTTTGTGACCAGGGGTACAGAGATATTGTTACAGTTCACAGGGAAGAGGCCTTTCTCATTATATCAGGTAGATCTTTGACCCACACAGGAAGGGCTATTTCTAGTAAGAACCTTTAGGAGATAATGACTCCCATATTAAGTCTGGTCATTTGGATTGCTGAGGTTTAGCAATGTTGGGGAGAAATTGCCTCCCAACTCCTATTTTAGTCCAACTTTGCAAAGAACACCCTTGGTCTAACTGGAATTGGCCCAGGAAAGCCATGTTTTACTTCTGACCTCAACCATCACAGAAGATGCTGACTGACACATATGTCTACCTACAACGCAGGACCATCAACTTCCGTCCAGCATCAACACTCTTATGAGTTCCAGGTAGAAAAATAATCTAAAGAAACCTCAGGTCCCAGACAGAACTATAATTCTTAGCACCTAGGAGGAAATCTGTTTCCACTAAGGTTGCCATATCTTGACCACAAAACTCCAAATGACACTCTGTGTGGTCTTCTACTTTTCTGAAGGTTTTCAGCTCCAGCAGCTACTAGATATTATTTTTATTGCTATTTATAATAGGACATCAGCATTCTAAAGTCCACACATTTTAAAGTTGTTGAGATGGGTAAACACCGGATGTAGTCATTAGAGAGATAATATAAAATGTATATTTCTATATTTATTTGAATAGATCTGCCAAGCAAATTGTAAACAGATGGAGTCATCTTTACTACACTTGCTACTGCTACATTTTCAGATTAACATTCGCTAACAATTTCAGCTACAAATTATATTTATCCTTCCCTGCAGCAAAATTGTGCAAGTCACTGAAATGTTTTCAAATAAAGAGAAATAAAAATGAACTTGAGCAAAGAGAGTGAGAAATTGAATTAACAGTTCAATGTTTCTCAAAAAAAAAAAAAAAAAAGATTTGGTAAGCATTACTCGTTAACTCAGCTTTAGACTCAGACACAGAGAGAGAAAGAGAGAGGGAGAAAGAGAGAGAGGGAGGAAGGGAGAGGGAGAGAGGGCGCGCAATAATAATAACAGAATAATAGAATAACAGAGCTGGAAGGGATTTGGTTCTTGTTATGGACTCCAGAGACACAGAGTGTTGGAGTTAATGTATCCTGATAGCTGTGATGGAGATCTTACTAATCTGATTTTACTACCTAAAAATGACCCATCTTTATGGGGATCTTATATTCCATCACTAAGTGTGGCTTAGACCACAGTCCTCAACCTTTAATGAAATGTCTGCAAGAAAACAAGCAAGCTCAGAGAGCACCAAGAACATTTTTAACCATGATTCTTTTAAAACTTTCCTTTCCACCTTACTGTGGCTCTCCTAGATTAAGTCAGATAAACATATATTTTGGAAGAATTAAACATTGATGATCCAATTGTCTACTCTCAAATAATTAATAACATGTTACGCTGTGGATTTTTTTAAAAAAAATGGAGGAAAAATCTGAAGTCCAATGTTGACAGAGCAGAGCCACCAGAGCAGAGCCACCATAGAGTCTAGACAAGGGGTGCTTATTTTGTTAATCCACAAATGCCAAGACATTTTGAATTTATAACTGAAAGCTGTTTATTGCTTGGACAGCACTTAAAAAAAAATAGATTAGAAAAATAGTGAATTTGGAAGGAATAGATTTAAATATTTAGACCATGGATAGAATATTCCAGATAGCCAAGCAATTGATGTTTATCACACTAATTTCCTCATCTATAATTATCACCAAAATAGGAAACGCTGTTATGAATATAAGATGGGAATAACTAATAAAATTGATATGACTAATGAAAATTTTTGTAAGTGATATATGACAGATTGTCACTGAAACAGGACTGTTATCTGAATTTAAGTTGGCTCTGGTTCTAGGTCCATCTAACTCAACATTCCAGGTTACTCAGGGACCTTACAGATGGGAAGTATTCAAGGACACCACTATATGATGAAACCCTGATAATCTGATTTTTCTATGAACCTGTCCAGGCTCCACTGAAAGCTGCCCACACAAATTTCTTGCAGTGAATTCCACAAGTTTTTCTTCATGAATCTCCTTGAGTTCTAACTAACAGCATGATGAAAGATTTATGTCAGCAAGTTCAGGTCCTAACTTGGCCTTTGGGGCTGTGAAAAATTCCATAAGAAACAACAACCTGGAGAGCTGAACTGGTGATCAAACCACAGAAGACACGCATAAGTACTTCTAAAACGTCTATAGGTAAAAATAAAGGTTCCCCTCACATATACATGCCAGTTGTTTCTGGCTCTAGGGGGCGGTGTTCGTCTCTGTTACAAAGTCAGTGCTGTCCGAAGACATCTCCGTGGTCATGGGGCCGGCAGGACTAAATGCCAAAAGGCGCATGGAACGCTGTTCCCTTCCCACCAAAGGGGTCCCTATTTTTCTACTTGCATTTTTTTATATGCTTTCAAACTGCCAGGTTGGCAAAAGCTGGGACCAGGAATGGGAGCTCACTCCATTACGCAGCGCTAGGATTCGAACGGCTGAACTGCCGACCTTTCTGATCAACAAGCTCAACGTTTTAGCCCCTGAGCCACTGCGTCCCTATAAACTGCTTAGAGGGGGCTATTCAACTTTTTTTTACTACCGGTTCTGTGGGCATGGCTTGGTGGGTAGGGCAGGTGAAGGGTACTGTAAAATCTCTGCTTAGAGGTGGTATTTGCTGGTTCTCTGAGCTACTCAAAATTTCCGCTACCGTTTTTCCAGAATCAATCAGAACCTGCTGAATACCCACCTCTGCTATAAACCACTATAAAGCGGAATATAAGTCGAAGTGCTATTGCTACTTGCTAAGGAACTAACTCATTTACAAAGATGCCCAGCCTTTAAGAAGCTGTTTTCTGTGTCAAACTGAGATCCATCCAAAAGTATAAAATCTATTTACAAGAAGCCAATGTTCATGTATGTCTTTGTGTACTGAAAGATGTTACAATGTGTTGCTTTCCTAACTTTGTGCTTAATTCTAATATTTTACTTAATTCAGCCCCTGCTGTTTTCCTGGCTGTTATCTTGGCCTTTCTCCATTAACTTTTCCATGATTCAGTTGGTTTATTTTCATTAAGCAGAGTATCACTCCATCAGTTCCCTTGTTCTAAACAGTCATTCTGAATTCAGCCTCTTAACTCTCGTGAAATCAAATTTTCTTTCCATTCTGAATTTTCGCATTCTATCTGAAGGATTGCAACACCCACAAAAACACCCACATTTAATCTACTTAATCCGAGAGCACAAACACAGCACAAATCTGACATCAATGTGATCTTGAAGACGCACTGAAGATCTTGATCTTGATCAATGTGATCTTGAAGACGCATTCAAGACGTACTGTGGAAATCTGTCCACCTTTTCCTGTAGTTTAAAGAATTAAGGAAAGCATGTTTCTGATTTGAATAAAATGTACATAAAAATGATCCTTGGGCAACATATTTCAAAAATGACAGTGTTATTGCCGTGGTGCCAATTGTTACATTACATAGAGATTTTTTTTCTTTTAGTTTCAGTATTTATAGTTTAAATGTATATTTTTATCTCTCTCTCTATAAAAGCAAAATATCACTCACACATCATCACAAAATCTCCAGAACCGTAAAGCCTACAAAGTTGAAATTTGGCACCTATGTTCCTCTTGGCTTCCAGTTGCTCACTAAGAAATTTTTTTTTGAAATGACCATCAGAGCATTCAGTATTTCTTCAGCATTAGTATTTATTATTATTATTATTATTATTATTATTATTATTGTTGTTGTTGTTGTTGTTGTTGTTGTTGTTGTTGTTGTTGTTGCTGCTGCTGCTGCTGCTGTTATTATTATTATTATTATTGTTGTTGTTGTTGTTGTTGTTGTTGTTGTTATTCCACTCTGATGCTAAGGAGTTCTACTCTCCCTCCCCACCTGGAAAGAAATTTCTTCCAAAGGCAAAACACAAGCAGAGGAGAGGAAACAAACAGCTTTAATGTAGAACAGTTGAGCTAAGCCATACCCAGGCTCCTTGCTGTCTCCTTCTGGCTCACACAGCAAACACTGCTTTGGTTTCCCTCAACTCTCACCCACACTGACAGGATGCTAGCCAGATGAATACCCATGGATGCTGGGAGGCAGAGGAACAATTTTTCCCCCTTATTTTCCTCTCCAAAAACTAAACTTAAATTTCGTAGCAAAGCACGAATATCGAGCTAGTTAATTACACAGGTGAAACTCAAAAAATTAGAATATCATGCTACAGTTAATTTATTTCAGTAATGCAACTTAAAAGGTGAACCTAATATATGAGATAGATTCATTACATCCAAAGCAACATAGTTCAAGCCGTGATGTGTCATAATTGTGATGATTATGGCTTACAGCTCATGAAAACCCTAAATCCACAATCTCAGAAAATCAGAATATTGTGAAAAGGTTCAATATTCTCGGCTCAAAGTGTCCCACTCTAATCAGCTCATGAAGCCATAACACCTGCAAAGGGTTCCTGAGCCTTTAAATGGTCTCTCAGTCTGGTTCAGTAGGAAGCACAATCATGGGAAACACTGCTTACCTGACAGTTGTGCAGTAAACCATCATTGACACCCTCCATAAGGAGGAAAAGCCTCAAAAGGTAATCACAAATGAAGTTGGATATTCCCAAAGTGCTGTATCAAAGCACATTAATAGAAAGTTATGTGGAAGAGAAAAGTGTGGAAGAAAAAGGTGCCCAAGCAGCAGGAATGACCGCAGCCTGGAGAGGCTTGTCAGGAAAAGGCCATTCAAAAGTGTTGGGGACTTTCACAAGGAGTGGACTGAGGCTGGAGTCAGTGCATCAAGAGCTACCACACATAGACAGATCCTGGACATGGGCTTCAAATGTCGTATTCCTCTTGTCAAGCCGCTCCTGAACAACAAACAATGTCAGAAGCATCTTACCTGGGCTAAAGAACAACAAAACTGGTCAGCTGCTCAGTTGTCCAAAGTCCTCTTTTCTGATGAGAGCAACTTTTGCATCTCATTTGGAAACCAAGGACCCAGAGTCTGGAGGAAGAATGGAGAGGCACACACTGCAAGATGCTTGAAGTCCAGTGTGAACTTTCCACAGTCTGTGTTGATTTGGGGAGCCATGTCATCTATTGGCATTGGTCCACTGTGCTTCATTAAGTCCAGGGTCAACGCAGCCGCCTAACAGGAGATTTGGGAGCACTTCATGCTTCCTTCCGCAGATGAGCTTTATGGGGATGCTGATTTCATTTTCCAGCAGGACTTGGCACCTGCCCACACTGCCAAAAGCACCAAAAGCTGGTTCAGTGACCGTGGGATTATTGTGCTTGATTGGCCAGCAAACTCACCTGACCTGAACCCCATAGAGAATCTATGGGGCATTGCCAAGAGAAAGATGAGAGACATGAGACTGAACAGTGCAGAAGAGCTGAAGCATCCTGGTCACCTCAGCAGTGCCACAGGCTGACAGCTTCCATGCCATACCACATTGAGACAGTCATTGCCGCAAATAGGGCCCAAACTAAGTACATGCTTATACTTTTCAGAGGTCCGATATTGTTCTATGTACAATCCTTGTTTTATTGATTGCATGTAATATTCTAATTTTCTGAGATTGTGGATTTGGGGTTTTCATGAGCTGTAAGCCATAATCATCTCAATTAAGACAAATCAAGGTTTGAACTATCTTGCTTTGCGTGTAATGAGTCTATTTCATGTATTTGGTTCACCTTGTAAGTTGCATTACTGAAATAAATGAACTTTTGCACAATATTCTAATTTTTTAAGTTTCACCTGTATTTGTTATTCACTTCTTGGAGTTGTAAGATGAACCATGTCCATTTATTTTAGCACAGTCTTTCAAAGTTATTTAGGAGACTTGCAACTATCCATTTATTTAAAATGATTATTTGTTGTTTTTCTCAACTGCTTTCTATGGCTAGTGAATCTCTTTTAATTTACATTATATTTTTACCATGCAAAGCGTCCTTCATTTCTTAAAGCTTTTTGATATTGGGCACCATTGGAAGACAGAGGAGAAATAAGGAAAATAAATAAATAAATGACTAATGAATAAATAAATGATTCTCCTCCCTGCCCCTCCTGTGGACTAGGAGCATGAAAAACAGAGAGTTGAACCCAAACCAGAACTCGATGGCAATATAGGTATTCCTCAAGTTATGACCACAGCTGAGTCCAAAATTATGATCACAAATCTCTGTTGCTAAGCAAGACAGAAAAAAATCCCAAACTGCTCTGGAATTCTGCAAGTTTTCTCTTTGGAATTTTGTTCCACACCTGCTGTCCATCCTTTCTGTTCTGGACTTGTTTCTCTGCTGCACGTAGAGAGAAGAACCATCCAGCTGCAAATCAATGGTTTACATTGTAAAAATGATTCCCCTCCCCTCATTATTCTGATTCTGAGAGTGGGTGGAAGAGGTAATGGAGCAATCCTTTATCCTCTAATATTGCCTGAATGATTTCTCTCTGAGATAATTCTTTTACAATTAATCTGCTTTTCGAAGAAGGCCCAGGAGAACGGTGCAATAAACCATCTTTTCCCCAAAGCTACGGATTATGTAAACTGTTTTGAAGTTCCACTTCATTTTTATTTTATTTTTTTCTGGGGTTTGTTTAGTACAGAGCAGCTGCCTGCATGTGTACAACTCCCATTGCAGTGAGGGGAAATAAGTCCAAGGAGCTTAGCATCCACATAAAATTGTGATCCAATAGATTAAAAAAAAAAAAACATCTCTTTGTTGCAACCTATTATCTTTTTTTCACCTCGTAGAAAGTTTTTAAGAAGAGATTGGACAACCACTTGTCCGAAATGCTATAGGGACAGTGGGTTGGACAAGAAGACCTCCAAGGTCCCTTCCAATTCTGTTATTCTGTTATTTATGTTAGCCTCCACCATCTAGTTCATGCCACTTGGGAACAGAAGAAGCTGTTCTGCATAGATTAAATTAGGATGCCTCACTGTGACAAATCTTGAACATGAGAGTTCAAAAGAATAATTCAAGAGATAGCAGGTTATGAAAAAGTGATGTATGTCTCTGGAGGATCAGCTTTGAAAATACTCTGGCATGCATTTAATGCCTTGTGGAGTTGAGTTTCTCTTCAGCCATATCTTCCACCAATTGATCCAAAATTAAACACATATTTAGAGACTTACTATTCAGTGCTAGCAAACCTCTGTGTACCCATGGCTGTGTGTGTGAGAGACAAATCTCTGGACTACATTTAGTTACAAATCCCACATTCTAGATGCCGGAAGCATCTTAAAGAATTAATTTGGGAAAAATGAGTGCTTGCAATCCACTATGGCAAAATAAGAGGCAAATCTCCTTGGCAGTCATTTTGGCAATCAGTTTCCCCATCTAATTTCAAATTTCCAAATCCAGTCTGCCACAGAACTTTGGCCTACCATTAGATTAATTTGATGCATGAACCCTATCCTATTCTGTTCAACCCAACCTCTATTGAGTTCAAACCCAATCCACTAATGTTTAAAATTATATCTAAATCAACCTAGCCTTTAAAAACATATTAGCATATGTTCAAGAAAACAATATACCTATGAATCTTTTCATTTTTATTTGCCTTAATTAGTCACCATTGCCCATGTAATAATTCTACAGCTTTTTTCCTGCCTCACTACAGCTGCATATACCCATTAAGCACCTTTTGTGGCCACAAACCAGAGCCACAGACCACCAAGACTCAAGATTTAATTCATAACATTTCTTCTAGCCTTCATGGACCCTGTGTGAAGAATATCATGCCCACCTTCCCCCAGGGATCCATGGACCAAAGGTTGAGAAAAAAGCTAGAGCCCACTGCAACTACATAGCCAAAAAGGCATTAAGAGTTGTTAACCTAATCCTGCATAGCTTTTCCTCTGGTAATATTGTACTACTAAAAAGAGCATACAAAACATTTGCTGGATCAATTCTCGAATACAGCTAACCTGTCTGGAACCTGCATTGCATATCAGATATTAACACAATCGAGAGTCCAGAGATATTTCACAGGAAAAGTTCTCCACTCCTCCACTTGTAGCAGAATACCTTATGCCTCCAGACTTGAAATTTTAGGCTTAGACAACCTAGAACTACAGCGCCTTCGGTCCGACCTAAGTATAGTACATAAAATTATATATTACAATGTCCTACCTGTCAATGACTACCTTCAACTTCAACCACAATAATACATGAGCACGCAATAGATACAAACTCAAGGTAAACCACATCAAACTTGATTGCAAGAAATACGACTTCAGCAACAGAGTGGTCAACGCCTGGAATGCTCTACTTGACTCTTTGGTTTCTTCCCCAAACCCCAAACCCTTTAACCTCAGACTATCCATTGTTAACCTCACCCCATTCCTAAGAGGTCTGTAAGGGGCGTACATACACACACCAACGTGCCTACTGTCCCTGTCCTAAAGTTCCCCTTTCATTCATATCCATTTCATGTATTCATAATCATGTTTATATTTATATCTGTTGTCTAATACATCCTTGACAAAGAAACAAATAAATAAAATAAACCACTGCTTTAGGCCACTGTGGAGTTACTTCAGCCATTTTCTGGGACATCAGCAAAGGCCCCGAAGAAATCAAACCAGCTGTTCAGCAGATGTGGAACAACAGAAGGAAAGCTAGAAGATTTTATTGACTCTTAACTATTTTGGGTGCAGTTCACACATCTCTAACTGTCTGGGGCTGATGGAGGTTGGAGCAGAAGCTTTCTGCCAGGAGTTGGAGAAGACTGGCTGGAACAGAATGGAAGGGGAAATTTTGTTTCTTGGATCTTGGAGTCTTAGTGGACAACCAGCTAAATAGGAGCCAGCTGCAGGCAGCAGGAGCCAAAAAAGCTAATACAATCCTGAGTTGTATTAACAGAGGGATACAATTGAGATCAGTGTGTTAATGTTTGATGTGGTTCTGACGTGTGTGTGTGTTCTTTTCCTTCGCACCTGGGTTTGTTAGTGTATCTTTCTAGTGTTCGTGATCTCAGTTGATCTATGTGTCTCCTCCAGCTTCTTCCATCCTCTGTTTCTAGTCTGTATGACCGGGATCCTGTTATCTGGGTTATTGTTGCCAGTATCCAAAGTGGGTTCCCCGTGAGATTTTTTGCGCAGACCAGGTCCCCTGTTCCGAATGTGCGGTGCTTACTAGAGGAGTCTGCTGGTTTTTCAGGGCTGTAAGTGGGGTGTAATCTATCTAGGTACGATCTTAATTTTCTGCCTATCAATAGTTCTGTTGAGCTTTTATTCATTGTGGTGTTAGGTGTGATGTGTTGTATAGTTAGCATTTTGCAGATTTTTTCTTGTATGTCCCCTGTGTCTAGTTTCTCTATAGTCTTTTTCGTATACCGAACCATGCATTCTGCCCATCCCTTTGTAGCCGGCCGACCCTGCACTGTCATGGCATGCCTTATGCCATGTTCGGCGAGGAACTTTTCAAATGTCAACACCGTGAACTGCGGCCTGTTGTCTGAAACCAATAGATCTGGCAACCCATGTATTGCGAACAGCTTCCTCAGCTGTCTGATGACGGCTTCTGTTGTTGTGGAGTTCATGATGCTAACCTCCAACCAATTTGAGTCAGCGTCTACTATTATTAAAAATGTATGTTCTTTTCTCGGCCCTGCGAAATCTATGTGTATTCTCGACCAGGTTCCCCTCGGTGTTTCCCAGTCGAGCACAGGTGCAACAGGGGGTGTAGGTCTGGATTTTTGGCATTGTGTGCACATTTCCACCCATCTCCCAATATCCTTATCCATCCCTGGCCACCATACATAACTCCTGGCAAGGCATTTCATTCATACGATACCCGGGTGTCCTTCATGCAAGATATACAGTACTTGTTCTTGGAGTGTTTCTGGTATGACTACCTGATCCCCCCAAAGTATAGAACCTTTTAAAATTGAGAGTTCTGTCTGTCTGTTTCAGAATGGTTTAAAAGTCTCGTCCATCTCGTTTTCTGGCCAGCCTTTTCCTACCTAGTTTAAAATCCGCGCCATCTTTTTGTCTCTTGCGGTTTCTTTCGCGATGTCCACTGCGGTTATGGGTAGGTTTGGTAGTGTCTCAATTTGTAGCATGAATGTGATTGGTGCTGGGTCACTTCCCAGTTCAGGCAGGGGAGAACGACTCAGGGCGTCAGCGTGTGATATGTCCTTCCCTGGCTGGTGGATTAATTTGTAACTGTATGCGGCAAGGAACTTGGACCACCTCGTCATTCGTGGTGACAGGATGTTTGAGGTGGCCTTGTTTCCTGTGAGTATTCCCAAGAGTGGCTTGTGGTCTGTAATTAATGAGAAAGTCTTGCCATAGAGGTATTTATGGAATCGCTTGACTCCGTTTATCGCTGCTAGCGCCTCTCTGTCCAATTGGCTGTAGTTTCTCTCTGCTCTAGATAGCATTTTGGAATAGAACGTGATCGGTGCTTCTCTCCCATCTGGTAGCGTGTGGCTGAGTATGGCTCCGACGTCGAACGGTGATGCATCTCAGGTGAGTGTCAGTGGCAGGGTTTCGCCTGTATTGAATTAACACAGATTCGGATGTCAGCAAGTCTTTTATTTCCTGGAACGCGGCTTCTTCTCGTCGCCCCCAGGTCCAAGTAGCTGTCTTATCCAGCAATCTGTGTAATGGTTCTGCCATTGTTGCCTTCTGTGGCAGAAAGATATTATAGAAGTTAATGAGTCCCAAAAATGCTTGCAGGTCTGTTTTATTTTTGGGTCTGGGAGCTTCTTTTATTGCTTTGATTTTCTGGTCCATGGGGTGGATTCCTTCTTTATCTATTAGGTATCCTAGGAATTCAACTTGAGGGGTGGCTAGTTGGCATTTTTCTTTTTTTACTTTGAGTCCCGCCTCTTGAAATCTTTGTAAGACTTCCCTGAGGTGGCTTTCCAGTTGGTTCTTGTCACTAGCTGATACCAGCACATCATTGAAGTATGGGACCACCCCTTTTATTCCTAGTAATAGGTGCTCCATCAAGCTTTGGAACACCCCTGGGGCCACGCTGACTCCAAATTGCAGTCTTTTGCATCTGAATGCCCCCTTGTGAATCACAATTGTTTATGCCTCTAGTGTTTCGGGGTTGACTGGCAATTGCTGGTATGCTTGTGCAAGGTCGAGCTTCGCGAAGATCTTTCCTCCCCCCAATGAATGTAACAGATGTTGTACCGCCGGAACGGGGTATGCACTTTGTTGTAGCGCGTGGTTGAGGGTGGCCTTATCCATCTGGCTTAATCGGAGTCACTATTGGGGTTTCCCACCTTGTGTGGTCTATTTGTTCTAATACCCCCTGTGTGATGAGTTTATCCAATTGCTCATCGATCTTCGGTTTTAATGCGAAAGGGACTTGCCTTGCCTTTAACCTGATTGGGGCTATGTTCGGGTTCAAATTAAATGAGATAAGGGACCCTCGAAACTTGCCTAGTTTTCCATCAAACACATCCTGGAAATCCCTCATCAGGCTCTCCTCCCAGTCTGTTTCGGTGACGCTGTTGATTCCGGTCACTCCGATTCCCAGGGGCACGAACCATTCGAGTCCCAGTAAGCTTGGGCGATCCTGGTCTACTATTGTTAGAATTGCCGTGTGCTTTCTGAAGTTAACTTGGAAATGTCCGAGTCCGACTACGGGGATCCTGTTCCCTTGGTAGTCCTTCAGGGTCAGTTTTTGGCTCTCTAGTTCCTTTCTTCGTATGCTTGGTATCAGTCTCTTAAGTGTGTTCCATGATACCATAGACAGGTATGAGCCGGAGTCCACCTCCATCTCGCATTTTTGGCCTTCGATGTTGACTTGCACATGTACCTTTCGGGCATCAGTTGCGCTCGAATGCACAATGGTTATTGTTTGGTGTGTCTCTTCCTTCCGGTATGTTTCGTTGAGCCATTTGCTTCTGTTTTCTCAGCTTCCATGGCTCCCTGCCTGTCTTTCTCTCGTTCTGGGGGCAGTGCTGTCTCTTCGTCTGGGGCGGTAGCTCTTTTGGTTCCGGCAGACCCTTGCTATATGTCCCCGTCTCTCGCAGTGCCAGCAAACCGTGTCGAGGAAATGGCACTTGGAATGGGGGTGGTCTCCTCCGCACCCAGCGCACTGGAACCCCGACCTACGTTCTCTCCTCTCCCGTCTGTTTCATTCCAATTGGAGTCTGTATATTTCTTCTTCCTCGTCGTCGGTCTCGGACAAGGACTCGATGTCCTCATGATGCGTGGTGGTGGTGGTGGCCCTGTGGGTACCCTCTGGTTTCTTCTTCTGGGGTTGGCTTGTCTCTGCCGGTGTTTCCTGGGTTGCCATATTCATTAGTCGCATGGTGGCTGCTGATTTTTTTGCGGCTTTGGCTGCAGTGGCCTCAGCGATGGCCTTGGTGACTGTGATGTTTGGTTGGGTCAGCAGTCAGCTCTGCAAGGTGAGGTCTCTCAGTCCTAGGACCACGCAGTCTCTCATGGCTTCATCCATGTTGAGGAACTCGCACACCCCTCCAATGTCCCTTAGAGCCGCTACAAAATCCCCAATGCTTTCACCTTCTTTCTGGTCCCATTTATAGAATTCATGTCTCCGGATAAGGCTGGAGACAGTCGGCGCATAATGGGACCTCAGTATTCTGTCCAAATCTGGCAGGCCATTTGCTTTACATTTAGCCAATGCCTTGGCCATCTTGAACACTGTGGGCCCACAGTGTGTCAGGAACACGGCTCTCTTCCTGTTGCCTGAGATCCTCTGTAACTCATTGCTCCCAAGGAACATGAGGAATCTTTCGATGTACGATTCCCAGTCATCCATTGCTGGGTTGAACGATGTGGGCGGAGAGTTGGTGCCAGCCATTTCGTCTTCGCTCGGTTCTCATTGCCATGTGATCAACTGGTCTCCTTATCTCAGTATCCCACCTTCATCGCCAGTGTTAAGTCATGGTTAAAAGGAGACTCGAGACCAGTGTGACTTTCAGCTCTTTATTTAGTTCCTGAATTCTATCTGACTGCGGAGCCACGGAAGCCTCTTTTTTTAGCGGCTGCTCGTGGCTCGCAGCCAATGACGGTTCCTTGAATCTCCCTCCTGTAGTATAGGTGGACCAATCAGGAAGCGGTATCACAAGTATGCTAATATAGAACAAAGTGAGGTACTACTACCACTCTATAAAGCCCGAGTAAGACCACACCTAGAGTACTGCATCCAGTTTGGTCACCACACAATACAAAAGATGCTGAGGCTCTAGAAAAAGTGCAGAGAAGAGCAACCAGAATGATTAAAGGACTAAAACATATGATGAAAGGTTGCAGGAACTGGACATGGCTAGTCTAGTGAAGAGAAGGACCAGGGGAGACATGATAGCAATGTCCTAATATTTGAGGGATGGGCTGCCACAAAGAGGAGGGGGAGTCAAGCTATTTTCTAAAGCATCTGAAGGACAGACAAGGAATAATGGATGGAAACTGAAGTAGGAAAGATTCAATCTGGAAATAAGGAGAAACTTTCTGATAGTGAGATCAATCAACCATTGGAACAGAAGTTGACTTTGGAAGTTGTGGGAGCTTCATCACTGGAGGCTTTCAAGATGAGATTGGACTGCCATCTGTCAGAAATGGTGTAGGGTCTCCTGCTTGGGCAGGGGGTTGGACTAGATGACCTACAAGGTCCCTTCCAACTCTGATTATTTGTTATCTGCTAGTTGCTTCTGAAAGTCCACTCTTCATCTTTCCTTTCCTTGGACAAAACATTAGCAGAAGGCACACTGGGAGGAACAATACGGATGAAAAGAACTGAAGATATTTCAGATCTTCCACTCTTCTATCCCTGTATGATATTTTAAATCACCATCAATCCATGTGTGACAGCATGTTTTCGGAAAAAGATGAATTGTTTGTGTTACACATTGCAGTTCTCTGTGACATGAAAGGTAAAAAAGTAACTATGAGCAAAGCGCAATTCTTAGCAATTCCATGAATCTGTAGTTGTCTTAGCAACAATATGGAAATAATTTAACGCTGCCTTTCTCTGGGATGATTTTTCAACGTCCCAGTCTTAGCTTGGAGACAAGGGATGTTCTCAAGTTGTTCCACCCAAGTGTTAACCAATTTAATCCTGGTTAAGCCTGTCCTTGAACTTCTGGACACAAGCAGGGTCATCCTGGGGCTGCCATCATTTCTCATAACCACATTAATTCATATCCAGTGAAGGAGCCTCAAGAGACAGAGAAAAAGCATCTTCCTTAAATGAATTCAGAATCCCAGAGGAAAAGAATGTAATTCTCTTTGAAAGGCCAACATGTTCAGGAATAACTACTTCATCTATTTTTCTAGCAGAAAAACTGGGCCGAGAAACTTGTTCCCAAATGTCCAATAATTCAGGGTTTTCTCAACTGAGCAATTGTTGCTTTTTGTGATAATTATTGTCTACTATCAGACAGCTATGAAACAGCTATATATTAAAGAAGAACATCTCAAAGAAAGGTAAGCAAAAAGATTAGGGGTATTTCAGAAAAATAAACCACATACTCCTTTTATTTTTTTGACTGCCTTCTTTAGTCGCTATAGTCTAATTCTCTAGCCAAGAACAACGCTCGCCAAGTTACCAACTTTTTACAGCACACAGAAATTGAGATGAAAGGACATGTTTCTCATACAGGCAGTCCTCGACTTACAACAGCTCATTTCATGCCCATTCAGAGTTACAACGGCACTGAAAAATGGTACTTATGACTGTTTTCCACACAACCAGTGAAACAACTTGCCGTCAGAAGCTGTGGGTGCTCCATCATTGGAGGTGTTTGTTGTGGTTAGATAGCAGCAGGTGTGGATGGCTGAGGAGAGCAAGGACTCAGATGAGGGGCCAGGAACATTAGGGACCATTAGGGAGCTGCTTTCAGAGATTGTGGGAGCTGGCAACAGCGATAAGGAGGTTCCCGAGGAGCCTGTGCCATGTGCGCATGCGCGCAGGGCTGCTCATAGGAAAGAGCAGTTACAACAGCATGGGCGACTCAGGAGTAAGGCTGCAAGGTAATGGCCTCTCCCTCAAGAAGTGAAACAAACCTTCTTTGCAGAAGGCAAAGTCATTTTGAAACTCAGTCTTGTGGACATTACAGTTGGTATTTGAAGATTCTTGTGTTGTAAACTATTTCTTATCTGTTGGTTTTTGGAAGTCTTGCAAAAACTTGGCAAGGTTCTTTCTTGTCGGAGCTAATTAGTTGGAAGCAGCCTTTTATCTGTGAAGAAACAGGATTCTTAGCGGAAACAGTAAAAGGTTGTGCTGCTGCCTTTTTTCTTGTGTTTGCTCTCTTGGAAACAGGTTTGGGTCAGAACAGTTTTTAAGAAGAGTCTGGAATGGTATCGGGCTTCCTGCCTGAGCAGGGGTGGGACGAGAAGACCTCCAAGGTCCCTCCCAGCTGCATGCTGATTGTGTTGATTAAATTATCCTACGTCAGACACATTGTGTGCCGTCCTAGCACTCTAGAAAAGGCTCCAACAGAGGGAAAGATAGAAGGAAACAGAAGAAGAGGATAACCGGCAGTCGGATGGGTGGAAAGTGATGATGTATATCATGAGGACATCATGGAGAAAATAGCTCAAGATGGTTGCTAGGAGTTGACACCAACCCAAAGGCACCGAATGATGAATCCATCAGTGTGAAGGCTGAGCTCTGCAGAGAAGAAGAGCTTGGTGTGGCCACAACGAGAAACATCTGATACAACAGACCGTCTTGAAGATTAGTAGGTCCTCCTTAACTTGGAGCAGAAGCAAAAGCTCTTCAGCCTTGTTGAATTCTTGCTTCATCGAGAGGCAGGGCAAACACCCTCGCAACTCAGAGAAACTTACAATTCTCTTCTTCAGATTGCCAAGTTCAAAAGAGGCATTAGGTGATTGCTATGAAAGGAACAATATCAGTAGGGGTGAAGCAGTCACAAAAAGAATTCAGTTTTATTTCCATCAGGCTTCAAAAGGCCCCAATGGAAAGCCTTCTGGGGATCTTTAAAATTTCAAAACATCCCAGGCACCCAGCAATCCTTTCAAAAAGATCTGAAAGAAAATGGTTCGGCCTGGCATTACTCTTTTATCTCTCTTTCTCTCTCTCTCTTTGCCTGCCCTGCTTTTATTTTTTTATTTTTTTTCTAATAATGCTATTTATTCTCCCCAGGCAGCCATATCCACCAACACTTAACCACGTTCTGGTTTAAAGAAGCTGCAAAGCAACCTATCCATTGAGGAGACATTGCACATAATAATCATTTATCTTTGAAGCTGCCAGACAACTTTATAGATAAATTTCTTCATGATGAGGAGTATCCACTAATATTTCTCATAGGATTGAGATAAGGATTTTCCCTCTGAAGGAACTTTGAAAGAACAAATCAATATTATTATTACCACCATCACCATGGGTTGTCGGTTTTACTCCATGAAGTTGGTCTTTTTACACATGTCTTGCATGTTTTGTTCATGACTAGAAACCTTGCTCAATACAGGAAGATAAATAGACAGATACAGATACAGATTAACAGAGCTGGAAGGGACCTTGTAGGTCATCTAGTCCAACCCCCCACCCAAGTAGGAGACCCTACACCATTTCTGACAGATGGCAGTCCAGCTTCTTCTTGAAAACTTCCAGTGATGAAGTTCCCACAACAGATTTTTCTTAAATTTCTTATTAGAAAAGGTGCAACTTTTATTTTTCACTATGAAAAGTTTCATGTGACATGAGGGCCCTTCATTTTCAAAAAAAACCTGAATGGATCATGGAAATCCAATCGAAAATGTTTGGTGCCATAAAATAATTAGAGGCATATCTTTTCAAAATTCTTTTGGGCCTGTTGCCTGCAAAGGTGTAAGCACATCTGGCCTGCTAGCTTCCATATTTGAGTTGTCAGACAAGAGAGAGTGCTGCCATTTTGTACCATGCCACATAAACCACCAGCTAAAATGCATGTTTTAATTAATCCCCAAATGAGCAGGAGATCTGCCAACCTACAAATGATACATTAAACATGACATTCTCCCACGATATCCAGACTGACTAAATGAAAGATAAGTTTTTAATTTTATTTTTTAACTTCTACCTTAGTACATGGGAAGCTTATTCCTTTGACATCATCAGAATACTGCACAGCAATGAAAAAACTAGAAGACTGTGAAGTTTTGTAAAGGCCAATATAACACAAACATGAAAATACTATTTGTTCCAGAATTATATTGTTTGTAATTTCACTCCACGCATCTCTGAAATGTGGAATTTCTTTATGGGGGGGAACGAAGGTACTAATAATATCAGAAAGTGCTTCAATTGCAAGGAAAAGATAAATTGACTTGGATTCTGGTATTCAGTAATAACATATTTCTTCTTGCGATCTAATTTACTTTAATTTATTTTAATTTATTGATCAGAGTGTAAATTGATGAATGTACCAAACTAATTTGCTTAAATATGCATACAGATATCAATTTTCGGCAGAAAGCCTTCTTTGCAGTATGTTAAAATTTTTATTTAAAGTATAACATTCCAGTAAAAAGAAACATAAGACTTTTCTCAACCTACTTTCTCTCCTTTATAAACATTCGAAATTCTCATAAATCCACAGTCAGCTCCAACCAGTATTTAAGTGGTTACTTAGAGGCATCACTTTTCCTTATTTTTTCCCCCCTAAAATTAGACTGGTTTGTCTGATTTCTGTCTGTAATTAGAAGACTAATTGCGCAAGTTCAACTTTTTTTGTTATTCTCTTACTTGGGGACAAGAAAACCTTGGCTTCTATCTTCTAAATTCAGAACAAAATTCTCACCTGAAATAGATTTGGCAGGGTAGGAAAAAAAATAGAAACAAATCCTCAAATGCTATAAACAGAATCCACCTGGCAATATAAATACCAGGAAAATGATATTTACAAAGTCTCGGATCCAATGATCACAGTATAAACTTTAACAGGCAAATGAGGCTAAATTGATATTCATAAAATGCGGGGGAGCCTTGGAGAAAGAAAAGGTTGATTGAATTTTGGATTTGTACTTAATTCAGCTTTCTGCCATCGCTTGTCACTCCTCATTTGCCAGTTCCAAAGCCATGCAGATGTATTCCAATTTATGCCACCAATCAGAAAACCAGCTGCATCGACATATTCTTCTTTCAGTTTGCAACTGGAGGATGGCTGTCATACTTCTACTGGCTACTGTACAATGCTACGTAAGTCCAGTCTGCCCTTCACATTATGTGGGCTAAGAAGTTTCGCACTGTAAAATATATTTTACCCATTGCAATTAGAGTGCTGTGAGCGAATTATGCAGGAGGGAAAGAGAGATGCTCCAAACCGTTCTGGCTCCCATGGTAACCCTCTCAATGACAAGTGAAGCAACTCCTTAACTCCAACTTTTGCTTCAGTGGCCAGCCAGCAAGCCATGAAAATGGGGTGAGGTTTCCACACTATTCCACACAATCCAGACCCTCTACAAACCAAGTTTTATTGTTTTCAAATGGTGGTTTTATATGTTGAAAGCCACCTTCAGTCGCCAGGGAGAATAGGCAGAAATACAAATCAAATAAACAAATAAGTAAGTAAATAAATATCATACCTAGACAGAGTAACTTGCTAATGGCAGTCACCAAATGGCCATTTCCTTTCAAAGAGAAAGCCTCAATCTAACCAGCAAGGTTTGCCAAGGCTTTGACCTCAGGTGGAATAGATACAATGGATCAAAGAGCTGATTGGTCCAAAACACACACACACACACACACACACACACACACACCAGAGGTGGTGAATTCGGCAGGTTCTGACCAGTTCGGGAAAACCAGTAGCGGAAATATTGAGTAGTTTGGAGAACCGGCCCTCTGTCTGGAGATTTTACGATATCCTTTTCCTGCCACGCCCACTAAGCCACACCCACAGAACTGGTCGTAAAAAAAAATTGAATCCCACCACACACACACACATACACAAACCCTCTGTTAATCTAATCTAATCTAATGTAGAGGAAGGAAGGAAGGAAGGAAGGAAGGAAGGAAGGAAGGAAGGAAGG
>BLBF01000039.1:18025719-18043417 GCA_015471245.1 Laticauda colubrina
CCTTCCTTCCTTCCTTCCTTCCTTCCTTCCTTCCTTCCTTCCTTCCTTCCTTCCTTCCTTCCGTGCCTTTAATACTTTAATAAATTCCCTAACAAGCTGACAGCTTCTCTCTGGGGGATCTACTTTGCTCAGATTGTGCCAGAGAAAAAGGAATTGGAAGGAATCAGTGTTACCATTTTCTCTACAATCTCCTTGGCACAGCTGTGAGGCTACCAATATTTGAAAGAATATTAAAGATGCAGCAAGTCTAAATGGGACTCTTAAGTACTACGTCTTGACCTGTGGGTGGGTGGGTGTGAATAGCACTGTATATTGTCTCTATCTATCTACACCCATATCCTTCCTATGTCAGTGCATCTCCTTCTTATCTAGACAGCTTTTCTCACCCATCTCCGTAAAAAGGTCCCAGCTCATTCGTGTGGGCTGGAGCAGCAGGCCTGGATTAATCTAATTCGAAGGCTTCTTGCCAGACAACATATTTCCTCCTGATGTCTATTCAATATTAAGTGAGTTCCACAAGGTCATCTCTAACCATTACTTAATTTGAGTGTATTATCATAAAAGGATATAAATTAATTTCATAAAACTTTAATGACTGTACTTTAAACATCCCCTGCCCGAAGCTATCACGTTGCCTGATACTGGAGACCAAAAATCAATTTTTCACTTCACTGTAAGGGCTCCATCAATGCCCTGAATCATGACATAACCTTTCATTGTCTGAAGACGATTCAGTTTTGTTTTAGGCAGGTGGCTGCATTAAAGCTTTTCTTTCCTGAATGCCCTACCACGTTAAATAAGGAATTCCGTTTTGCAGGTATGTGGGATTTTTTTTCTACCTTACATGTTAGGTACATGAATTAGGCACTTTCCCCATCATTGCTTTGGTAATGGATCTCACTCAACTCTCTCAAGGTCATCTTCTTTTTCCTTTCCAGCTGTGTTACTCAACCAATGGTCATTTTAAGAAGTGAGGGATTCAACTCCCAGAATTCCCCAGCCAGCATCTTCTGGGATTCTGGGAGCGGAAGTCCACACTTCCTAAGGTGAACCAAGACTGAGAAACCCTGCACAATCACTGCATCTCAAACCCTATGGAAACCAAAAGAAGAGCAAAAAGTATTGGGAAAAATATGAATATAGATAAGAGAAACCACAAACATTCAATAAGATCCCAAGGCTGATTTTTTTTGTTGAGAATAATAAAAAGTGAAATCACAAAAGAAATCAAATACTTAATTTTACATATAATAACCACAGCAAGGATAGCATTAGCTCAATGTTGGAAGGGAGATCAGATGCCAACAGATAATTTGATAATCTAGAAGATCTACAGCTGCATGGAAATGGATAAACTCACCCAAAAGTTAAAAGATAAGGTAGACTCAAAATATTTTACAGTTTAGGAAAACTGGTATAATTGGATAAAGGACAGAAACCTATAAGTAAACAGAGAGGCAAGAGAAAATATGAAGAGGTCATGATAGGAGTATAAACCAGATATAGGAACTAAGTAATGGAACACTATTGGATAAAAACACACCGTCTAAGCAATTAGAAACCTTTATGTTTTTATGTTTATTGGTTATGTATAACTTTTTGGTTTTGTATTTTATGAAATGTTTTGTAATATACACACACACATATATAAATACACATATGTGCTGTTCAGCTTCCTTCGGGTATTATCCCACGTCATTATAGTGCTTTTAAAGTTGTAGCAACGTTTCAGCAGAATCTCATCTGCCATCATCAGGCTTCTGTAGTGAGTTTGTATGCGGGTCAGGGTCTCACAGCCGTTTGTTTTAAATTTGAGGCTAGCCTACTGTTGTGCCAGGATGTTTTTTTTCTACATCCTGATTGGTTGGGAGTCTTGGTCTGTGTTTATTGGACTTGGAGTTTGTTTGATTGGTGTTTCTGGTTTCTTCTGTCTGTTTTGTGGCTTTGATTGGCTGGCAACACTGTGTTCCTGTATTGGAGGCTTTCAATGCAGCTTGGCTTTGCATAAAAGGATGGCTGTTATCTATTAGGAAGCTAGATTTCATCTGGGTGCCTGGTTGAGGTGTGTTTGAGCTGGAGGTATCAAGGGGAGTCTGTTTGTGCCCAGGTGTTTGCCTGGCTTGTGGTGTGGAGATCTTTCTATTTGAGAGTGCAAATGATTGACAGTCTGGTGGAATCATCTCTTCTATTCATGCTGTCAGGTCTTTTTTCAATCTCTATGGCTTCTCTGATGATTCTGTGGCTGGGGTTTTCTATAGTGGCTAGGGTTTTAGTGCCATTGAAGTTGATGTTATGACCTTTGGCTTTCATGTGTTGGACTAGTGAGGAGGTGTGTTCTAGCTTTTTTACTGAATTTTTGTGTTCAACCAGGTGGGCACTTATTCTTCTCTTGGTCTGCCCAACGTATGTGGCTGGGCATGATGCACAGGGAAATTCGTATATGCCTTGGTTTTCCAGGTCAATTTTGTCTTTGGGGTTTCTAAGGATGGCTGCTTTTTTTTTTTGTCTGTTTTGAAGGCAGTCTTGATTTGATGCCTGTGTAGTATCTTACTGATTTTGTCTGTGGTACCTCTTATGTAGGGCAAGACAGCTGTTCCATAGGTCTGTTGATCTTCTAGGTCTCTATTATGTCTTAGTGTGTTTTTGTGGATCAAGCTGGTGATTTTGTTTTTGTGAAAGCCGTTGGCTGTCAGTACTTTAGTCAGCGTGCATAGTTCAGTCTTTATATGTGCCTTGTCTGCCAGGCATTTGGTTCTGGTGATAAGTGTTTTGGCCTCGGAGTTTATCTGTGCTGGGTGGTGGTGGGATTGGGTGTTGAGGTAGCGGTTGGTGTGTGTTTTCTTCTGGTATACGGTGTGTCCCAGTGTGCCATCTGTTCTTTTGTAGATTAGTACATCTAGGAATGGTAGTTGTTTGTTTATTTCCGTTTCCATGGTGAACTTGATTTTGGGGTGTGTGCTGTTTAGGTGTGTTAGGAAATTGTTTTGGTTTTCTTTTCCATGGGGCCAAATCACAAATGTGTCATCGATGTATCTTAGCCATAGTTTGGGCTTGTGGGTGGCATTAGCCAGGGCTCTGGATTCGAATTCTTCCATGAACAGGTTTGCAATGACGGGTGACAATGGTGATCCCATAAGGGCTCCTTCAATTTGCTTGTATCTTTGTCCTTTGTATATGAAATATGTTTTGGTTAAGCAGTGTTCTGTTAGTTCCATGAGGTGTTTAGCTGGTTGGTATTTATTTTTGATGATTTCAAGAGTTTCTTTTATTGGGACTTGAATGAATAGTGAAACCACATCGAAACTTACAAGCAGATCTTCTTGTTCCACGTGTAGATCTTTGATCATTTCTAAGAAGTGGTATGAGTTTTGTATATATGAAGCTGCGGTTTCAGCATGGGGCTGTAGTTGTTTTGCTAAGTGTTTAGCTAGGTTTTGTAGTGGTGCTCCTTTGGAGCTTACTATGGGTCTGAGAGGTATGCCTTCTTTGTGTATTTTTGGGAGGCCGTATAGTTTGGGGCATCTGGAAGATTTTTCTCTTGGAATGATCGTCTGTTGGATTTCTTTGCTTATGTGGCTGGTTATAATTTTCTTCTTGGTTAATTTTTCTAGATATGTGGTTGAGTCTGTGTTTATAGGTATGGAGTGGTTTCACTATTGGTGACGTAGTTTCACTATTCATTCAAGTCCCAATAAAAGAAACTCTTGAAATCATCAAAAATAAATACCAACCAGCTAAACACCTTGGAGTAGGTCTTTCAATTTTGTTTTGTAGTCTTTTCTATCCATTACTACTGTGGCAAAAGCTGATGCTCTTTCTGAAATTTCTTGGTGATGTTTAAATGCCCAAGTCTTTATTTTAGACTTCAGGGCTTTTTCTCCAACCTCCCTACCCTGTGAAACTGCCATAATAAAACTCATCATGCTTCAGGCAAACACATTCTCCTCTGTCACACTACTCCTCTTCTGCCACCACCTGTCATCTAGAGAACTCAGACAAAGGTCCCAGGAACCAAATAATTTATTAAATTTCAACTTGGGTAAAGTCAGATTGTCCAGTGGCCCACAAACAAACTTTGTTCCTGAGTGAATAATAAACTTTTTGAAAATCTGATAAGGTTTTCTTCTTCCAGTTTCTCCCACTGGTTGGAGCAAAACCGAACAGAATAACAGAGTTGGAAGGAACCTTGGAGGTCTTCTAGTCCAACCCCCTGCCTAGGCAGGAAGCCTTATGCTATTTCAAATAAAAGGCTGTCCAATCTCTTCTTAAAAACCTCCAGTGTTGGAGCATCCACAACCTCTGGAGACAAGTTGTTCCATTGATTAATTGTTCTCACTCTCAAGAACTTTATCCTTAGTTTGACACTGTTTCTCTCCTTGATGAGTTTCCATCTGTTGCTTCTTGCCCAACCTTCAGATGCTTTGGAAAATAGCTTGACCCCTTTTTTCTTTGTGGCAACCCCTTAGATAACTCATAAACTTTGCTCTGGCAACATCTATTTTATTAAATCTCCCTTCCAGATAGAACTGGATTCTTTCCATCAAGGAATAAATGTTTGTTTTCCCTACAATTTTTTCCCCTGATTGTTGGCTGATTAGAATCCATAAACTCAATACAATTTATACTTATTATCCTATAAGATTATATCGAAAGGGCTAGTATAAGAAAGCAGAGGATCAACATCTTAACCTTGGATCACCTCTACATTTTATAAACATTCTAGGTCCATAAGACAGAACACATCTCAGTATAAAGAACCTTCCCAGAAGTGTGTTCAAGAGATGGAATAGGTCATCCTATTTGGTTGCTACTGTTCTACTGGTTGCAGAAAGAACAGCATTGTACAAACAGGAATATCTCCTCAGTGAATGGAGAATTTCCATTCTTGAGGTTTCAAGATCAAGAATATTTACCAACCTGTTTAACTGCTGTCATATATTGAATACCACACAGAAGGACAATGTCAGCTTTGGAAGCCATATTGAGACCAGATGCTCCCATGCTGCCACATTTTGAGCCTGGAAAAGTGGGAGGGGGTAATTCCTTAGAAATGCATGTAGTTAGATATAACAACATTCTTTTTCTAATTCAAGGCCAGGTTGTTTTTGCATAACATTGGGACAGATGGTGATTGGGGCATGGGATGGGATGATGGATGCAGGGGGTGGATTTTGTAGTTTTTTACTTATTGCAAGGAAGCCTGGAACTTTCAGATTCGGGATTCCCCAGCTGTGTCAAAATAAAAAGAACTTTTGAGTAGAGAAGATGTCTGTCTCTGAGTAATTGGTTGGAGTGGAGGTTTGCTGGAATGCTGACATTATATCTACCTGGTTGGCTTATTCAGATAAGTTCTGGGTTTAATTCCTAGATAAATCTAGCACTAGAAAGGAAAAAGAAGGGGAAGCATAAATAAGGTAGATCTGTTTATATTACATAAAAACTCAAGTTCAAAGCCCACTATTTTCATAAGGCTAGAAAAATTTGGTCTCAGAATCACGTATGTCGCTGCTGCTCAGTACTGACTATTATCTGTGTTTGTATGTGTGTGTGTGTTTCTGTGTGTGTGTTTGGGACCCCTAGTTATTTTATTTCCCTTTTGTGGCAAGCAGGAAAAAAAGCATGTTTAGTTAGTTGTGATTCCAAGAGCTCGGGAGACAGCACAATGGGGGGAAATGGGTTTTGCACAGCTGGGAAGAACTAATTGGCTGATGGGGACCTTCACCTATTCTCAGCTGTTCAAAGTCAACAGAAGAGAAGCTGAAAAGGGTCAGCTTCACTTTCTTTTTAAAGGACTCAGGGGACAAAGATGGTGGGAGATGCCAGTGTCTGCTGGCTAAGAGGAACTTTTCAGTAAACAATTATTACAACCATACATTGGGAGCTACCCAAAAAGAGGGGCAAAAAGGACAAAGTCAGTTTACTCTTGAGACAAAGAGAAAGAGAGAAGGAAAGAAATATATTTTCCCCATTTTTATTTTATTATTTTTTGAGTCTGTACATGGATCCTAATGATTATTTTTAGTTGCATGGATTATTTTTAGTTGCATGGAGCCTTCCCAGGCTCTGCTGTTCTCAACATCATAAAGTTTTCTACCCATTATTTTCCTTCCCAAAGAATAATGGATGTGTTGCTGACTGACGGTGTTGTAACTATGTATCATTTATGTGTTTGCAATTGTATATCAATGCAACTATGGATCATTCAGACATTTCAACATTGTATCATTTCACGTGTAATCATTAAGCTTCTGTCTTCTCAGTGACCTTTTACAGGGCACGTACAGAGACAAGGAGTCAAACATTTGCAGAAATGGTTTACTCACTTGGGATTACATTGTCTGGCATGCAGCTTTGTGAAGAAGTAATATCCTGATCAAATATAATTCTTGCCATCCTGTCTGTCCTGATATCTTTCCTGATATGCTGTTGTTTGAGCCATTGTTAAATCTGTATATTCTGTCTGACCTGGGCTTAACCTAGGTTCTGAATAAACAATCACCCCCTTTTGAATGAGCATAATAAAAGAGCTTGTACCCAGCCATTCTGGGCGCACTCATCCCGAGGAACTTCGTCTCCTGTCGTTTCTCTCTCCTTCGCTCCCTGTCATGAGACGCCCATCTGATGCGGGATAGCAGATACCGCATGACGGAATCAAAGCTATGCGTCTAAAAGAGGTTACCAACTTTCTGTTTGGATTTCATGATTTTGTAGAACACGGTGTTGTTGTTTTTTTCTCCAACAAGTACTTCACACATTCAAAAGCTTGCTTAGAAGAATGTTGTTTGGATATAGATCATGAATAGGTAGACTGTTACTATTTTCTAAACTTCCATGGACTTCCTTGGTATTGATCTATGAGCCATAATGCAGTCACCTTGAAATCACATAACTGGATGTGGGCATATCAGCTCATCACACCGTAAAGAAACAGGGACCACAGCCAGGAAAACTCAGTGAAAACAATACTTCTTTTTGTGCGTGTTTATTTAAGGGAAACTATGTTCCTGAAATGCAACGTGCTTCTATAAGTTTAGTGTAGAAGTACAAGGGCTTTAGGGGTCAGTGGCTTTCATAAAAGTCATTCGCTTCCCTGAAATGCCCTGAGGCAAATAATTAAATTCACCCTACAGAATTTGACTGACAATGCCATTGTAAGCAGATCATCTGCAGGGAAATAAAGAGGCAGAATTTTGAGAAGACCCCAAAATATCTTTACTGCAGTGTTTCTTCATAGCTCAGTAGTCTACTAAAAAGATTTGGAATACAGGAGCTGGGAATCTATCTATCTATCTATCTATCTATCTATCTATCTATCTATCTATCTTTCTTTCTATCTATCTATCTGATCATTACAACATATTTTTACTTGAAGTCAAAAGAGTCATCAAACTATATGTACCAACAACAACTCCCAAAACCAGAAAAAACAAATTACCCATAACAATAAGGAAACTTCAATACAAAAAGAGATCACTTTGGCGGAAAAACAAATCTGGTCACATTGCCAACTTCAAAAGCCGATACAAAACTTTATGCCAACAGGTAAAGACTGAATGCAACAATTATCACATTAAACAAGAGGAAAATCTTCTATGCACCAATTTTACCTGCGCTTTCTACAATTTTGTAAACAACAAACTAAAAGACTCAAGGTCCATCCCTTCCCTGAAAGGACATAATGGTAAAGACTGCAACGATGACACCATTAAAGCCAACCTTTTTAACACATTCTTTGGCTCAGTATTTGTAAAAAGCAATGGATCATGCCAAGTATTTCCTAGTCGAACCACTGACAACTACAATGATCTAATACATATAGATTTTACAGAAGACAATGTTGAAAAAGCACTATGCAATCCAAAACATCTCTATCTATTGGACCGGACGGAATATGTGCCTTCTTCTTAAGAAAGCTAATGTCAGCCTTCAAGATTTTCTCCCTTTGCTTTGCATCTTTCAGGTGTCATAAGTAACAGGGGGAGGAGGGGGGAATGGTTATGGGAAGTGAGCTGGAGGTATTACAAACCAGAACTGTATAAGCTGGGGGGGGGGGGGGTAGATTCTAGCTTAGGTTTCTATCCTATGCTATGTGTAGCTGCAACCCTTTATCAAACTATGTCAAGCTCAACGGACAGAAGCCTCATCACCACCTGGAGATGCCCAGATGATGATATACACAACTTTTAATTGGATGAGCCAATTGAACTATTGGGGGTGGGAACGTTGCCATTACTTTGTATATGTGATTTACAAGCCCATTTTCTCAGATTTAAAATTCTTTTGTTGCTACCACTTGATTTCCAGTAAAAGATATATTTTCTCTGATTAATGGAGTCTCAGTATTTCTTTCTTGGATTTTGAATGCAGCATTAGCTGACATTATTCTGAATCTCCACATTACCAGCCCACCCGGAGAATTAATAAATTTTCTTCCGAGGGGGTCTGAACACAGTGTTAAATCCAGCCAGCAACCAAGAAGACCTGGGAGTGACAGGAGGATGAGAATCCCTGCTATTAGAGGCAGCAGGGGAAGCTGGCTTGTTAGCAGAATTAAATCTTGGTGAAAAACCAGCTGTAAAACCCAAATGGTCTCTGGGAGTTGGCTGGAAGGATCCTGAAGAAAAGCCTCCTCCAGGAGTGACCACCACCTGTTAGCGTGGAAGAGAGGAGCCATGGCAAGAGAATGAAAGAAAGAATTTTCTACTAACTCAAGCCATGCACCTTCTAAATGAAGCTATCGGAGAACCTCAAACTGATCAAAGGTATGAGGGAGAGGAGGGGGAGGCAGCCCCAGCCAGAAGAATCAGAGCAGCCACACCCATAAATCAACCTGAGCTAGCGCAACAGGCAGCAGCAGCCCAGGGACCCCCAGCGGGGGGAGTAATTGCCAGAAGACGTAGAACTCCAAAGGTGCCTCCGTTGGAAGTAAAATATGGGGGAGATCTCAAGGAGTTAGGATTCTTCTTGGCACAAGTCTGGAGCCATATGGAGGAATATGGAGGGATTTTTTCCTCAGAAGCACCCAAAGTTAGATGTGTTACAAGGGCTCTGGAGGGAACAGCTGCAAAGTGGATGGTGATTTTGCATAATGATAATGCCCCTCAGCTGATGAATTATGACCTGTTCATGACTGCACTGCAGGCCAGGTTTGAAGATCCACTTGCTGAACGTAAGGCCAGAATTAGGATGAACACCATAAATCAGGGGCGGAGATCAATGGCCGACTACACCCAGGAATTTAGAGAGCTGGCATGTCATATTCGAGGATGGTCCCAGGGAGCCCTGATAGAAGCTTTTAAAGATGGGTTGAATGAAGATGTATATCAAAGCTGTATTGCCAGAAGAGACCCCAGTGAGCTGCAGCTGTGGTACGTGCTGGCAGCAGAGGTGGAAATTGATCTGACCCAAAAAAGACACTGGGGGGGGGTCTTGGTTGGAGCAAGTCCTCCCCCACCAGCCCTCGAGAAGCCTTAAAATCTCAAAAGAGAGAAATGGTGGGAAAACCCAAGACCACTGCATGCTTCCGATGTGGGAAGGAAGGTCACTGGGCTGCAGACTGCTGTGCCAAGCTAGAGCCAAAGGGGGCATCAGGAGGAGGAAGAAAACCTGAAAAAAACCCAGAAAAGCCTCATGAAATGGCACTTAAAGTGGAGGAGGTTGTAGAGATCGCCCCTCCGAAAGGAGAGGGGCTGGGAACTCCAACCTCTTCTGAAGAGAGTGAATCTGAACCGGAAGACGACTCACTGGTAAATCCAAACAAGGACCCTATGACCATTCCAGTGAGATTAAGGGTACCCATGTCAGGAGCCAAAGAGGAAATGCTGGCCTTGTTAGACTCTGGGTGCACAAGGTGCGTAATCAGCTCGGAGGTAGTAGAGAAAATGGGCTTTAGGCTAAAGACTTTAAAAACACCCATAGCCTTTTGACAACTGGATGGATTGGTAGCTGGGGATGGCCCTGCACATTTCATAATGGAACAAATAGAAATGATGATAGGGAAGCATAGAGAGACTTTTTGTTTTATTGTGGCTCCTGGGATGGAGCGCCCCCTAATACTGGGGTTGCCCTGGCTCCAGAAATGGAACCCCCACATTGATTGGAGGAGTGGGTCATTGCGCATATTGACCAATGCCCAGAAGGGGAGGAGCAATCTCAAACAAAATTCAAGAATCTCACTGAACTGGCCTCCACTGGTACCAAGAGCCTGAAGGGGGAGGAGAAAATTCTGAAGGAATATTGGGACTTAAAGAGGTATTCAGTGAAAAGTCCTTGGATGAGCTTTCCCCCCATTGCTCAACAGATTGCAGCATTGAAATTTTACCAGGGGTGAAACTCTCAAAACCAAAACTGTACTCGATGACACCACAGGAGCTAGAAAAGCTGCGGTCATTTATCGATAAAAATTTGGAATGTGGTTTCATCCAACCTGCTAGACCCCGGGGAAGCAGCCTCAGTATTGTTCCGTGAAAAGAAAGATGGCTCCCTTCATTTATGTGTTGACTACAGAAACCTCAATGCTATTTCAGTGGAAAATGTATACTCCTTCCCCTTGATGAAGGATATGTTGGCCCACTTGGCCAAAGGAAATTTTTTTACAAAACTCGACCTGAGAGAAGCATACTACCGAGTTTTAATTAAGGAAGGGGATGAATGGGAAACTGGTTTTAACTGCCCAATGGACTGTTTCCAATTCAACGTTCTTCCATTTGGCCTTCAGGGAAGCCCTCCAGTATTCATGCAAATGATCAATCAGATGTTGCATGAACATTTATACAAAAGGGTGTTGGTTCATCTTGATGACATTCTTATCTACATGGAGACTCGTTATGAACATGTGAAACTAGTGCGGTCAGCTTTGGAAAAACTTTGAGTTGCTGAGCTGTATGCAAAGTTGTCCAAGTGTGAATTCCACCAGGAAAAAATTGACTATTTAGGCTATCACATCTCACATGATGGCATAGAAATGGATCTGGGGAAGGTTCGTGCCATTTTAGAATGGGTCCCTCCCCACACCAGGAAGCAACTTCAAAGTTTCTCTGGGATTTGCTAATTTTTACCATCAATTTATCCCTGCTTTTGCGAAGATTGCAATGCCTATCACAAATCTCCTAAAAACCAAAGGGGAGGTGAAACCGAAGCCTAGTAAACCATTGGAGTGGTCCTTGGAATGTCAAGCTGCTTTTGAGAAGCTGAAACGACTGTTTGCTGCTGAACCAGTACTCAAGCACCCAGACATGGATGCTCCTCCTTAATCCAAGCCGATGCAAGTGATGTAGCAGTCGGGGAGGAAGCAAAAGAGATGGGGACTCTGCAATCATGTGCATATACTTCTGGTAAACTAACTGAAACCAAAAGAAGATGGACCATCTGGGAAAAAGAAGCTTTTGCAGTTTGCTGGGCTCTGCTAACCTGGAGGTATTTCTTAGCCAAACCTCCAAGCATAATCTTTAAAAAATCCTTCAGGACCAGCTCCTTGCCAAACCTATGGTCACTGGCCACAGTCATCCCCATCTTCAAAAAGGGAGACCCCAGCCTAGTTGAAAATTACAGACCAATCTCTTTATGCTGCATCACCTGTGAAGTCATGGAATCAATTATTAACCAATCCATTATCCTCCACTTAGAGACAAACAACCTACTCTCTAATAAACAATTTGGTTTCAAAAAAAAACTATCCTGTAATCTGCAACTCTTACACTGCAAAAACATATAGACTACAAACTCGATCAGGGCAAAGCAACAGACTCAATTTACATAGACTTCTGTAAAGCCTTTGATTCAGTGATCCACGACAAACTACTCCTAAAACTAAAATCTTATGGTATCTCTGGACACCTTCATAACTGGATAGAGGCATTCCTGTCAAACAGGCAACAAATGGTCAAAATTGGAAGTGTCCTATCAAATTCTGTACCTGTCAACAGTGGTGTCCCCCAAGGCAGTGTTCTTGGATCAACTCTGTTCATACGCTACATAAATGACCTCTGTGATCATATTAAGAACAACTGCATTCTCTTCGCCAATAATGTAAAGCTATTTAACACCACCTCGACTATGTATCAGAATGGTCAAACAAACGGCAACTTTAAATCTCAACAAATAAATGCTCTGTCTTATATATTGGCAAAAAAAATCAGAAAATAAATTACAAGCTGAATTGTCAAGACCTTGTTGATGATCCAAACTCTGTCAAGGACGTTGGAGTACTCATCTTTAATGATCTTAGAATCCACTGTAACTTCATAGCCAAAAAGGCATTAACAGTTGTTAACCTAATCGTATGTAGCTTTTTCTCTGGTAATATCACACTACTAACTAGAGCATACAAAACATTTGCTAGACCAATACTTGAATACAGCTCATCAGTCTGGAACCTGCATTACATATCTGATATTAATACAATTGAGAAAGTCCAGAAATATTTCACAAGAAGAGTTCTCCACTCTTCTACTCATTACAGAATACTCTATGCCACCAGACTTGAAATTCTAGACCTAGAAAACCTAGAACTACACTGTCTTTGGTCTGATCTAAGTATAGTATGTCCTACCTGTCAATGAATACTTCAGCTTCAACCATAACAATACAAAAGCACACAATAGATACAAACTCAAGGTAAATTGCACCAAACTTTATTGCAGGAAATATGACTTCAGTAACAGAGTAGTCAATGTCTGGAATACTCTACCTGATTCTGTGGTTTCTTCCCCAAACCCCAAAAACTTTAAACTTAGACTGTCTACTATTGACCTCACCCCTTTCCTAAGAGGTCTGTAAGGGGCATGCATAAACGCATCAACATGCCTATTGTCTCTGTCCTATTGTTTCTTTTTATTTTTCTTATATGTATCCATTTCATGTATTCATAACTATGTTTATAGTTAGACCTGTTATCTTATAATCGCTTGACAAAATAAAATAAATAAAATAAATAATAAACACATCTTGCAAATGGCCAAATGTTTCAATACAAAAATGCCCTGATATCTTAGGAGGATTATTGACTCAAGCAAGATTAGAGCAGCTGGACACAACAGTTAAATACAGAAGATTTGAACAGGTTCTTATGACAAACATAGTTGTTATTTGTGGAGTCCGAGGCACATATAGCAAATAAAATTAACTATATAAGAAATATCTTGGATCACACATTAAATGAATGGGCTGTTGGAATTCTTATGTTAACCCAACATATTTCATGTGCAGTCAGAATGCCAAATGGACTTTTTATTTGAACAAAACAATACAATTGAGAACTACAGGTGAGGCTGCGATTGGGATAAATTCTTGGGAAATAATTTGCTTTTCATTTTCTTTCATTTATGCCTTTTCCCTTATTTTATAACACAGGGTTCTTATTGTTTTCCATTTTCCATTTTGTATTCTGATATGATCTACTGGTTAGTCAATAATCTAGCAATGGTTTATTTATTTTATTAATCAATTACTGGTATTGTCTTTGTAGTTTGTAATAAAATAGAGTTACCATGAATGTGAACAACAACAAAAGATAGGAAGAATACTAGTATAGAGTTGGGATTCAAGGTACCAAAATGCACTTTATAGACTGTTTAGGGAATTGCTAAATTTTATTATCAACCTCCTACTCTTCCTCTGAGCAGATTCATTTCTCAACTTCCTCTTTTATCTTCACAAGATCTGTTCAAAGTGTTTTGATTGTGATTAAATGCCTTAATTGAGTTTTGCCACTTAATTTCATGGTTGACTAAGTATCTCTCATCCCCGTCCAATACTGAAATTCAGCCAATGCTAGTATTCAAAAAGAAGTTTAGGAGGCCAGTCCTTCTAATCAGTCTGTGAGATGCCCTTTTTCTCTTCAGTTATTATTCCTCGCGCATCTATAATAATGGTTTTCTGTTATATCCACATTCCTTTTTTTTTTTTTAGCCAAAATTGAATGTTGCCTTGAGAACTCAGCATCTATCATAGGAAAAGGATCTTCTATGTTTCTGCAACTGAAGAACGGAGCCAAAATTGTTTAGTAAAACATGCAGGACTCTTTTAAATACAATTTTTTAAAAAAAAAATGTAATAGATTCATCTACTTTTTTTTGGTGTTCTCTAATGTTACAGTCTAAATCTGGGAATCTTGACTAATAATGAGCAGCATTATGTTGGCGTTGGCAATAAACACAGTTACTATAAGGTCCCCTCCCCTCCCTTATCTGTTATCTGTTATTATGAACCTGACTTCCTCTTAATGGAAATTCATAATGGTTAACTGAGATATTTTTATTGGGAATTTTACCTGATAACTTTCGGAAAGAAAAAAGTATTTGATTATTCATATTTTAACAGCAGCTAGACTAGTATTTGCTCAAAACTGGAAGAATAATAAGATTCCTACAGAAGAAGAGGTGATTATGAAAACATTTGACTGTGCAGAAATGAATAGATTAACATTGGAAATTAAAGAACAAGAAGATACAGAATATTATATGATATGGGATATATTTTATAAATGGTTAGAAAATAAAGAAATGGAACAAATATAAGAGGTAATGAGAATATCATAATGATAAGAGAAAAAAGGATGAAAATTTTAATATGAATGTAACTTTAATGATATATATTATAGCATGAAATGTATATTAAATGTGAATATGTGCACAAGATATATGTACCCAGTTAACACACGGTTGAATTGAAAGATGGCCTTTTTGTAAAAGAAAAATTAAAAATAAAATAAAAAATAATAATAATGGTTAACCAACCATTGGAAGCGTTTGTTTTAAATAATTATTAAAACTGAACTTCTGGTTAATATTTGGTATGCAGAGAATGCTGGACAGTTATAAAACAAAAACCAAAACCCATAAGCCTTCCTTGCCATAAATTACCACAAAAGCTACAACACTTTCATCTTGGCACCCCAGGTGTACAAAATGGAATGGGCCACATGATAAGCTTTGCTTAGAATTTGCCTAGGTAGGAAGTTTCCAAGCTAAATATGAATATAATTTGATAATTTTGGGTTCAACCAAAAAACAAGCTTATCTTAATTAAATGCAACTTCAACTGCTTTGTTTTAGACAATCACTACACTTTAAATTTTTAATGAAAACTTATTCATTTAAAGTACTTTGGTTAATAACCAGGATATACTGAAGCAATTCGTAGAACCCTCATTTAACTGATTTAATTTAATTATATTACACATTACACCGCCCATCTCCCTCCAAAAGAGACTGATTATTGGAGGGGAGAGAGGAATGACCCCTTCATTAAATGAGGTTACATTTTATTCCAGTGCTTTTATTATAGTACCATTAAAATGATTTGTTGGTTCATTTTAATGGTACAATGTATATTAATTGAACTATGCAATTTACTTGGTTGTTATTGTAAAGGAAATTTCAGGCCAATATGAATTTCTCTTCCAAATTCTTTTAAATGCATATAATTTCTATGTCACTCAGATATCTTGTAAAAGAAAAAAGGGAGTTTTTCAAACTATGGCAAGCTAAGCACAGGCTGATGTTTCTGTGAAACATAACTTAGGGACTGAACAAAAAATATGTTCACATAACTTGGAGAAGATTTACAATTATACTTGAATTGACAAAAATAATTTGAGTCAATCAATAGCAAATAAGCACTTGTAATTAAAAAAAAGTAATAATTCTTTTGAAAAGTTATTTCCCACTAACCCAGAAAACTATCAACACCTTATTTTACTTCCTTATAAGTTTACAGGACCAATATTCTTTGTTACTTCTTTGTCCTAATCTATTGTTATGAATTCTGCTTTCAAGATGATTAAAATAAAAATATGTTTTGACGTATAAATAAAATACAATAAATAAAATGTTCCAGCAACATCAAAATGAATGAATGAATGAATAGCAGTTGCATTTTCCTCAGGTGCTGATAGATTTTAAATTTTAAATTGCTTTACTAAAGTAGGTTTTCTATCAGTGAAGAAAAGTGATTTATGATTAGCGTATACCCAACCTGTCTATTTATTTTAAACATGTATTGATCACCACTAGTAATGCAAATTACTATATCGGATTTAAGCTTTAGATATTATTATATCTAGAGGTCTAGATATTATTCCTGTGTCTATTCTACAATAAATAAGCACTTTTCACTCTTTAATTTTGTGAGTTGAAACTATTTATTATGAAAAATGCAATAAGGGACAGGAAGGGAATGGTATTCCTTAAAACCTCCGGGTCTGAAGAATTATAAAATGTGAAAGATACATCAATAAATTTTGTTATCATTCTTCTCTGTAGGAGAGAGGAATTTTCTTTTCTCATTGTGTTATATTTGGTGATACTCATAGCTGACAAGACTTCAAAAAGAATGAAAGAACACCCAATGGAGGGCGAAAAACATTTTATTCAGTACATCTTGATTTTATATTCTGAAGATGGTTTTAATTTTTTATTCATAGCTTTATATTTCTGGCAAACTTCTGTCGCTATATATCATGTGTCTATTGTTTGTTTTAACAGCAGTTATGTTTACTTTGAGCAAAGCTCATACAGTATGATTACTTAAAATAATGTCTGATTTTAATTATTTATGTTTTAATCATATATGCAACTGTAAGCCACCCAGAGTTCCCCTATGGGAAGATGGGTCGGCCAATACATTTTATAAATGAATGAATAAATAAAACATGCCAAAATGGGTATATAAGAAAAACGGCGGCAGGGGAGAAATTGTACGTCATACTTCAGCAAATAAAAGCACAGGTCAGGTCATAAAAATTTTTTTGGAGGGGAATTAAAAACTGTCTTGCCTAGCAACATAAATTTTGGTTGTAAATTGAGGACTACATTTATGTCTTTTCCAGGAACATAATGGTACTTTTTTTCACCTCACCTCATGCCCTTATCTATACCAGGGGCCGGCCAACCTTGGCCTTTTTAAGACTTGTGGACTTCAGCAAAGCTGGCTGAGGAATTCTGGAAGTTAAAAGTCCACAAATCTTAAAGTGGCCAAGATTGGAGACTCTAAGTGACTTTGTAGTCACTTAGACTACAAAGGGAAACTGGCCAAATTCTTCCAAACTTCCAAAAACATTGGATAGTAAAGCTGAGTGAGACCCTGAGAAGGTCCTAGCTGTCCCTTTTTTTTTTTTTTTTTTTGGCTGCACTAGTTCACAGTGCCTCCTTAAGCATATTAATACTTTCCTAACCTCAAGGTTTCTTGTTCTTTCAAAAGAATGAAAGACCCAGTTGTATCAAGAGCTCCTATCATGCCTGAAGGGTAATTTGCAAAGCAGCGAACAAGGGACAGATGTTTCCACAGAAGCCAGGTGCAGCTAAGGCCAAAATAACCTGGACAAGAAATATCCAGGAATTGAGTAGAATAGACATCCCACCGCAGACGAATAGTTATTTACAAATTCTATTCCCTCTGTCAGAGCAAAGAGGCTTTGGAAAATAGCAATAGCACTTAGACTTATATACTGCTTCACAGTGCTTTCCAGCCCTCTCTAAGTCAGCCACTTGCCCCCAACAGTCTGGGTCCTCATTTTACCTACTTTGGAAAGACGGAAGGATGAGTCAATCTTGATCCAGTCAGGATTGAACTGGTGGCAGTTGACAGAATTAGCCTGCAATACTATATTCTAACTACTGCACCACCATGGATGAATGGATGGACGGATGGAAGGAAGGAAGGAAGGAAGGAAGGAAGGAAGGAAGGAAGGAAGGAAGGA
>BLBF01000039.1:18046623-18072574 GCA_015471245.1 Laticauda colubrina
CTGCACTCTCAAATAGAAAGATCCCCACACCACAAGCCAGGCAAACACCTGGGCAAAAACAGACTCCCTCTGATAGCTCCAACTCAAACACCCCCCCACCAGGCACCCAGGTGAAACCCAGCTTGCTAATGAATAGCAGCTTGCTAATGAAGAACAGCCGTCCTTTCACACGGAGCCAAGCTGCACTGAAAGCCTCCAACACAAGAACAGAGTGTTGCCAGCCAATTAAAGCCACAAAACAGGCAGAAGAAACCAGAAACACCAATCAATCAAACTCCAAGTCCAATGAACACAGACCCAGGCTCCTAGCCAATCAGAATGGACCAGCCTCAAATTTGAAACCAGGAACTAACTCTATACAGAAGCCTGAGGATGGCAGATGAGATTCTGCTGAAACGTTGCTACAACTTTAACAGAACTACAGTGACGTGGGATAATACCCGAAGGAAGCTAAACAGCACATATATATATGTGTGTGTGTGTGAGAGTGTGTGTGTGTGTGTGTGTGTGTGAGTGTGTGTGTGTGTTTGTGTGTGTGTGTGTGTGTGTGTGTGTGCTGTTCAGCTTCCTTCGGGTATTATCCCACGTCATTGTAGTGCTTTTAAAGTTGCAGCAACGTTTCAGCAGAATCTCATCTGCCATCATCAGGCTTCTGTATTGTATGTGGGTCAGGGTCTCACAGCCATTGGTTTTAAATTTAAGGCTAGCCTATTGTTGTGCCAGGATGTTTTTTACTACATCCTGATTGGTTGGGAGTCTTGGGAACTATGCACCCTGACTAAGGTATTGACAGCCAATGGCTTCCACAAAAACAAAATCACCAGCTTGATCCACAAAAACACACCAAGACATAACAGAAACCTAGAAGATCAACAGACCTATGGAACAGCTGTCCTGCCCTACATAAGAGGTACCACAGACAAAATCAGTAAGATACTACAGAGGCATCACATCAAGACTGCCTTCAAAACATACAAAAAAATAGCAGCCATCCTTAAAAACCCCAAAGACAAAATTGACCTGGAAAACCAAGGCATATACGAAGTTCCCTGTGCATCATGCCCGGCCAAATACACTGTACAGACCAATAGAAGAATAAGTACCCGCCTACATGAACACAAAAATGCAGTAAAAAAGCTGGAACACACCTCCTCACTAGTGCAACACATGAAAGCCACAGGTCACAACATCAACTTCAATGGCACTAAAACCCTAGCCACTAGAGAAAACCCCAACCACAGAATCATCAGAGAAGCCATAGAGATTGAAAAAAAGACCTGAAAGCATGAATAGAAGAGATGATTCCAGCAGACTGTCAATCATTTGGAAGCCTGCACTCTCAAATAGAAAGATCTCCACACCACGAGCCAGGCAAACACCTGGGCACAAACAGACTCCCTCGATACCTCCAGCTCAAACACACCCCAACCAGGCACTCAGATGAAACCAAGCTTCCTGATAGATAATAGCCGTCCTTTCACACGAAGCCAAGCTGCACTGAAAGCCTCCAACACAGGAACAGAGTGTTGCCAGCCAATCAAAGCCACAAAACAGACAGAAGAAACCAGAAACACCAATCAAACAAACTCCAAGTCCAATAAACACAGACCAAGACTCCCAACCAATCAGGATGTAGAAAAAAACATCCTGGCATAACAATAGGCTAGCCTCAAATTTAAAACCAATGGCTGTGATAGCCTGACCCGCAGACGAACTCAGTGCAGAAGCCTGATGATGGCAGATGAGATTCTGCTGAAACGTTGCTACAACTTTAAAAGCACTACAATGACGTGGGATAATATCCGAAGGAAGCTGAACAGCACACATGTAAGTAACCGTGAAAACTTAAAAAAACATATATATACACACACACACACTTTGGAGTTTAAATTTCTAGGTATTTTCCTCCTCCTTTTCTGAGTCAATCAGCGTAAGTCATTAAAAGGCCTTGAGAGTCAAAGAGAAGGTTCCTTCTTTCCTGAACAGGGCAGACGCACTGATTTCCACCCATTACCCTTGGCAACTGACTCATGGTTATGACGGTTGCAGTGTCCTGGGGGTGATGGGATCCCTTTTTGCGACTTTCTGGCAATCAAAGTCACAATGACAGAAGCCGAATTCAATTGTGGCAAGAAAGGTTGTTAAATGGGACAAAACTCATTTAACAACTGTCTTGCTTAGCAACATTAATTTTTGCTATATTGTGGTTTACAGACCGAGACTTACCAGTCTATAAGTTTTCAAGAAGAGGTTGGAAAAAACATTTGTCTGAAGTGATGTTATAGGGTTTCCTACCTAACCTCAGCAGAGGTTGGATTAGAAGACCTCAAGGTCCCTTCCAACTCTGTTATTCTATTCTATTCTATTTTCCAATATTCTATTCCATTCCACTCCATCCCATCCCATCCCATCCCATTCCATTCTTTTTTCTTCTCTGCTTTGCTCTGCTCTGCTCTGCTCTCCTCTACCCCACTCCACTCCACTCCACTCCTATTCTTGTTCCCATTCCATTCCATTCTATTCTATTCTATTTTCCAATATTCTATTCCATTCCATTCCACTCCATCCCATCCCATCCCATCCCATCCCATTCCATCTTCTGCTCTGCTCTGCTCTGCTCTGCTCTGCTCTCCTCCACTCCACTCAACTCAACTCCACTCCTATTCTTTTTCCCATCCCATCCCATTCCATTCTATTCTATTCTATTCTATTCTATTTTCCAATATTCTATTCCATCCCATTTCATTCCATCTTCTGCTCTGCTCTGCTCTGCTCTCCTCTACCCCACTCCACTCCACTCCTATTCTTATTCCCATTCCATTCCATTCTATTCTATTCTATTCTATTTTCCAATATTCTATTCCATTCCATTCCACTCCATCCCATCCCATCCCATCCCATTCCATTCCATTCCATTCCATCTTCTGCTCTGCTCTGCTCTGCTCTCCTCCACTCCACTCCACTCAACTCCACTCCTATTCTTGTTCCCATTCCATTCCATTCCATTCCATTCCATTCTATTCTGTTCTGTTCTGTTCTATTCTATTCTATTTTCCAATATTCTATTCCATCCCATTCCATTCCATCTTCTGCTCTGCTCTGCTCTGCTCTGCTCTGCTCTGCTCTGCTCTCCTCCACTCCACGCCACTCCACGCCACTCCACTCCGCTCCTATTCTTATTCCTATTCCTGTTCCATTCTATTCTATGTATAAGATACACACAGGCCAAGAGATAGAGATTTGGAACCCCTTTCTTCTGTCAATTGCCATATAAGTTACCTATTAATGGATTGACTCCCACTAGATGTGCACTGCAACCTAATACAGAACTTCTCTGCCAGCCGATAAGTACTCAAAACATTCAACCCACTGTTTTCCTTTTTTTATTCTTTTTTGTCTTTGTTAAATATTTAATGCCTCCTGTCCTTCAAGCCCAGTCCCTTTAATGTCATGGGAGCCCTCTAAATGGATTGTTCCCCATCGTTCTTCTTATGGTTGAACAAAACTCTGACTTGACAGCATCCTAAACTAAACATGCCATGTCCTTCCTCAAATGATGGATGATGAATTCTTTTTTAAAAAAATCAACCAACATCATGCTTAGCATTGAGAGAAAATTCACCATTGTATTAACTTATTTCAAGGCTATTTTAGAGAGCTCTTTCTGTTATTCGTTTGAAAATAATCTTCTCCAGAAAAAAAATCTTATTTGTGTTGACAGGCTTATCTATGTAATATATGATCTGAATGTCTTATTCTGCTCAGCCCTGGCCCAGAAATAACAACAATAATGCATTCGTTCAAAACACTATTAACTGGCATTGCTCAATTCATTAATACACTTGACTTTCTCTGTCTCCAGCTGACAAGAAATGGCACTATACTGAAAAGTGGAATGCAAAGAAAAGCCAGGAAAAAAGCCTAATTTAGTCTCAGAGATCAATTAAGAGATAAAAGCTGCAGCTGGAATATATGCACACATACCCCCTTTAGTAATTAGAGGAAGTAAGTTTGGTTGGTCCTCTCTTTGAAGAAATTGGCAGTAAAAATGGGGAAGGAGAACAAACGTTTCCAGACATTAGAATACAAATGTTTGGCAATGTTTAATGCAATAACCTTGAACTGCTGATTTTTTTTTTACCTGAGTTTGCATGACTGATATGTAAACTCATAATGTTTGGCCCACTAAATTAGACTAAAATCTCCCTCTCCCCTCTCTCTTTCTTTCCCTTTTTCTTTCTTTCCCTTCTGTCTTTTTTTTCCTCTCTCTCTCTCTTTCTTTTCCAGCCCTCATAGTAAGTCTAGGACAACTTGGCATGGCCAACTTGCTATGGGACAAGCATTACACTAATATCGAAGAAATGGTGGAATAGAATCATTAAAGAAAGGATGCCAAAAGAGAGATAAAATGAAATGTGACAAAAATTAAAATAATGTTTTAAAATTATTTTAAATAATTAAATTGAAGGATTGAATTGTCCTGCAGTAAGTTGGCCATGGCGAGTTCTGAGCGTGGCTGCCTGAAGAATTCTAGAAATTGAAGTCCACAAGTCTTCTGGTCTAAGGAAGTTAAAATTCTAGACATTCAGTTCTAGAAATTGAAGTCCACAAGTCTTCTGGTCTAAGGAAGTTAAAATTCTAGACATTCAGTTCTAGAAATTGAAGTCCACAAGTCTTCTGGTCTAAAGAAATTAAAATTCTAGATATTCAATTCTAGAAATTGAAGTCCACAAGTCTTCTGGTCTAAAGAAGTTAAAATTCTAGATATTCAATTCTAGAAATTGAAGTCCACAAGTCTTCTGGTTTAAAGAAATTAAAATTCTAGATATTCAATTCTAGAAATTGAAGTCCACAACCTCTGGTCTAAAGAAGTTAAATATTTACCCCAAACAACTGAATGAATTATTAAACTAACTTTCTACAAAAATCTGTTTTGTCCTGGCCTAGCTATTGACCCCTTAAGGGGCTAAGCTGCTTCCACATCATGGCTGCTTCTTCTTCTGACATCTCAGCAACCAACTCATGCAGGCCAATGTTTCTGTCAAGGTAACAAAAGGTTGGTCAGATTTATGATACAAAGTTTGGGGAAACGTTGCCAAAATACCACTCAGTCATCTTACGTAAATTTCTCCTCTGTCACTCTTTTCATCCCATTATTACTGCCTTCTCTCTGATTGCTTCTTCTTCTATTTTCCCAATTCTTTAAAAAAAAAGAAAAGAATGGAAGTGCTCCAATGCCATAAAAAATAGGAACCGGTGGGTTGATTTCTTGTCAAAAATAATTAAATTCACTTGCCATTCCTTTTTCTTCCCCATTGCATGGAAGATTATCTATTGAGGTTGAAGAAAATGTTCTAGGGGATTAAGAAAGCTATAGAGACTTTGGTTATAACTGGCAACGTCACTGAATTTTTGCCCTTGTGTTCCCAGGAGGGGATTATTTCTTTGCTAAATAGTATTTTGGTTAGTTTTCCTCTGTGATGGTATCTGTGCATAAATCTTACATGAAGTTTTGAAGAAGTGTGGAACTATAATAAGCAGAATCTGTACCTTTGGCCTCTTTAACTCCCAACATATAATGAAACGGTCAATAGCAGATCATAGACATTATTATTAAATAAAATAAATTATCGGACCAGTATGTCTGATGAGACAAATTATTTCAGAGGCTATCTATAGGCCAGCAGCTCAGCACTTGAAGGCAATGGTGTCATTTAAATCAAGCAAAGAGAGAAGTAGGTATGGTAAACTAGCATAAAGGCAGTGCAGTTCTCTGCATCAGAATGTTACAGGATCATACCACAGGGAGGGTCCTTGGAGGTCATCTAATCCAACCCCCTGCTCAAGGCAAAGAGACCTTATAGTGTTTTGGACAAATGGATGTACAGTCTTTTCTTGGAAACCTAATTAATTAATCCACTAATTAATTGTTCTGTCAGGAAATTTCTTCTTTGTTCTAACCTGCTTCTCTCCTTGATTAGTTGGGACATTTTTTTTTCTTCTTGACTGGCTCTTTGTTTTTTCTCTTTCCTTTTGTGTGTGTTATTTTTTTGTTGGACTACTGGATTATTATCATTGGATTATTATTGGATTATTTCTTCTCCTTTTCTTTCCTTTTTATTTTTTCTATAAATTTCTCTTTTATATTTTTCTATTGTTGATTCCTCCCTTTTTGGAACCTTATTTTTTGTGTTTGCTAATATTGAGGTTATTACTCCTATAATTGGATTAAGGTAAAGAAAAACCTGAAGAAAAGAAGTTGGGCTAAATTAATTGGTGTTCACTCTGTTTTTTGAAGGAGAAAATGATCAAGGAAGGAATCTGAACTGTTGGGCCAAGCATGGTTTCTCAGCCCAACCCACCTCACAATGTGGTGGTTGTGGAGAAAATAGGAGGAAGTAGTAATATCAGATATGTTCCCCATCTTGAGTTATTTATAAAAATAATAAAGGCAGATAAAAAATGAATTTAGAAGAATAGTTCAGTCATGTTTTACAGCTGTTGCTTTCTAAATGTTTTTGTCAAAGGATTTTAACAAATCAACTTGTATTTAAACGTTATTTTGCTGAATTTAACTGTTTGAGATTTTTCTGTTCTTTTCTTCTTTCGTTTCTTCATTCTTCACTTTACATTTAATGTGAAATTAATAGTCTTTCAATGGGATAATATTTGCATCACATTACTAGCAATATATATATCTTTGTTTATGATTCTTAATAGGTCAATAAAGGTTTTTCCTCCCACACAGGACAGCATAATATTCTGATCTGCTAACATTTTCCTCAGAAGCTCTTTCTGCATTTTTTTTTACAAAGCTTTCTTTCATCTTTTTTTTTTCTTTTTTGATCATTCAAAAGGGAAAAAAGAATAAGAAAACTAAAGGATGGATTTAACTAAGCAAAATGGCAAAAGGCTTTCATGTTTTCAGCTGTTTTATATTTCCTTCTGGTGAATTGTTCCTCTTGGGACAAAGACTTATTTTTAAAATGATCAAAATGTCTGCACAACCAAATTTTCAAAATCCACTCTTTATGTTTGAAAGTTTTCTTTATCTTGAAACATCTAGATAACAAATGGAAAAGAAGAAATAAAAACCACTTTGTTCTTATAATACTTTTACCCCTGGCTCAGTAAAAGAGTAAAGACACTAATTAGAAATCAGAAGATTTATTCCCAAGGAGACCCAAGAAAAACAGACACTAAATACCTGCTCACTAGGAAAACAAATGCTGTGGCTTAAAAATATTGTACCACTGAAAAGTTTAGCTCAGGTCTCATGTTGAGATACAGAATTTTCAGAGTTGGATGGGAGCTTGGAGGTCTTCTAGTCCAACCCTCAGCTCAAGCACAAGACCCTATGGCTATCTAATGTCTTCTTGAAAATCTCCAGTATTGGAGCACCCACAACTTCTGAAGGCAAGCCTGATGAATTGTTCTCACTGTCAGGAAATTTCTCCTTAGTTCCAGGTTGCTTCTCTCCTTGATGAGTTTCCATCCATTGCTTCTTCTCCTGCCTTCAGGGGCTTTGGAGAATAGCTTGACTCCCTCTTTTGGGGGGCAGCCCCTGAGATATTGAACACTGCTGTCATGTCTCCCCTGGTTCTTCTCTTCGTTAGACTAGACATACCCAATTCCTGTAACTGTTCTTCATATATTTCAGCCTCCAACCCCATAATCATCTTTGTCAGTTTTCTTCGCTCCAACATATTTAGGCCTCCAATTGTATGTATGCTTTTAGAGGTTTTAGTCCACAGTCATAGTTGTGACACAGTCAATAACAAACAAGGGAGGCATGGATATCTAGTTTTATGGTCGGTAGAAATATCCAGATTAAAAAAAAAGTCTTGGAATATCAATGCCATCACTCATCCCTCATATAGATACGGTAGCTTATCGACTGTCTACTCCCTCCTTACTGAACAGGATGAAATATTTTTTTAAATTTTTATTGGTTTTTAAAACGAACATAAACAAACAAAACATAAAAACATCAAGCCATCTTCCATATATATACATACAATGTGCCAGTTGGTTTACAGATTGTTTTGTGCTTCCATTTCATAGTCTTCAATTGCAATTACATTGTATATAATCTCGTATTTTCAATCAAATAAATACATTAATATCATTATTAATCAATCATTTGACTACACTTTTATTCATTCATGCTTTAGGAAATAATCATATTTTACTTAATTTGTTTCATGACAGTTCATATTATCATCCCAAATCTGAATCATCCCAAATCTGAATCATCAAAAAGAATCATTTTGTAGATATAATAAGAAAAGAATACATCTTTATATATTTAATATTTTCTAAAAGTCTACATATTTCATTACTATATTTTATTGTCTAGCCTTTGATAGAATAGATCCCAAATTTTATAAAATTGTTTATTATCTTGTTCTCTAATTTCAAATGTCAATCTACTCATTTCAGCACATTCCAATATTTTCTTTATGATTTCCTCCTGTGGTGTTTTCTCATTTTTCCAGTTTTTAGCAAATACAATTCTAGGTGCTGTTAATACATTTACAATCAGGTATTTCAAGTCTTTATTGTATATTTCAGGTAAAATTCCCACTAAAAATATCTCTGGTTTCAAATCTATATGTTTTTTTGTCATTTTTTCCAACCATGTGTGGATTTTAGTCCAGTATTTTTTAGCATCCGACAAGTCCACCACATATGGTAATATGAGCCAGGTGTCTGATGACATTTCCAACATTTTTCAGATTTATTCTTGAACATTCTTGCTATTCTTGTCATACAGGTGGGAAAATGCCACCTTTAAAACATCTTATACAAATTTTCTTTATATGCTGTTGACATTGTCATTTCATAATTTTGAGACCACAATTTTTGCCATTTATCTGGATCAATCCCACATCCAAAATTCTTCCCCCAAGCAATCATAGTTTCTTTAACTTGTTCTTCTTCTAGTTTAATTTCTAATAAATATCCATACAATTTTTAATCACCTTTTCATCAGTACCTGTCAAAATCTTATCTAAATCAGTCAGTTTATCATAGAAACCTTCTGTTTTAGAATCTTTATCGTACCTTGAATGTATTTGCGCATACGAAAACCAATTCATCTTTATACCTTGTTCCTCTAGTTTTTGTATAGATTTAAGTTCACCCTTTTCATTCAGTATTTCACCATATCTAACTGTTTGTTCCTTTTTGTATATTATAGTATAAGAAAATGCTTCAATAGTTGATAGCCAGACTGGAATTTTCAAATAACATTGTATTTTAATCTTCTCCCAGTTTAACCACAGAGACCCCTGTATATAATGTTTTCAAAAGTACCCCTGTGTTTTGGTTCCTTTATACCATAAAAAAGCATGCCACCCCAACAACAGATCATGTCCTTCTAGTGTCAACAATCCAGCATTTCTTAATGTTATCCATTCCTTAACCCACATCAGATTTGTAGCTTGGTAATACAACTTCCAATTAGGCAAATCAAATCCTCCTCTTATTCTAGCATCTTGCAAAAAAAATTATCTTTATTCTCACTTTCTTACCTTGCCATATATATATATTTCAACACAATTTTATTTAAATCTTCAAAATAGTCTTTTCCAAGCCTAATTGGAATTGTTTGGAACATATATAAAATTCTGGGTAATATGTTTATCTTGATTGTTGATATTCTCCCTATTAATGACAGTTGTAAATTTTCCCATTTCACCAAATTTAGCACTATCTGCTGTTTAAGTTTGACATAATTATTCTCTTTTAGTGTACTGCATCTTGCTGTCAAGTACTTGATCTTATTCGTGACCTTAATTTTCAATAGGTCTGCCAGTTCTTTTGTCTTGATAGCATATTCTTTGTCAAGATCTTTGTCTTATCTTTATTTATTTTCAAACCAGCCACCTTTCCATATATCTCTATCTTACCTATCAGTATTTTTTCCTATAACTTTATTTTCATGCAACAAAACCCTAAAACCCCTGTCACACTGCACCAACGGATGCAAAGAGGATGTAAAACGGACAAAAAAGTTTGCCATCCGTTGGAAAACATGATGTACTCACTGCCTCCATTTTGCTTCCTCTCTATCCATCCAGCATCCGTTTATTGCCATTTCATCCTCTCAGAAAGTTTTGAGCTGCTCAAAACTTTTGTGTGGAAAATGTATCCAATTCGTCCATTCTGCATCCGCTAAGCATTTGCTACGCATCCGTTCTGCATCCGTTCTGCATCCGCCAAATCAGCTAGGCATCTGCTGCGCATCAGCGCAACTCACATCCGCTCGGACGCAGGGAGGAAGCGGAACGGACGCAAAAAGGATGCAGAACGGATGCAGCATGGAAACAAAGCATTTAAAATGGAAAAAATGTACGCAGAGGGGACCTATCTTGGATATTAAGGATGCCTAGAGGATGCCTAGAGGATGCCTAGAGGATGCCTAGAGGATGCAAAGGGACACCTATACTGCCTATAAAAAGGGGGAGCAACTCACCTGCATCTCACTTTCAGAACAGCAGCCTAGCTGTGCAGACCTCTGCAGCCTTCATTTGACTCTTGCTATTCCACAGCATCCAGTCATGTCCACCGTGGATCGTAACACAGTCCTTTTGGCAGCCACCATTCTTCTGCAACAGTGCGAAGCCATCTACAGGCTCTGTGAACTCTACTACGGGAAGAAAAAGAGGTGGCCAATAAGCGTCTGGGTCCAAAGATTGATCGGGAGAAGAGCAGAGTACGGACTGTACAACAAGCTGATGGTGGAGCTCAAGAACGAAGACACTCGGGCATTCCAGAACTTCATGAGGATGCCTCCAGCCATGTTTGATGAAGTTGTGCAGCACCTGACACCCAGGTTGACCAAGGCAAATACCAACTTCCGGCCCAGCCTGGAACCTGGGCTCAAGGTGGCACTCACTCTGCGTCACCTGGCCTCAGGGACCACCTACCACCTACAGGAGCATGCAGTACGGCTGGAGGGTGCCACCCAACACCATCAGCATTGTGGTCAGAGAAGTGGTGCAGGCCATCATCGAAGAATACCTGCAGGAACTCCTCCAGTGCCCCTCCACTGATGAAGGATGGAAGAAAGTTGCAGAGCAGTGGTATCAGAGGTGGAACTTCCCACACACCGTTGAAGCCATAGATGGCAAGCACGTGGCCTGCAAAGCACCACCCAAGTCGGGCTCCACTTATTTCAACTACAAGGGCTTCTTCAGCATCGTCCTCTTTGCCATGGTCGATGCTGACTACAAGTTCATGTACATCGATGCTTCAGGCAGCGGCTCATGTTCAGATGCCCAGGTATACAACGCCAGTCACCTCAAGGAGGGGCTGGAAGGCAACCTCATCATGGGCTTCCCAGATCCAGACCCAATGCCCAACGACACGCAAGATGTGCCCTACTTCATCGTGGGGGATGACGCCTTCTCCCTCAGAACCTCCCTCATGAAGCCATACACTTCCAGACTCCTGATCCGTGAAGAGAGGATCTTCAACTACAGGCTGTCCAGGGCAAGGCGGGTGGTGGAGAATGCCTTTGGCATCCTGGCCAACAGGTTCCAGGTACTTCTCACCACCATGCAGCATCACCCACAGACCGTGAGGAGGATCGTGGAAGCTTGCTGCCTCCTGCACAATCTCATGCGCACCCGCTACCTAGTCTTGCAGAACAGGCTCATGGACCTCCAGCAAGGCAATAGGGACATGGAGCCTGGGGAATGGAGGCAAGGGCGAAACCTGATAGACACTGAGGATGTGCAAGGCCCCAACAGAGCCTCACGTGAAGGGAAGAAGCAGCACAACCTCCTGAGACACTGGTGCAACTCCCCAGCTGGAGCAGTGGAGTGGCAAGACAGGATGATAGATGATTAATGGGTGCTTCCTTCAGCCTGTCTCATCACACAGATGAGATTGGGCCATGTATGTTGGGTGGGCCTACAATGAACAGGGCATTTAATAAAGAGTTGTGTTTATGTTCAAATGTGTGGATCAATGCTTACTAATGAAGGGCCAAAGGTATGGCACCTGGGAGGGTGGACCATACTGTCCCACTATGCTTGCACTGGAGGTTTATCTATCCCACAGCTATCTTAACCCATCCCAAAGGTATCCCTGCCCACCCCACTGCTATCTTAACTCATCCCACAAGCATGCAAAGGCTTAAACCAATTCTAAAAGTTTCCACCAAGACTTTATTACAAAAAAAGAAATGAAGCAAGTGTGTGAATCAAAGATAAACTTTATTGAACAACAAGCTGTAAAACAAAAATGACCCAAGTCAAGTGTCCAAATAAAGTCCACAGATAGCCAGCTACCCAGTCTCTGGCACTCTTATTGGTCACTCGGAGGTGTGCCCAGTCTCAGGGGTGAAGGGTCCAGGTGCTGTGGAGGTGGGTGGTGCTGGAGTGCTGGTCTGTGTCATCATTGGGGTGCCTGGCCCTGAGAGGACAACAGGGGATGGTGTGTTGAGGAAGCTCTCAGACAGCTGGCTCAGACCCGCGATGCTGAGAGGTCCTTCCTCCATGCCATGGGGTGTCAGCCCCAGTACTGATGACAGATGGACTGGGAAGGGCTGCTGCCTGTGCTGCTGGACCTCCTGGTAGCCGTAGCCCTGGTAGGTGAGGGGCTGTGGGAAGCCTTGGAATGGGAGGGACATCACCTGGGATGGAGGAGCAGACCTGGACTGGGTGGGTGCAGGTTCCTCTGGATCTGGAGGGTTGTGAAGCAGCTCGGTGATCCGGTCCTTCACCACCTGGTACTGGGGTTCCTCCATGTTCTTGAGGGTCTGGTTGACATAGGTGAGGAAGGGCTTGCGGTTGGAGGATGAGGAGTTGGTGCTGACCAGCTGAGAGAGGAGATCTATACTGGTGCGGATGGTGTCCCTGATCTCAAGCAGGACAGTGTGGCTCTGCCCCTCCTGCTGTCTGGCTCTCTGCCTTTCTGTGGAGGCGGAGCTGGGGGGGTGGATGCGGCTACGACTGTGGTGGACTCGATGTCTCCTTTCTCCCACCGCACCAGGGAGTCCTCCACGTGCTCCACCATGGTTACAACACCTGTCCGCGGGTTTTCCGCCGTGGCACGCTCCACAGAAACCTGCCTGGAGACAGGGACTGACTCTTGGCCGGAAGAGGACTGGGTCTCAGCAGGCTGCCGGAGAGAGAGGGTAGACAGAGGGGCTCCTGGTGCTCCTCGGTGGCGGATCTCACCCTCCAGGAAGCTGCACCTGGCCATGATGTAGGTCTCTCTGTCCGTCAGCTTAACCGTGGCCTGGCCAGATTTCTTCAGGTGCAGCTTCCCGTACCAGGTGTGCATGTGCTTCCACCAGCCGAGGAGCACCTCCGAAGTGTAACCCATACTCTCCGCCCTCTCTCTCCAAGCAGCCTGCTTCCTTTTGGTGTCCCTGTACAGCCGGTGTCCCTTCCGCCACAGATAGTCATTCTCTCTCAGCCACTCAAGCACCTCATCCTCGTGTTCCTCCTCGATGAAGTATTGCCTCCTCTCCCATCCCCGCATATGCCTCTTCCTCCCTTTAGCAGTACCAGATGGGCACTCATTCAAGGGGCTCCCAGGTGGTAGGGGCTGCTCCTCCACACCACCAGCAGCAGCAGCACCAGCAGGATCATCCTCATCATCATCATCATCATCATCATCATCCTCATCATCATCATCATCATCACCAGCAGGATCATAATCATCATCATCTTCAGTAGCAGCAGCAGCAGCAGGATTATCATCATCATCATCTGCTGAAACGTTGCTACAACTTTAACAGCACTACAATGACGTGGGATAATACCCGAAGGAAGCTAAACAGCACACATGTAAGTACCCGCGAAAGCCTAAGAAATATATCTTCAAAAACAGTTTCAAGTTGTTCAAAACCTGGTAAGGCTTTTCTCCCCGTCATCTGGAAGAGAAGGTCAGGTGATTGGCCTGACTTAGAGCAGAAGTGATAAGAGGCCAGGTAAGAATTAGCAAGGGATGAATGGAGGCCATGAATTCCATGCTTTGTTTTTGGACTCAAGATTAGATCCCTCAACTCCATCTCCTCCAAACTGCCTTGCAAGACCTCCTGCCCTCAGACCCTCCCTTCCCTTGGCCTCTCAGGTCTTCTGGCATGTCAGGTAAGGCCTTTCACCCAATCTGCTGGAGCTATACTGCTGTCTCTTTCATCTCGGACCCCAGTGCCCCGCATTGAGAAAGGAGTCCCTGCTCCAGAAGGCCAACTTTCGGTGTCGTGATTCTTATCTCCCGTCTCCACCTGTCTTCCCTTTGCTTTGTCTTCTGATGTAAAGCATTCTTGTGGGCAGAAGAAAGCTTTTGTTCTTCTCCAAAACAGTGGGGCCAACAGTCGACCAATAAAGCTAATTGGGAAGAAATTGAGAACCCTCAACAACTCTGGGTTGAATAACAGCCTATCTTCAAAGACTATTGAGAGGGGACCAACCACGAGAGAGAGGGACATGGTGGCTCAAGGGCTAAGATGCTGAGCTTGTTGATCAGAAAGGTCAGTGGTTCTGCAGTTCGAATCCCTAGCGCCACGTAATGGAGTGAGCAAGCAAAGTCAATGGGGAAGCCTGCAGAAGTGGGTTGATGTTGTTGCTCTGGTAACTCTCTCTCCCAAATGGAAACTGCCACCTTCAGCCTCCCCACGTTCCTGCTGCACCAGGGCTGCTGTTTTGTGAAGTGATGCATTTGTGAAGTGTGATTATATACTTCCTAACCACATCCCTATGCAACATAAATTTTGGGTCTCAATTACCATAATTAACCAAGGACAATCTCCAGAGTGCACCACTCTCAGTGAGTGGAACCTGTCTAGATTCCTCCCATTTATTCACTGGGGATCTGTATTTTGCACTCCATGCAGATAGTCCTTGATTTACAACTGGTTGCTTAAATCCCCAAAGAAAAAGAAAAGGCACTTATGACATAGATTCAGAGTTCTGATAGCCATTGTCCCCTTGCAGTTGCATAATTACGCTTAACAAACTCTTGGCAACCAACCTGCATTTATAAGCATCCTTCAGTCACGTAGCCACAATGTACAATGATTTTTACCGGAAACCAGCATTTACTTCCAGTTTCGATTAAAAAAACACACATAACTTAAGGATCATAGATTTCAATTAAGACTCAAGCTAATACAATCCTGGGTTGTATAAACAGAGGCATAGAATCAAAATTGTGTGAAGTACTACTACTATTTTATAAAGCCTTAGTAAGGCCACACCTGGAATGATGCATCCAGTTTTGGTCCCCACATGACAAAAAAAGATGTTGAGAGAATTTGGAAAAAGTACAAAGAAGAGCAACTAAGATGATTGAAGGCCTGGAGACTAAAACATATGAAGAACAGTTGCAGGAATTGGGTATGGCCAGTCTAGAGAAAAGAAGGACTAGGAGGGACAAGATAGCAGTCTTCCAGTATTTGAGGGGCTGTTGCAAAGAAGAGGGGGGTCAAATTATTATCCAAAGCACCTGAAGGCAGGACAAGAAAAAAGGGATAGAAACCCATCAAGGAGAGAAGCAACCTGGAATTAAGGAGAAACTTCCCAACAGTGAGGACAATCAACCAGTGGAACAGAAGTTGCCCTCAGACGTTGTAGGTGCTTCATCACTGGAGGTTTTTAAGAAGAGACTGGACAGCCACTGCAGGGGGTTGGACTAGAAGAACTCCAAGGTCCCTTCCAGCTCTATTCTTATTGAATCATATGGGTTCACTGAATAAAGTACATTAAGAACCAGATAGATTTGCTTCACCTAGGAACTGCTCCAAAAAAACAATCAAGTCGGTCATGTAATAAGCCCCTTAACAACCAGCACAAGTGACTTAAGGTCGTAAGTCAAGTATGGATATGTGTGCGTATGCTAAGAAGTGATCAATAGTAGTATCACCGGCTCTGAGCAATCAACAGGGTAATAACTTATCGTTTGTGAGAGAAGGGTAAGAAGCATAAAATTGTTGCGCAGAGGCAAATTATCTGATGAATAAACAGCTAGTGTAGGATTTCTTACAGTTGAACGATACCAAATCTGAGTAGTTGGAGGAAATGTGTGTTTAGTAAAAAAATAATAATAATTGTTTTTATATTTTAATTGGGAAATATTTTTTCTTACTTTGTGAATTAGGGGCCAGTTACAAAATAAAACATTATAACAGCTTTAATATTTCAACAATGTTTTCATATTTTATCATTTAAATGGACAATAAAATGGAACTATATAAAGAACTATAATGGAAGGTAGTGGGATTATATAATGGAAACTGGACAATCCAGATATAAGGTAGCTTTCCCAACTCTCTTTTAATGGAGAATGTTGGTACTGGTTGCAGTTCAGGAAGCAACTGGATTCCAGATCTAGAGAGTGTGCTTCAGCAGCCCAAACCTTAGGGATTGATTCCTGGAGCTATGGATGAAGATGAAGATTCTGTAATTGGGAATTTCATTTAACTACTCTTTCCCATCACCTACTAACTTCCACTTCTTGATCAGGACTGCACCACGCACAAGGCATTTGAAGCACGACAACTTAATGTAGCACCTTTCCCTGCTCCTGAGTGGACAATAAAAAAGTAACACACTTGGACATGGTCCAAGGTGTCTTCTTGTGGCCTGACCATTAGTGATCCCTCAACCAAGCCACCTGGTTTTGACTTGCCTCTCTTCACCTGAACAAAATTGATCAGAATTAGATTGATCCTAGTTAGAGGCAGATATTTCTGTCTCTGGGCACGATGAGAATATATCTGCTGAACAAAACTCCGCATTGGCAACAAGAAGGGCATCCGGCCAAGAAACACTCAGCTCCATTCAGTTGCTCTGACTGCACCCTTGATGTAAGGGATTATGGAGTCATTAAAAGTAAAAAAAAAATTGGGGGGGAGATCTGCAATCCCATACAGATTGACCCAACAATTGGAAATAATGTCATGCGAATATTTGAAATATTTTTTAAAATGGTTCTTTGATGAGGAAAGCAGGAATGTTCAAAAACTGGGATGTATTTCTAGAAGAGGGTAAGATGTTTCTGACCTCAAAAATATTGCAAACTTGAATTCATTTCAGATTCTCCTCTGGTGTGGAGGAGTATGATAAATTACTGATCAAATCTCAAGTGTGTTCTCAGGAACAATGCCCATTCAAACATATTGATCTACACTGCTTTGTCCCCTCCAAAAAATCTACATAAAACCTTCGGCGCATATATCATTTGTTTGCCATAAAATTATTGAAAGCCACCTGGCCATACAAGTTTTTCAATTATCTCATTACAAAACCTTAATTAAATTATGAAATCAACCATGATCCTTTAAGGATAATTGTGTCTTGTTTGTAACCGAGCAATTTATCTTACCTCGCCGGAAAAGTTAGCTGTGTAAGAAGCCTGCTAATAAACAAGAAACCCACAATGTCCAAACTAAGATAGGGTGGATGTTAAATTGAGTCAGCAATATTAAAGGCACATCATTTACACACACACACACACACACACACACACACACACAGCAATTGGCTTCACCTTCTCTCTTTGTTGCAGAAGAGAAACAAAACACACACAAAAGATGGCCAAATGCATTTTTTCCCCTTCAAAGATGAAAAAAGTTGCCATTGAAATATATAAGTGTGTGTGTGTTTGTGTGTGTGTGTGAAGAAATAAAAAAAATCAGGAGCACCCTTTCGAAATTAGTTCCAGATCTGCCTGTTCCAAACTGTCAGCATTGTTAAGAGACCTGGGATGATTTATTTCCAGCTTAGCTGGGTTGCCCTTGAAATCACTGCATTGTTAGGTTGTGGGTTGCCTTTTCTTTTTAAATCCCAGGGAGCTCACACAGGAAGCAAACAGGTGCTTAGCAGAGGAGAGGTCAAGACTCAAGAGGGAATCTGTCACTGTTTAATTGCTGGTGGGGCATCAGAGGAACAAGTTGTAGGGCATTGCTCTCATGACCTGACCAAAAGATCCATGTTGGCACTCCAGGCTAAAAGGTTCAACCAGCATTTCTGCTAAAAGGGCAGACTGGTTGCTATCCTGGGACAAACGAAGACAGGTTATTAAGGAAATTGTCAGAAAATGCTTTTGAAGAGATACAGCAATAAGACTCTCCCAGAAGATGATCAGATGGAGGAGATGGAGAAAGATGACCAAAGAAAAACGTGTCAAGAAGAAGTTGAAGAACAAGTTCTGGACTCTCACCACTATTGATGTCTCTAGTCCACTGTTCCTCAACCTTGTCATATGGAGGACAAGGTTGAGAAATACACAATCCATGCCAAGACGTACGGATTTCAACTGTCAGAATTCCCCAGCTATGCAGGCATTTTAAAAAGTTACTGTGGTTGAGGAACACAGAATCTGGAAGAGCAGCGTTTGCAAGCTTTTGGGACTTAGGAAAAGGACTCTAGAAGAGCTGCAAAGAAGACAGACCACTTGAGGTGATCTCTGAGCTTGGTTCTTCTTCTCTTCCCATTTCTTCATTACCCAAACTAGGTAACACCACCAGTCCTACAGCTAGCGTTTTTATTAAGAAACAGTTGTACCAAATTCACCTGATACCCCTTCTCAGTAGACTAAACAGATTGTGGTAGACATCGTATTCTTTGACTTAAGTGAAATCTCCCATGAGACTCTAGTACAGAAGGTGGCATCTATGGTGCTATTGTTAGAGAGAAGCAGAGCTGGTTGAGCAAATTGTACCTTATACGTCATTGACTCCAGATTGGAAGCCTAGAGTCCTGGGCCACAGGGAGCCTTCTGAGATGCTATATTGTTCAAACATACTTATAAATGACTACAGGGGTGGGATTCAAGTTTTTTAACAACTGGTTCTGTGAGTGTGGCTAGGTGTGCATGGCTAGATGGCCATGGCCATGTGACTGGGTGGGTGTGGCTTCCTTTTTTTTTTTTTTTGCAGCACCCCCCTCCCATTTTTGGGCTTTCTGGGCCTCAGGGAAGCCTCCTGGGGGCATTTTTGCTCCCAGAAGGCTTCCCTAGGACTCAGGAAGGAAAAAAAAACAGAATCTGGGGGGTTTGGTGAGCCCCCCCCTCCATTTTATTTGCCTTCCAGGGCCTCAGGGAAGCCTACTGGGTGAAGCGGTAAGTAAGCAAGGGGGATTCCAGCACAGCTGATCATAGGAACAGCTGATCGTTGGGACGGGGAAAAAATGAAGCATCTTAAGGAGTGACTGGGTATGCATGTGATGTTGTGCAGGACTGACTGCACAGGGAGGGGCAGACAGAAGTGGGCAGGGCTAGCCAGGGGCATGATTTACCATTTCTGCGCAGAATCATAACAATCGGTTCTATAGAACCATTCTGAACCGGTAGAATCCCACCCCTGAATGACTTGGATTTACAGTTATGAATGGGATTATCAAATATGCAATCAAGGCAGAGAAAACAGGGAGAGACTGAGGAGGTGATGTGAGAAATGCAAGCTGTTTTTTCTTTCTTCATCTTCCCCAGACTTCATGTATGGAACTCCTAAGAGCAGCATACTAATTGTATGGACTCTGGTGTTTAATTAAAAATATGGAAGCAGAATAAGGCAGTCAGCTGTGTTTTACATCCGCACTTTTCCGCCTCATTACTTATTTCTTCCTTTATAGCTAGGGTCTCCAAACTTGGCAACTTTAAGACTTGGGATGGAAACCAATCAAGGAGAGAAACAACCTAGAACTAAAGAAAAAGTGAAGACATCCCATCTCTCAACTCTTCTTTATCATCTGAGAATTCAAAAGAGTTTTATCTATTTCCCCCAATCAATAACTGACTGTTACCAATATCTCTCTCCCCCCATAAATTGGGGGAAAGAAGAAAAAAGAAAAACGGATGTTTAAATGTCTCACAGCTCTTTATGTGGATGTACTTTGGAACACTGTGCAAAATACCATTTCACCTAAAAAGGACAGAATCGTTGGAAGCCATGCAGCATGACCCAGAAAGACACGTATTTTTCGTGTGCTCAAATGAAAAATTATTTGGAGCACGATCCTTCCTTCCCCAACTGAAGATTTATTGCCAGAATAACAAGAAAACTCACACAGAGAAGTAATGTGGGGCTAATTAAGCATTTATTCATTTTACAGATTAAAAATTCTGCTGGATGATGTGGAGGTTTTTTTTTGGGGGGGGGGGTTAACTGAAATACCTTTAAAAAACTGGGGGAAATTATTTTTAATCTGTTATTCTAGAACATTTCAGCATTATTATTTCGTGGAAAGTCTTTCCGTTCTGAAAATCCTTGTCAGTAAGAACCAATTACTTAAAATGGGAGAAGGGTTTAATATTGAGAGTGAGTAAGGGGACAGGAGAGTTTGAGGAACTGAGGGGTCCCTTCTTCAGGGTGGAATTGGGAATGAGAAGTCCAGGGGTGGGCTGCTGGGGGCTGTCAGGGGCTCAGGAGAGCCCCTAACTAAGACTCTGCTGGGCTCAGAGAGCCCACAGTAACGTCAGAAGGACAAGCAGCCAGGGAAAGCTCTTCATCGGCTTAATTGAACTTTTGGGCATTCAGCCAAGAGCATTTCACACCTAGTAAAAGTGTGGCAAGCTAGATAAACAATCCACTCAGCATTTGCGAGGGAGAGCCATGGAGAAAATCAAATAACAAAGCCACTAGCCTCCGAGGGGATTAATTCCTAAGTAATAAGAATCACGTAATTTACCAGAAACTCTGCTAAGAGTCCAAGGTCCCTCTCACAGTCACTGCTATTAAGCATGGTTTCATCCAGTCTTTTTATTTAAGTATTAAATGCACGAAATAGTAAACAACTTTTTGGTGTATTATCTTTTTTTAAGTAATTAGGGCAAAGAAGTGACATCAAGTTGGCCACGCACACTCAGTCACAAGACCATCCAACCACTCCCACCCAGCCAGTCATTAGGGCAGAGAGCCTCTTGCTAAAAACTTTGAAGCCCACCCCTGGTTGAAGTCACATCACCAGAATGGCGTAAGAGGTGAGAAACAGCACTGTTTTAAGATTTTATTATTTCTTTTCATCATCCTGACAGGGAATTCTTGAGACAGAAAAATCAGATTCTTTTAAAAATTAGGTTACTAGAAATATAGATTTAGAATAACAGAGGCCTGGGAGGTCATCTAGGCCAACTCCTTGCATGAGCAGGAGACTCTTCACCATTTCAGACAAATGCTTGTCCAGCCTCTTCTTAAAAGCCTCCAGTGATGGAGCAGCCACAAGTTCTGGTGGCAACTTCTGTTCCACTTGGTTAATTGTCCTGACTGTTAGGAAACTCCTCCTTAGTTCTAGGTTGCTTATCTCCTTGATTAGCTTCTGCTCCTTGTTTCCTGTCCTTTTTTCTGTTGCTTTGGTTGACTTCTTCTTCTTTGGGGCAGCCCCTCAAATATTGGAATATTGCTACAATATCCTTATAATATTTGCTTATAATATTCAGTAAGTGAGTAAGTCAGTACTTTAAAAGAACAATCCTTTTACTTTTGTTATAAATACGCAATGCATATATAAGTGGTGGGATTCTACCGGTTTGGCCCAGTTCGAGTGAACTAATAGTAAAAAAAATGCTACCATTCAGCCAAACCAATAATTTTGTTTCCTCTTCATGATCAGCTGTTCCAACAATCAGCTGTGCCAGGATCCCCCTCTCTGTCTTACCGCTTCACCCAGAAGGCTTCCCTGAGGCCCAGGAGCAAAAAAAATGGAGCACGAGGGTGTATGTGTGTGCTGCATCCCCCAAAAAAGAAGAAGCCATGCCCACCCAGTCACATGGCCATGCCCACCTAGCCACACAGAACTAGTAAAAATATTTGCATCCCACCCTTGGTGTGTGTGTATGTGTGTGTGTGTGTGTGTGTGTGTGTGTGTGTATGTATGAGAGAGACTATATACAGTATGTCATATGTTTGTTTGTTTGTGTCTATGTGTGTTTAAAGGAAGCTAAAACAAGGATGAAACGCACAGTTCTCTTAATTGTTTGGCTTTCCTCACCATTTGTTTTTCGGAAACCAAAGCAGTATTTTGATGAGAACTAATTTTAATCTCCCAGAATTTATTTTGGGAACAGGGCATAAAAATTTGCTCTACTAATAAGCAATGCTGTGATCAGATTTTACCTCCATCGTTCCCACTCCTTTTAATAGCAAACACAGTAATTAAATAGCAAAGAAGAAGACAAACTCCCTGCCCCTTGGATCGGCACCCTAAGATACCTCAAAAGTTATTTGGAAAGAGATGAAGAACATTTAGATATTGTTCCAGTATTTGAGGAGCTGCCACAAAGAAGATGGGGGTCAACTTACTCTCCAAAGCACCAAAGGCAGGATGAAAAGCAACGGATGGAAACTAACCAAGGAGAGAAGCAACCTGGAATTAAGGAGAAACTTCCTTAAACAGCGAGGACAATTAACCAGTGGAACAGAAGTTGTCTCCAGAAGTTATGGATGTTTCATCACTGGAGGCTTTTAAGAAGAGACTGGACAGCCATTTGTCTGAAATGGGACAGGGTGAGCAAGAGGTCCCTCCCACCTCTGTTATTTTGTTATTCTATTGATTAGGCATTAGCTCTTTCCTATGTCTGTAATAACATTTAAAGCTGAATATATTCAGCCCCTAATCTATTCCTTTCTCTGCACCCTTCAGTCCTCCAACACACCTTCCTTCCCACTTGCAGGATGCACAAGCAGAACAAACTTTGGGGTCTCTGGGTCCATGAAAATGGATGATGTCCCCCTGCAATCACCTCTCATGTTTAGTGCTCCCTGCCCAGGTCAAACAAAGCCAGTGGGGAATGAGTCCCACAAGTTACAGGGTTGTCAGCTTTAGAAGCCCATAGTACGACTCGAAGCCTCCACGCTGCTACATTCTTGAGCTTGGGAAGTTGGGAGGGGGGAATTTCGTGGAGTGTATGTGGTTAGACATAATAGCATTCTTCTTCTAAGTCAAGGTCATGTTATTCCTGCACCTGGTTGAAGGGACATCTCAAGTTGTAAAGGATGGTGATTGGGGCATGTGATGCCATGAGGGGTGCAGGGGGTGGACTTGTATTTTTTAATTATTGAAGGAAAACCCAGGACTCTCAGATTCAGGTTTTCCCAGATGTGCCAGTATAACTACTCTAATAAAAGGAAACTTTGAGAAAATGCCTGTCTCTGAGTTTTTAATTGGAGTTGGGTTTTTCTGGAATTAACCTGAATTGCATGGATGCCACATGTCACATGTGATCTTTCTCTGCCAGCCACTTCCAATTTGCTGGACCTCCATTCAGATTACAGCACAAAGGAGGCTCACAACCAGCCAGGTGTTAACAGGTAGGAGAAGAAAATTCCTCTCCAGCTGAGCAGGAAATGGCAATATTATAAAATAAATGTGAATTCTGAGGCTGGAGGGAGGAATATGAGAATTCAGAGTTCTGGCAAGAAGCTTTCTACAGTTGTTTTGGTGTGAAAGGGGAAGGAGAATGAATATGGTCCTTGGAAAGGTACAGGTTCCAGAACTATATGGGTGAAAAGGGGCATTTTCTTAAAAGGATCGTGTCTACAAGCAGTTCAGAGTCAGGAAACTGTTCACCTAGACTAAACACAGAAGCTAGCAATAGCAGAGGAATAGCCCTTAGACTTATATTCCGCTTCACCGTGCTTTTACAGCCAGGGGTGGAATTCAAATTTTTTAACAACTGGTTCTGTTGTTCAAGTTGGTGGGCATGGCTTGGTGGTCATGTTATTGACTGAGTGTGGCCAACTCAATATCACTCACATTGAGGCATGCATCTCCTCGCCTGGCCTCTCATGATTGTGGGGATGCTGCAACAGTCGTAAGTGTGAAAAATGGCCATAAGTCACTTTTTTCAATGCCACTGTAAAACATTGAATGGTCACTCCACACAAGCAAAGTACTAGCAAAGGAGGGGGGAAAAACTCCTGAGAAATTCCAGAGACAGGAAGTCTAGTCCTGCCAAGAATGTAATAAGGGTTATCAGAGAGGCAGTTTCTGTAAGCAACACCAGAATGTTTCTTTCCTGCCTTCCTTACAGGATGAGGACAATAATTTCTTCTAACAACCGGTTCTCTGAACTGCTTAGAATGTTAACAACCGGTTCTAGCAAATAGGTGCGAACTGGTAGAATCCCACCTGTTTACAGCCCTCTCTAAGCAGTTTACAGAGTCAGCTTCTTGCCACCCCAGCCACCTGGGGGTCATTTACCCACCTTGGAACGACGGAAGGCTGAGTTGACCTTGAGCAGTCAGGATCAAACTCCTGGCAGTGGGCAGAATTAGACTGCAATGCTGCATTCTAACCATTGTGCAACCAGGCGATCTGGCAAAAATATCAGGCAAGATAACTCACCTGTCCCTCTTTCTTTCCTGATTTTTTTAGAAAATCAACTTTTGATCACCACCACCCAAGTACAAGAATCCAGAAAGTTACTTGGGAAGTTTGATGTGAGCTACACCACTCTCTTGGAGAAAACATCTGCCTTTGTACCCAGGTTGGTCAACCCATCCTGGCAAACCTTGATCATTCAGAACAGATGATGGCTATCTCCTTACCCTCTGTCTTTTTGTTTTGCAAGGCAAACTCAGAATGTGTGTGAGGGGGGGAAGGAGGGAGGGAAGGAGAGAGGGGGGGGGGGGGAGAAGGAAAAGGAAAAGGAGAATAATAGCTTGTTCTTTTCCTGAAGTTTTATCCAGAGCTGACATTCTGGCTCTGTCATTTTGCAAAACTGGACGAGCCAGAAGATATATCTCAGGGGCTGCCCCAAAGCAGAGGGAGTCGACCCATTCTCCAAAGCATCTGAGGGCAAGATAAGAAGCAACAGATGGAAATTCATCAAGGAGAGAAGGAACCTGGAATGAAGGAGAAATTTCCTGATAGTTAGAAAAATTGATCAGTGGAACAGCTTGTCACCAGAAGTTGTGGGTGCTCCATCACTGGAGGTTTTTAAGAAGAGATTGGACAACTGTTTGTCTGAAATGGGATAAGGTTTCCTGCCTGAGCAGGGGGTTGGACTAGAAGACCTCCAAAGTCCCTTCCAACTGTGTTATTCTATTCCATATCAGAGAAGATTGCTTCTTCCAAGGGGAGAGGGGGGAGCAAGGGGACAGATGTAAAGAAAGGTCAGGCTGAAGCAAAACAACAGCTCTGCCCATCTTTATTAATCATGGTTACAACCTGATTAAAAGATCAGAAAATGGGGAAAGCTTTTGCCTTTTACAAAATCCTTCACTAGGATATCACCCACTTTACTATCCTACAACTGAATCACCTGGAACCAGACAGCTGGAAACTGGGGACGGTTAATGGTCCAAGCAGGCACTGCGTGGAATCTTCAAATGTTGAACATATGGTGAGTCCACATGTCTCTCCCACACAGGGAAGATTTACACACCCAGCAAAGTTATGGTCTTTATACTCCTGGCTCTAGTCAAACATGGGGAGCAGAATGTTGAGTTTTACAGAGTTTGATAGATGCTTGGTATCAAAGGGTGATTTTGCTACCTGCATCATTCATTACATCTGTATTCTTTCCTCCTGAAAGCTTAATGCAGCAAAAAATATCTTGGCTTTACTCTTTGAGATATTCTATAAAGCCTTTGTAAGGCCACACCTAGAGTACTGCATCCAGTTTTGGTCACCATGCTATAAAAAAGATGTTGAGACTCTAGAAAGAGTGTAGAGAAGAGCAACCAGGATGATGAGGGGACTGGAGGCTAATACATACGATGAACAGTTGCAGGAACTGGGCAGGGCTAGTCTAGTGAAGAAAAGGACCAGGGGAGACAGGAGAGCAGTGTCCCAATATTTGAGGGTCTGCCACACAGAGGAGGGAGTCAAGCTATTTTCCAAAGCCAGAAGGCCAGACAAGGAACAATGGATGGAAACGGAATGAGGAGAGATTCAATCTGGAAATAAGAGTACAGTAGAGTAGAGTAGAGTAGAGTAGAGTAGAATAGAATAGAATAGAATAGAATAGAATAGAATAGAATAGAATA
>BLBF01000039.1:18083176-18101157 GCA_015471245.1 Laticauda colubrina
CTTCCTTCCTTCCTTCCTTCCTTCCTTCCTTCCTTCCTTCCTTCCTTCCTTCCCTCCCTCCCTCCCTCCCTCCTTCCTTCCTTCCTTCCTTTCCTTCCTTCCTTCCCTCCTTCCTTTCCTTCCTTCCTTGCTTCCTTCCTTGGTTGTGCAGTGGTTAGAGTGCTGCATTGCAGACTAATTCTGCCCACTGCCAGCAGTTTGATCCTGACTGGCTCAAAGTTGACTCAGCCTTCCATCCTTCCGAGGTGGGTAAAATGAGGACCCAGATTGTTGGGGGCAAGAGGCTGACTCTGTAAACCACTTAGAGAGGGCTGTAAAGCATTATGAAGTGGTATATAAGTCTAAGGGCTATTGCTAGTCCCTTCTTTCTCAGTGGTTAGAATGCAGTATTGCAGGCTAACTCTGCCAACTGCCACAGTTTGATTCTTACCAGCTCAAGGTTGACTTAGCCTTCCATCCTTCCGAGGTGGATAAAATAAGGACCCAGATTGTTGAGGGCAAGAGGCTGACTCTGTAAACCTCTTAGAGAGAGCCATATAAGCACCGTGAAGCGGTATATAAGTTTAAGGGTTGTTGCTATTGTTATCTTCTGCGTTGAATTGATGTGCTTTGCCTGTCCCTGACTTTTGTCCTCAGATTTTAGTGGGTTGAACTTTGATGTTTTGGATTGTCGCAATGCGTGTTGTGTATCTGAAAGCAGAGTGGGAATTAAAGTTGGAATTCTTAAGCATAGAGCAGAACAGAGTTGCTGAGGACGCTTCAGTCTGCAGCAGCAAAGAAAGAGTCTACATCACCATATTCGTCCTGGGTTCATTTGAGCAAATCCAAGAAACTGCCAATAAGAGTGATTTGCTAAGACAGTTGTCCCAAAAGGATTCCGATGCTACTTTTGTTCAGGTGAAAATCCTCCTTTTTTAAAAAAATATTTCTTTATTTTTAGATTTTATTCCTAAACATTTTTTGAATACAACATTTTGAGTGGGTATATATTATTTACAAAAACACAAAAAACATAGCTAATACTATAAAAAATATTGTCCTATTTACTAATACTAATAATATAATAACATATAAGTTAACAACTCTAATAGTACTATGATAAGTTCCCATACAGTACAATTCCCATTCTTTATGTTTAGTTCATTCATATTTTTAGTACTTAAAATGATGAAAGTTATATACCATCCCTGTTTCTAATAAGATTGTTCATTGTTTTTCCTTCCTCTAACTTCTACTCTAAAATCAATATATTTTACCACTTTATTTTATCCCAAAGAAAGCCATCAAATCCACACCTGGCAGCTCGTCCCTCTTATTACCGCTGTCCATTTTTTCAGTGTCTGCCTATCGTGACCACAGGCCTGTGATTTGCAGAAAATCAAAAGAAGTTGCTCTTGATAGGAATGCACATCCCTCAAACCCAATTTGGAACAAATGCTTCTGCTCTCGCACAATGAGCACCAACTCCCGCTATTCATTAGAGCAGCTTTTCAGACTTTTGCATGAATCTGTGGGGGGAAAAGAGATTGCTGCCCTGAGAGTTGCATTTGCCTTTTAATTACCTGGGCCCTCAAAAACAGCAGCTACCTAGTACAAGAGCCGAGAGCCTTCAAAAGCCTGAATAGCCCTGGTTATCTCTAAGAGAAACTTTAATAATAGGATTCATGAGAACAGCTTAGACACAGGGAGCTGTGCAACCAGGGGCGGGTTTCAAATTTTTTAGCAAAGGGGCTCTCCTCCCTAATGACTGGCTAGGGGGATGTGGCTAGGGGTCATGTGATTGGGTGGGTGTGGCCATCTCAACGTCGCTTCTCTGCCCTAATTACATAAAAAAGATAATATACCAAAAAGTTGTTTATTATTTCATGCATTTAATACTTAAATAAAAGACTGGGTGAAATCAGGCTTAATAGCAGTAACCATGAGAAGGACCTTGGGAATCTTAGTGGAGTTTCTGGTGAGTTACGTGATTCTTATTACTTGGGAATTAATCCCCTGGGAGGCTAGTGGCGATGTTACCTGATTTTCTCAATGGCTCTCCCTCCCAAGTGATGAGTCGATTGTTTATCTAACTTGCCACACTGTTACCAGGTGTGAAATGCTCTTGGCTGAACACCCAGAAGTTCAATTAAGCCTACCAAGAGCTTTCCCTGGCTACTTGTCTTTCTGAGGTTATTGGGGGCTTTCCTGAGTTCCTGCCAGCCCCCACAAGCCCACCCCTATGTACAACAGTTTAGCCATATTCTGCTAGAAACTTGGCAGGGGCTTCATATATCTTTCTCCAGCTTGAAGGTCTTCTACTGCACCCTCCTGCCCAAGGCAGGAGACCTTCTGGCATGCCCAACTAATGGTTGTCCAATCTCTTCTGAAAAACTCCCAGCAATGGAGTAGTATCCACAACTCCAGAAGGAAAGCCATTTCATGGATTAAATGGTTACCCATTACTGGAGAAGAAAGACAATTTTTAAACAGATTGGCTACATACAGGGAAGTTCTTCCCACATTTAGTAGACTCTACTTTTTAAGAGCATTAATGATGGGTCTTAACAAATCCCTAAGTTTTGGTTGATGTGAATGTTTTCTAATTAGAGTGCTTAATGGCACCAGAAACATCTGGAATTAAGCAGAAACTTCCTAATAGTGAGGACAATTAACCAGGGGAACAGAATTTCCCTTCATGAATTTTTGCCTTCAAAAATTGTGGGTGCTCCATCACTGGCAGTTTTTTAGAAGAGACTGGGCAATCATTTGTCTGAGACGCTTGAGCAGGGGGCTGGATTAAAAGACCTCTCCAAAATCCCTTCCGTCTCTATTCTCTGTCTCTATCTTTTCCCAGGTGGAGTAAACACTCATTTCCTCAGTCAAAGTCAAGACAGCAAACTTAATTCTTCTCAATTTTGCATTACTTCTTGATAATATTTGTATTCTGGGCAAGCTGAGGGTTATGATAAACCAAATAGCCTAGGGGATTGGCTGAGATGTGTGTTTGCCAGCCCTTCTGTTCTTAGGAAAACAAAGGTCAAAGGTTCCCTTGCACTGAGGAACTACTTAGCCTGTCTTGTGACAATCTCCTCATCTCAGGAAATAGTTATTTGTGAAATTTCATAGTTTCTGGGAAAAGAGTCAGTCACAAGGCATATGTGCTTGTAACCATCCCAACTTGATTCAGGTAGAGTTTGCAAGATATTTAACAATTAATGGCCACCACACATTACAAAAAAGATGTTGAGAATTTGAAAAAAGTGCAAGGAAAAGCAACTAAGATGATTAAAGGCCTGGAGGCTAAAACATAGGAAAAATGGTTGCAGGATTTGGGCATGGCCAATCTAAAAGAAGGACTAGGGGTGACATGATAGCAGTGTTCCAGTATTTAGTACTGGAATTTATAATTCCAGGTGGGGACTGTGCTGTCCAGACAGTATACAGTTAATGGGGAATTGGTATAGTTAGTTAGGAATTGGGAGCTGTCCCCTTAAGGGAATGCATCATGGTAAATGTAGTTAAGGTATCCTGGGAAATGTAGTCCATGTCATGTGGCCACATCTGTAATCCTGATTGGTCACTGAATTGACCCTTGGTGGGTTGGGAGAGGTTCCTTCACTCTTGCCTGAACCCAGCATCATGCTGCTGCTTCACCCTCTTGCTCCACCATTATCGGAATGAAAAGAGAACTATCCTTTTACACCAGAAAGTCAGTGATGCAAAGAGTTGGACATTGAGATGAATCTCAACGTAACCGTGAGTTATCTTGAGGATGCCTGATGAATCAATAAAAAGACTTCATATGGATGCTTTGTAATCAGCTTGTGGTTGTGAGGTCCAGAACAAGGAGGACAAGAAGGAAACTAACCAAGGAGACAAGCAACCTAGAATTAAGGAGAGACTTTCTAAGAATGGGGACAACGAACTGGTGGAACAGCTTGCCACCAGAAGTTGTGGGTACTCCATCACTGGAGGATTTTAAGAAGAGATTGGACAACCATGAAATGTTACAGGGTTTCCTGCCTGAGCAGGAGGCTGGACTAGAAGACCTCCAAGATCCCTTCCAGCTCTGTTCTGATTCTGAAACAAGCCAGTGGAGAAGACCAAACCCACTTAACAAATATCTTAAACAAACAAGTCTTACTTATGCTTTTACCTTGTCCCAATCACCTGGGGCAGAAGAACATCTCTTGAACCTGATATAAAAGCCTAAAAGTATTATACCTTCTGACACTCTGCAATGTACAACTAGAAATGCTACTTAGCAAACTTCCAACAAGTACATACATTGGGGATACAAGGGAAGGAAATATTACCAGGCAGTGATCAATTAGACTTTTTTTTATTTTTGGACCAAATTCAAACTCATATGAGACTTACAGTCTTTCCCTGTAAATATAACCTCAATAGGTACTGGCTATTCTGTGCATTATAAGAAATGCAACCAGCAAACTCTTTATCAAAACACCATTGAAATCTTTTTTTTTTTTTTAAGGATTAAAAGTTTGTGGGGGAAATTATCTGATTTATGGGTAGAACATACAGTAAAACCACAGACTGGAAGGAAGCATCCCATCCATCGTCGTGATTTAAGAACCTATGAATTTTATTTTATGGTTACAAGGTGCCTGTGATTCACATAAAATTTTGGGCCACTGGGGAAAAAAAACCCTGTGTAGAAATTTAGATTGTGGAAAGGGAACTCAGCTTCCCTTTGCCAAACACAATTTTTTATCTTTTCGGCTGATCTTTTAGCATTCAAGCCTACATAAACTCTAGTGAACTGCACTTGAAAACCCTCTGTAATGCTTGCATGAATTAAAGAGGTTTTGATTTCTTGTGAAGCAATTATTTCTTCACTGCAATCAGCAATCTGTGAAAAGTATTTGCAAGTATAATTTTTCTTTTTCAGACATATCCTTCGATGTATTTCTGAAATCATTAATTCAGTTCTTATCGGACGATAGTTTGGATCATCCCTAGATTACATTGAAACAACATTGGTTGTGAAGAAGCATGCAACCATGTCCTACATCAAAACAAGTTTTAACCATATCCTACATCAAAAACTTCCACTGTGGTGTGAAGAAGTCATGACTGAAAGATTCTACCCGTGTCATTTTTAATTTAAGTCAAACTACTGCCAGTCCTTCTAGAAGGCGGTTTATAGAAAATGAATTTGTTTTGTTGTACACAGAGCGCTGAAAGATGTAGACAAAAAAAAAATGAGATTATTACTTTTAGCAGCACAATATTTTAACTTCATTTGGGGGAGTATGATGCATCCCAAAACAGAACTGTTAAGAGAGTTCTCACAAATATCCTGAAGTGATGTGTGACCTTGAAAATGACCTTCACGATTTACGTGGGAAAAAAACACATGCACACCAAAGGTTTTTGTCAGCTAGTTTTCTTCAGGTAATTAAGCAAGCAAGTGTCCCTCGTTTTCACATCTTGTCACTTCCCCTGCTTAATAAGAATTGGATCCAGCCTCACATCCTCAAGAACAGCTTGGTTCAGCTCAGTCCAACTCTTCCGTCATTCAGAAAATGTAAAAAAAATTAGAATGTTCCCCTTGCAGGGGAAAAAGGGAGCGTAAAATCTGCTGGGTCAGAGCAACGAGGTTAAGGTGATGTATAGCCAGTGGAAATTAAAATGCAGTTGTGTGAAAGTCTCCAAAAGAGCTCCTTTCATTGCCATTGGAAAGCGACCAATCTCCAAAGCCTGCTGCCTACAATTCAGAGGCAGTACAATTCTACCCTCAATACTGCCAGTCCTTGATAGCTTGATTGAGGGGTGGTGCTCTCACTTCACAATCAGGAGGCTGTGAGTTTGATCCTATGTAAAGTCAGATATTTCTATCTCTGGGCATGATGAGAATATATCTGATGGGAAAAAAAAACTCCACACTGGCAACACGAAGGGCATCCGGCCAGTAAAAACACTCTGCTAGCTCCATTCAGTGGCCCAGACTCTGCCCCACATGGGATTATGGGATTGTTAAAAGAATATTGATAGCCTGATTTTCTATTAACCTCTTCGGTCTCTTTTCCAACCATCCTTCTCTCTCTTCCTGTTAAACTTTGCTGACAATTTAACAATTCACTGTGTGACCAGCATCTCTGTGCATTTGTTTTCAATCGATGGCCTGGAGTTCTGATGCCACAAGAGAACCAGAAACATCCTTCTCAGCCCTGAATGGTTTTAGATACTCCAATATGATTCCTCTTCACCCTCATTAAGTAAGAAAGCCAAGTTGCTGTCGTTTTTCTTATGGGGGGGTGCAACTCTGATCATTTTAATTGCCTTCTTTTTTGTTTTACACCTTTTCTAGTTTTGGAAAATTCTTCTTAGGAGACACTGACTCAATTGTACCGAGCAAGGGGAGGCCCCCTGGTATACAGTACAGGTGGCCCTCAACTTACAACCACAACCAAACCGAAAATTTCTGTTGCTAAGTGAGACATTTGTTAAGTGAGGGCATTTTCCTACCACCAACTCACATTGCTTTCTGCCCAGTCTTGAGTTGTAGAAAATAGGAATGGGAAGAGGAGGAGGAGGAGGAGGAGGAGGAGGAGGAGGAAGAAGAGAAAGGAGGAGGAGGAGGAGAGAAAGAAGAAGAGAAAGAGAAGGAGGAGGAGAAGAGGAGGAGGAGGAAGAAGAAGGACAAGGAGAAGAGAAAGAAGGAGGAGAAGAAGAAGCAGAGAAAGAAGAGAAAGAAGGAGAAAAAGAAGAAGAAAAAGAAGGAGAAAAAGAAGGAGAAAAAGAAGAAGACAGCCAGCACAAATAACAAGCAGGTTGATGGATTCAAGTTCCCATGATGATGGATGTCCTGTTGTAAGATCTGAAGGACCAGATTAAGGGCAGTTTGTCATGGTGAAAATCTATTGATGTGATTGGTTAGGAGTCATCACTAAATTGATAGTCCATACAACCAATCATTGCCCTTTCCATCTGGGCATTTACATTGATAATTCTGCTCCCCATAATCTATCCCTTTCCAAGCCAACCTACAACCATTATATGCCTTCTGGCATTAAATAGCATCAGCAACTCATTCTATTTTTTTTTTTCCTTTCTGTTTCATTAAAGTTGCTTCTTGCCCCAGTCACATCTGTAACATTTGGGCAATGGCTACTTTGCCTAAATATACTGAGGGGGATGTGAAAGATTCCATGGTAATCATTTTTTGTATTCCTGTTCTCCTTCTTCCTTATTACCATGGAAGTTTTAACGGTTAACCTCCATCTATCATTTATGAGGGATGATTTATAATCATAAACTGCCCAGAATTCTTGACAGTTTCCATGGTAAACAAAGGGATAACCCCACCCTCCCCCATGCAAGTCATAAATTTCTCAACAGTCCTTTGAAAGCTCAACTCAAATTAGCCCCACCCAACATCAACACTCTTAAATTTCACTGGTGGATTGTTACAGAAACAATCATCCCTCTCTGGGATTATTCAGCCTGTCCTGTGACCAGGATGACAGATGATAGCCTGGTTATATCTTACTCCTGGCAAAGCTATCCATCAGTGAATCCCATATTCCCAAGCCTGCCATGCTGGTTGCACGAACAAACACTGGGAGGATTTGTTTTGAATGCTGTGGCCATTGCTGCACTCTGTTGTGCAGAGAAGCTTCCAAATATCTTAGTGAAGATTAAGGTTTGTGACTTTTTTTTTGAATCGGGCAAAGGTTGAGAGAGTTTTTTTAAAAAAACTATTTTGCTTTTCCTGAATTTTGAGCTGCAATAGGGTCTCTCAGAATTCAGGAAAACCTTTCCCTTCCCTTCCCTTCCCTATCCATTTACTTCCTTCCCTTCCCTTCCTTATCCATTTACTTCCATTCCTTTCCCTTCCCTTCTTCATCTATCTACTTCCTTCCCTTCCCTTTTTCATCCATTTACTCCCTTCCCATCCCTTCTTCATCTACTTCCTTCCCTTTCCTTCTTCATCCATCTACTTCCTTCCTTTCCCCTCCATTCCCTATCCATTTACTTCCTTCCCTTCCCTTCTTCATCCATCTACTTCCTTCCCTTCCCTATCCACTTACTTCCTTCCCTTCCCTTCCTCTTTGTTTTTTATTTATCTCAATCCATTTCTTTCTTTCTTTCTTTCTTTCTTTCTTTCTTTCTTTCTTTCTTTCTTTCTTTCTTTCTTTCTTTCCTTCCTTCCTTCCTTCCCTCCTTCCTTCCTTCCTTCCTTCTCAAGATTATTTTGTCTTTAACTTTTAACTTTTTAATAATATTATTTATTGAAAAATTATATTTAAAAGGGGAAATTCAACATTAATGGTATTGGCCTTTTATAATTATGTGTGAAAGAGACATCTTGATTATAACAGATTTGAAAGAAAAGCCCTTCTTTCTCTGCTATGTAACAGCAATCTGACAGGAAATTATATCACTCAAGATAAATAGCGGTAAGTTAAGGATGCAATACGAATTGCAACCTTTTGAAGGACTTCCTCAGGAGGGGTCTCTCTCAAAAATCAAGTAGAGAATCACTTTATTTTCCTTGGGAATGAGAGTCAGCCTCTAGGAACAAACACTAAATGGAACAGTTTAATAAAACAACTGCAATTGTTTTAAATTGCAATTTAAAATGCAATAACAATTTCTGTGGAAAAAAACCACAGCTTGTGCACGCAATGTTATTACAGAGCTAATTTAAAACTGCAAAAAAAATATACTGGCTTTAGAACAGCTAGATTTGTTAACACTAAAGAATTTGGGGTGAGCATTGTTCCCTTTACAGTAAACATGGATTTGAGGCATCCCATAGCCACAAAATGTGGCAGATGTTAAGTCCATAATCATGAGGAAAATACTTCGGCATCAAGAACATCAAATTCTGATGAGAAACCTGCAATGAAGTAATGTCACATGGACACTAAGCCAGCAAGCCCATCTTGGTGTGGCAAAGAGTTGCCACTCTCTCCTTTGGCAAAGAAATATCTCCAGCGCCTTGTTGCCTTTGTGAGCAGAACCGAAGCCATGTTGGATGGCCCATTGAATTGAATAAGGAAGTGTGTCTCAAAACTCAGTAGTTCTGCTAAATAAGAAAGTGTTCCAGTTTGTGCACAAGAGAAAAAACAAGATAAGGCTAGAACAATGGGGAACTGTAATAAAGTGCTGCGATGTCAGAAACCGTAGAACTACTTTTGCTAGATAAGGAGCTAGTATGGACCTTTGAAATACATGTATCAATTTGAAAACAGAAAGAATGTGAGCCAAAGCCTCGTACGAGGGGATAAAAATGCTGCCTGAATTTTGCTCTGTGTTCCTTCAATGCCTGAGGGGACCCGTCTCTGCAGACACGTGAATAAAACCTTGTTTTCCTTGGATCAACGAATCTTTTGGTGGTTTTTTTATCTGCTTCCACCTCATACCTTTTTGTGCAGTAGCAGAAAATAAAGTTAACTAAAAATCCATTCCTGTTCCATAGCCAAAATGTGGGCTGATGCATTCCCCACAATGCTTATCTGGTTTAAGATAGCAATTAATCTATCAGGAAGTTGTCTGGAAGTGGTTGTAAATTCAGTCCAAGAGTCTTGCCTTCATCAATAGAGTCACTTGTACAAGCTGTGTTTCTAAGAAGAAAAAGACACAAGAGGGAAACTGAGTCCCAAGGAAGCAGAGGTGAGATTCAGCCGGTTCTGACCAGTTCTGGAGAACCCTTAAGAGGAAATTTTGAGCAGTTCAGAGATACGGTCAATCCCACCTCTGACTGGCCATGCCCTCATCTATTCTCTGCCTCCCATTGAGTCCCAGCTGATCAGCTGGGTCTCCTTTGGTTGCCCTGCAGAGGAGAAGGGAGCTGGAAAGTAGGTTAGTGGGTTGGGGAGGAAATGAATGAGATTTTGCAGTATCCTTCCCACAGAAGTGGGGAGGGAATGGAGATTTTACAGTAACATTCTCCTGCCACACCCACCAAGCCATACCCACCAAATCTAGGCCCACCAAAGCCAGGCCCACAGAATTGGTAGTAAAAACATTTGAATCCCACCACTGGATGGTACCTTGCACAATAGCAGTAACTGGGAGAGGGATCTTGGAGTCCTAGTGGACAATCATTTAAAGATGAGCCAGCCATATGCAGCAACAGCCAAAAAAGCCAACACAATCCTAGGCTCCATTAACAGGGACATAGAATCAAGATCAGGTGAAATGTTAGTACCACTTTATAAGGCCTTAGTAAGACCACACTTGGAAATCTGCATCCAGTTTTGGTCACCACGATGTAAAAAAGATGTTGAGACCCCAGAAAGAGTGCAGAGAAGAGGAACCAAGATGATTAGGGGACTGGAGAATAAAACATATGAAGAATGGTTGAAGGAACTGGGTATGCCTAGTCTAATGAAAAGGAGGACTAGGGTAGACGTGATAGCGATCTTCCAATTTTTGAGAAGCTGCCAAAAAGAGGAGGAGGTCAACTTATTCTCCAAAGCATCAGAAGGAATAGAATAGAATAGAATAGAATAGAATAGAATAGAATAGAATAGAATAGAATAGAATAGAATAGAATAGAATAGAATAGAACAGAACAGAACAGAACAGAATAGAATAGAATAGAATTCTTTATTTGCCAAGTGTGATTGGACACACAAGGAATTTGTCTTGGTGTAAATATTCTCAGTATAAATAAAATAAAAGATAAATTCATCAGGAGTCGAGAATCATAATGTACGATACTTAATGATAGTCATTGGGTACAATAAGCAATCAATCATACTAGGAAACAGTCAATAAAAATCATAACTATACCAGCGACAAAGTTACAGTCATACAGTCACAAGTGGGAGGGGATGGGTGATAGGAGTGATGACAAGGTTAACAGTAATAGTAGTACAGACTTTGTAATAGTTGAACAGGGTTGAGGGAATTATCTGTTTAGCAGAGGGATGGTATGCAGGAAAAAACTCCCCTTGTGTCTAGTTGTTTTGGTGAGCAGGGCTCTATAGCTTCGTTTTGAGGGAAGGAGTTGAAACAGTGTATGTCCGGGGTGTAAGGGGTCTGTAAATATTTTCACAGCCCTCTTTTTGACTCATGCAGTAAGCAAGTCCTCCATGGAAGGCAGGTTGGTAGTCATTGCTTTTTCTGTCGTCCTAATTATACTCTGAAATCTGTGTCTGTCCTGTTGGGTTGCAGAACCAAACCAGACAGTTACAGAGGTGCAGATGAAAGACTCAGTCATTTCTCTGTAGAACTGGATCAGCAGCTCCTTGGGCAGTTTGAGCTTCTTAAGTTGGCACAGAAAGAATATTCTTTGTTGTGCTTTTTTGATGACATTTTTTATGTAAGGTGTCCATTTTAGGTCATGTGATAAAGAGGAACGTAGAAATTTGAAGGTCTCTGCTGTTGATATGGTGTTTTTTAGTAATGTAAGAGGTGGTAATATGGGAGGGTTTCTTCTAAAGTCTACCACCATTTCTACGGTTTTGAGTGTGTTCAGTTCCAGATTGTTCCGGTTACATTACAAGGCAAGTTGTATAACCTCCTGTCTGTATGCAGATTCATCGCAGGCAGGACAAGAAGCAATGGATGGAAACTAATCAAGGAGATCAGCAACTTGGAACTAAAGGCTAGGTCACACTGGCCGATGAATGAAAAATGTCTGGAAAAAGGACACAGCAGATGAGCAAAATTTCAGGGGTGGCTCCATCCATTGTTATCCGCTCTCAAAAGTGCCCCAAATTTGCATAAACAGAACGGAAAACAACGGAAAGGAATGGACGTGGGTAGTACGTTGCGAGGATATTAAACGGATGTTCGTAGGAAACCTAGTGGATGGAAGCAGATGACACATCCGCAGGGCTTCCAGGGGAGAATAGCGAAGTGGACGCGTAGCGGTAGGAGCGGATGCATAGCAGATGACGCGGATGCATCATGGACACCTATAGGATGCATAGCGGATGCGTAGCGGATGCAAAGCATTCACTGCGCATGCGGGGAGGATGAATTGCGTCAGCTCCACAGATATAAAAGGATGCAGCTCGCAAGCAGTCACCATTCAGAGGAAAGACCTGCTGCCAGAGACATCTTGAGAGAACACCATGGGGAAGAAGAGGAAGCCTGTGCCTACTCATACCAGCCCTGGCAAGAAGGACAGAACCACCATGGCGCTGACTCTGAAGCTGCTGGTGCTTCTGCTGCTGCTGGTGCTTCTGCTGCTGGTGCTGCTGGTGCTTCTCCTGCTGCTGCTGCTGCTGGTGGTGCTTCTCCTGCTGCTGCTGGTGCTGCTGGTGCTGCTGCTGTGGTGGACCAGCCCCAAAGCCCTCAAAGCCCTGCTGCTGAAGGCCCTGAAGCCCCTGCCAGAGGGAGGAAGAGGCAAGGCAAGGAGAAGGGAGAGAGGAAACAGTATTCCATTTCCGAGGACCGTGAGGAAGAGGTGCTGGAATGGCTGAGGGTGAACGAGTACTTGTGGAGAAAGGGCTACAGGCTCTATCGTGACACCAAGAGAAAGCAGGCAGCATGGAGAGACAAGGCAGAGAGCCAGGGCTACACTTCACATGTACTCCTGGGATAGTGGAAGCACATACACACCTGGTATGGCAAGCTGCAACTGAAGAAATCTGGGCAGGCCGCTGTCAAGCTCACTGACCGGGAGATGTATGTCATGGCCAAGTGCAGCTTCCTGAAGGGTGAGGTCCGCCACCGTGGACCAGCCCCTCTGTCAACCCTCTCCCTCAGACAGCCTACAGACAGCCACTCCTCTTCCAGCCAGGAGACAGCTACCGTGTCCAGGCAGGTGTCTTTGGAGGGCCCCACGGCAGAGACCTCCCCCCCGACAGCTGCACTTCCCATGCCAGAGGACGTGGAGGATCTCCTGTCTCAAATGGAGCAAGAAGAAGCAGCAGCCAGAGACCAACCCACCCCCACCCCAGCTCCACCTCCACAGAAAGCAGGCAGAGAGGCAGACTGGAGGCCCAGAGCCACACTGTCCTGCTGGAGACCAGGGACACCATCAAGACCAGCACAGATCTTCTCTCTCAGATGGTCTACAGTGATATACCATCCTCTAACTGCAAGCCCTTCATCACGTACGTGAGCCAGATCCTCATGGACATGCCCGAGGCCCAGTACCAGGTGATGAAGCAGAAGATCACAGCACTTCTGCACCACCCTCCAGGCCCAGCTGAACCTGCTCCGACCCAGTCCAGGACTGTTCCTCTACCCCAGGCGATGTCACAGCCCTTTCACAGCTTTCAACAGCCCCTCACCTACCAAGGCTACCACTACCAGGACTTCCCACAGCAGAGGCAGCCCTTCCCAGTCCAGGCCCAGGTACATCGCATGCCACAGACGCTTCACCTCACCCAGCTGCAGACCAGACAGCCCCACTACACTCCTCCTTACTCCTCCCCACAGCCAAGCTCCTCAACAGAAAATCTGTCTTCAGTACTGTGCCTGACATCCCAGGTCCTTGAGGAAGGGCCTCTCAACCTCATGGGACTGAGTCAGCTCTCTGAGAGCTTCCTGAACACACCATCCCCTGTTGTACTCTCGGGGCCAGGCACCCCAATGGCGCCTCAGATCAGCACTCCAGCCACAGCCACCTCCACAGTCCCTGGCTGCTCGACAGCTGAGACCATGGACATGCCTCAGAGTGACTGAGAATAGTGCCAGAGACTGAGTTGTTACCTGTTCACCTTATTTTTGCTTAAAGACACTTTACTTGGTTCATTTTGCTTTTTTAATAAAGTCATACAGTTTACTTAAGACAGTTGTTAATAAAGGTTATCTTTGCTTCACACACTTGGTTCATTTTATTTACTTAATAAAGTGTTGGTGAAAACTTTGAAAAAAGGGTTAAGCCTTTGCATGCTTGTGGGATAGGTAAGGATAGTTGTGGGATCGGTAAGGATAGCTTGGGGTGGGTAAGGATAGCTGTGGGATGGGTAAGGATAGCTGTGGGATGGGTAAGGATAGTTGTGGGATAGGCAGGGATATCTGTGGGATAGATAAACCTCCACTGCAAGCATAGTGGGACTGTATGGTCCACCATCCCAGCTGCCACACATATGGACCTTTATTATCAATAACAATTTATTCATTGATCAACACACTTCAAAATAAACAAAGCTCTTTATTAATGCCCTATTCATTGTAGGGCCACTCAACATACATGGCACAATCTCATCAGTGTTATGAGATAGCCTGAAGGAAGCATCCATTAAGCACCTACCATCCTGTCTTGCCACTCCACTGCTCCAGCTGGGGAGTTGCACCAGTGTTTCAGGAGGTTGCACTGCTTCTTCCCTTCACGTGAAGCTCTGTTGGGGCCTTGTACATCCACAGTGTCTATCAGGTTTCATCCTTGCCTCCATTCACCAGGCTCCATGTCCCCATTCCCTTGTGGATGGTCCACAAGCCTGTTCTGCAAGACTGGGTAGCGGGTGTGCATGAGATTGTGCAGGATGTAGCAAGCTTCCACGATGCTCCTTACAGTCCCTGGGTGATGCTGCATGGTGTTGAGAAGTACCTGGAACCTGTTGGCCAGGATGCCAAAGGCATTCTCCACCACCCGTCTTGCCCTGGACAGCCTGTAGTTGAAGATCCTCTCTTCACGGGTGAGGTATCTGGAACTGTAGGGCTTCATGAGGTAGGTTCTGACGGAGAAGGCGTCATCACCCACGATGAAGTAGGGCACATCTTGTGTGTCATTGGGTAGGGGGTCTGGATCTGGAAAACCCATGATGAGGTTGCGTTCCAGCCCATCCTTGAGGTCACTTGCATTGTATACCTGGCTATCTGAAGCTGACCCGTTGCCTGAAGCATCGATGTACATGAACTTGTAGTCAGCATCAACCATGGCAAAGAGGATGATACTGGAGAAGCCCTTGTAGTTGTGATAAGTGGACCCTGAGTTGACCGGAGCTTTGCAGGCCATGTGCTTCCCATCTATGGCTCCAACGGTGTGGGGAACGTTCCACCTCTGATACCACTGTTCTGCAACTTTTGTCAACTCTTGTCATAGAGTCCAAACTCCACTCTTCTCCCGATCCATCGTCGGACCCACACAGCTCTTGGATGTCTCCTTCTTCTCCTTGCGTAGAAAAGGTGAAACAGTCTGAAGAGGGCTTGATTCTGGTGTTGAATGATGGCAGCTACCATAAGGAGTGTGTGATGATCCATGGTGGAGATCAATGGATGATGTGGAAGAGCAAGACCAAGGGTGAAGAGGTCTATACACCACGGCTGCTGGATTGATAGTGAGATCCAGGTGATTTCCTCCCCCTTTTTATAGGAAATATTGGTTTTCTGCTCGGTGTCCTTCCACATACTCTCGGCATACTCCAGACATCCTAAATATCCAAGATATGTCCCATATACAAGCGTTTTGTCTTTTTAATGCTTTATATACGATATGCATCCGCTTACATCCTTTCTATTTCCGTGCTACTAACACTGTGTGGACGTTCCATGTACCTTTCGCTTCCTCCCTCTTTCCGCTTTCAGTTGCAGCGGATGTGAGTTGAGGGGATGTCCAGAGGATGCCGAGAGGATACAGCGGACGTGTAACGGATGAGAATGGACGTAGAACGTTTGTTGCCCATATGTGTCACGGATGTACATCGTACGCGGCGGAAAGTTCATCCGTTCAAAAAGTTTTGTGCAGCTCAAAACTTTTTGAGCGGATGAAATTGGAGTAGATGCATGTTTGATGGGTAGAGCGTATGAAACACATACGCAGTGAGTACACAACAGATGCATCGCACTTTCAAACGAATGGCAAGCTTTTTTGTCCATTTTACATCCTCTTTGCATCCGTTGGTGCAGTGGGACATGGGCTTAAGGAGAAACTTCCTAACAGTGAGGACAATTCACCAGTGGAGCTTTTTGCCTCTAGAAGTTGTGGGTGCTCCATCACTGGAGGTTTTCAAGAAGAGATTGGACAGCCATTTATCTGAAATATTATGAGGTTTCCTGCCTGAGTAGGGGTTGGACTTGAAGACCTCCAATGTCCCTTTCAACTCTATTATTCTGTTCCTTCCTGAGTTCTCCAGGTTCCCCCCCCCCCCCAAAAAAAAAGAAGATTTGGATGTAGCCTTGAGATCCCACCGAATATCAATGTGACAGAAAAGCAACTCTTATTAATCCATATCTGGAGGGTGATCGTTTCATTACCTCTGCTAATGAACTCTGCTATTAGCTTAGAGGACAGAATCAATCCAATTTCAGAGGTGTAATTAATTCCTGAGAGCCCAGAAGGAGAAGGGTTGTTTGCAAAAGGGCCAAACACCTGAATTATTCTTCCTTTTTCAAAGAATCAACTAAAAAACCTAGCAGGTCAGGAACACATGTGAAATTTAACTTGGCACCAGAACTAGTCAGAAAGTTCTGGGTTTCTGCTGGGCCCCAAATTAAGCATGACTTAACAGCAACAGCCTCAAATATCCATGCAAACTTCTCCACTTAAACAAAACATGATTAAATTAGTATTTATAGAATGCCTGAGTTGTCAAATTAGATTTCTGCTTTCATAATTTGCTTGTACACCTAAATGAATATTGCATGTTTTATAATTATATGAAAAGGCATGATTGCACCATTATTCAGCTTTAACTAGCCCCTGAAGGTTTTCTTTTCCATGTTTATTTAAAAGATACATATAGGGTGGGATGGTTTTTGGTTAAGCTTAATCAAGCATTTCACATGATTTGCTCAAAAGTACAACCTGACAAATTTACAAGTGTAAATATGATTCTATGATTCTAAAATTTGAGTTAATCATTACATTAATTTGATTTTATTTTCAGTCAAACAGCAACCTTCAAATTAAATCTGTATTTACATAGAGAAGGGGAAAAAAAGAAATAGTGATTTAAAAGAGAAGAGTCAATACAAAAAAAATTAAATTACTGGATTTTTAAAATAATTTTCCAGCAGATATTATCATACACTAATGATGATTAAACAGAAATGTGTGACACATGTCTATATAGGAACTTTGTAGTGATGAATGATTGTACTAAATGATTTTGAACCTCTGAGTTTGGAGGGGTTTTTTTTAAACATACTTGAATTTATGTTTAATTTGCTCTTCTTGCAACAGAATGTAAAAGCTGGAGGGAATCTTTTGGAGAAGGCGGAGCCTCGTCTCGGTGCTACAGCTGCGATCTCGGGGCTCTGAGATCGCAGCTGATATTTTCACCCCTGGTCGGTCCTAACGGACCTAAACCGTCCCGTAGAGATGGGGATTGTGAAGGGCACAGTCCCAGGATCCCAGAGATATCGCAAAATCTCTGGTTTGATCCGGGAGAAGCCCTTTTGCTGGCGGTGGAAAGGCAGCCTCCAAAGCTGCTGAAGTCGGGACAGCTCCGAAAAGAAAGAGGCTGGAGAGAGGGTGTGTCGGCTGGGTGAGAAACTTCCTTTTGTATTGCAAATTGGCTGAGACCTGAAAGGATATCCTGAACAAAGAAGAAACCTTTATTTTTCTTTGACTGGAATCTCCTTGAGCGGCGTTTTCTAAAGTGATGTCAAATTGAGGCTTGGATTCTTTCCTTACTATTTTTTTCTCTGAGGAATTTAATGTGATTTTGTAGCTAATCAGATTGAATTTTTTCTTATATATATTTTTATGCTTCTTTTGATTTTTTAATTTTCTTTAGGATAGAGGCCCCCTTTGTTTTTTTTTCCCTCTGAGTTTTGTATACATTACTTTTCTTTCTGGCTGAGGGGGGGAAAAAGTATTAAGAGACTGTGCAACACTGCCAACTAGAGGCTTGAAAATATTTTATTTGAACTGGGGAGAAATGTATAAACACTCCTTCTCAAGGACATTTTAATGTGATAAGATGGAGGGAGAGCACAGAAAAATATTATTACAGGTGTTTTCCTGGACTCTTATCAATGTTTCAACACTTGAGGCTTGGCTTTGAAGCTGCTGGAGAAGAGAGTCATAATAAGAGCCTTGGATAAATAAACAAAGTGCAGTGTGCAGTCCATATATATATATATATATATATATATATATATATATATATATATAT
>BLBF01000039.1:18101257-18116972 GCA_015471245.1 Laticauda colubrina
TTGTGAAATCTCTACTCGCCAGCCTTTTTGTATATTTCAATTCTAGTAATATTTTTATTTTTTTTATTTTATCCTTCTTCTTCTTTGGCTTTGGGCCATTTTTATTATTGGATTTTTCCATTTTGGATCATAATTGGCTACTCTATCAGATGGACTGAAGGTTTAAAAGAATTTGAAGTTCTTTGAAGCATTAAAGTGGAAAAAAGGGGAAAAAAAAAGAAGAAAGTGTGAAATGAAATAGACTCTGTGTATTTGGATTGTTTGCTGACTTTGGGACTTCTGGAAACTCTTATTTGAATGATTAAAATCATTTGGATTGCTTGAATTTTTTTTCTTTTTTTCTTTTACAATGGCATTACTTATGGATGAACTGAAAATGGAATTTATAAAATATAAACAAGAGAAACAAGAAGGGAAGGATTCTTTTGGCTCTATTTTTAATTTTTTAGAAATGGCAATTTCTACATATGAGAAACTACAAGAACAAGAAGATTGGGATGAAGAAGAAACCATCCTTAATGAACAAGCAACTTTATTTGGGGAAGAAAGGGGAAAGGGGAGAAAGAGAATGGAGAATTTAAGACTTAAAAAAACAAACCAAAAAAGGGAAAAACAAGGTGAAAAGTGGACACAACATCAGAAAGCAACAGAAAAGAGGAATACACAAGAAGGTGGAGATTAAGAGACAAGGGGGTAAAAAGGGTAGAGTGGAGAAGCAAGGGAGGAAAGAAGGGAAGAGAAGCTACAAAGGTTTGAAACAAGATGTAAAGAAACAGAATTTATTTAGAGATAATGGGTAAACATATAACTGAAAAAGAGATTCTGCAAAGATACATAAGATTGTGTTGTTGTATTTGTATTTGAAATAATGTTAGAAAATTGGAATAATATATGATTATAAAATGGGACAAAATATTTAATGTAACTTAGCGAAATTTTTTCTTTTTAAATAAAAATAAATGAAATCAAATATAAGAGAATTGAATTAAAGAAAAATGGGAACATTGTTATTGTTTAATATTTTAAAATATAAGTGAAATAAGGGGAAGTAATTAAGTAAAATCTATAAGTGTTCCCATAGAAGCATGATACTTATTTAGAAAGGATTGTGTAAAATGTTTAAGACTTAAATGAATATTAATTTGAATGATATAACTTTAATTGCTATGGATTGTTGTTTTAATTATATTATATTTTTTAAATATAGTTTCAAAATATTGAGTTTATCTTTAGAATGTACTACGCAGAATCCGAATGGAAATTATGTGTCATGTTAAGCTTTAAAACTAGGGGAGGGATAAGTATGACAAGGTATTATACTCCAATCAGTCATTACAGAAGAAACTTTGTGTTAATGAGAAAAGATAAATAGCTAGCTGAAATAGAACAGACAAAGGATATAAGTATAATGATTTAAATTGAGATGAAATAAATATAATAGAATTAAGAGAGTGAAAAGAGAGGAGAAGCTATATAGAAAATGCAAAATAATAAATAAGAAATGGAATGTTATTTAAAAGTAAGCATGAACTTGAATTTATCTCTGTACAAAAAGATGTAACTCGGGATCAAACTGCCGTCCAAAAAGATATTTTATGTTTTTTATGTTTTGTGTTTGTTTGTACATGTTTGTTTGTTAAAAATTAATAAAATTCTTTATAAAAAAAAAAAAAAAAGCTGGAGGGAATCTTTTTCATAGTATGATATGCAAACATCTGCATATAACCACAGCTAATGATCCTCCTGCCAGTTTTGAGGTGTCAAATTATTTCTGCTTAACTCCTGGTTCAGTTCTGTTGACATCTAGAAGCAGTGCCAAAAAAAGAAAAGGTACCCCAGTTTTACCCCTTCTAAAATGGGATCTGAGTACCTATTATCCACAGCCACCCTGCTTCTCACGCATTTGGATTTTATTAGGATGCATCTCAATTAAATACAGTAGTTGCTTATTAAAGTTTTATCATACTTAAGACAGATCATGGATTAATCATGCTCTTTTGAGTAAATACATTAATGGCATCAATGCTGTATGATAATTTATTCCAGGTAAGATACCTGGGAATCGTTCTATTGAATAATACAAAGTATTGTTCCTATTTATATTTTTTTTCCCCAGCACTTTGTTTCTAGGCAGGAATAATATCATCTTCCATTAAACTGAGACACTTTTACTGAAGGACATCCAATACATGGCCTGTGCTTTTTCAAATAAAATAAAATAGAAATTTATACCATACTTCTTCAGAACTGAAGAAGCTTCTTGGATGAGAAGAAAAACGTCTTCAAAGAAAAACAAAGAAAGATCAGTTGCCTCTTGAAAAAAATCACCTTTGGGACAGCCATGACTTAGAGGATAGAAAACCTCCAACAGACATACTAGGAAAGGTTATGATTTATTTAGGTGCAATCTTAAATGATGCCAGTAATGGTGTCACCCATATATAATGAATTTGGGAGTCTGCATTGTGAGGTATTTAAATGTAATGGAAGGAATTGTCCTATATATGAATGAATTAATTAATTCTTGGCCAAGTGTGATTGGACACACAAGGGATTTGTCTTGGTACAAATGGTCTCCATGTACATAAAAGAAAAAATACATTCATCAAGAATCATCAGGTACAACACTTAATGATAGTCAGAGGGTACAAATCATACTAGGAAACAGTCAATATAGATTGTAAGGATACAAACAACAAAGATACAATCATACAGTCACAAGTGGGAGAGGATGGTTGATAGGAACAATGAGAAGATTAATAGTAATAGTAGTGCAGACTTTGTAAATAGTTGGACAATGTTGATGGAATTATTTGTTTAGCAAAGTGATGGTGTTCGGGGAAAAAAACTGTCCTTGTGTCTAATTGTTCGATATATTGACTTGGGGAATTGTTTGTATCTTCTACTAATCGATGCCCACCTGCTTAACACGTCCCCATATATTACTTGTACAACGATTCTATGTGATGTAAAGAAAGATAAGAGTTCCTGCAGAAAGGACAAAGGGATCTCGGGGGAAAACTGGAGATTTCAAACAACTTGGATGATTTTAAAAAAGGAAGACAGGTTCCTACAGAAAATGTAGCAAACTCTCAAGGTGATCTGGAGATTTAAAATTAGGTGGCTGGTTGGAGCAACGTATTCAGTTGGTACCGGTTAATGAAATCGGAGCATAGCATTGTAACTTTGACTCTGTCTACAGTTTTATTTCTAACTTTGTCATGGCTTATTAATTCACTTGCTTTATGTCTTCCCTCCTGTTTTTTCTCTGTGGCTGCAAGATGACCTCATGAGGCTCTTCCCTAATTTTGCTCTCCAATGAGAGCTACTTTGTGGCATCTTCTGTTTTAAGCAAACTGTTTTTTCTGAGCTGGCTTTCCGTATTTTTCCACCCCCTCCCAATGAAATGAAGAGATTTGATTTCAATACAACGAAACATAATCTCGTTTACCCACCAAAGGGCCAGTCTTTTCACTTCTTTCCTTAAAGCAGGGGTTCCCAAACTTGGCAACTTTAAGACTTGTGGACCTTATCTCCCAGAATTCTCCAGCCAGCTTGCCTGCCCACCAGGCTGCTTCTTTCCACTTCTTTCTTTCTTTCTTTCTTTCTTTCTTTCTTTCTTTCTTTCTTTCTTTCTTTCTTTCTTTCTTTCTTTCTTTCTTTCTTCTTCTTTTGGCTGCATGCAAGGAAAGTAGCAAAAATCTTTCTTTCTCTCCCCCAAACTTTGCCAGAAATGAGTCTTTGGGACCCTGCAAGGCCTCCTGCTCCAGGAGGCTGCATTGGCAAAGACTCATTTCTGGTGGAATTTGGGGGAGAGAAAGAAAGACTTCTGCTGCTTCTGCTGCTTTCCTTGCATGAAGCCAAAAGTCTCTTTCTTTCTCTCTTTCTCCCCATGAGAACAGAGCTGGAAACGGTATGGTAGGAAAAGGGGGTGGAGAATTTTCCTGCAGACTTTTTTTGGATTTTTCCAGGGTCTCTGATCCATGGGATTTAAAATGATGAGTTTGGTGGTCCAAAAGGTTTGCAACCCCTGCTTTAAAGCATGAAGATGTTCAGAGAGTCAATATGTTCTCACAAAGAATTTCCTTTAGCAACTGCTGCACCCCTCCAGATGTGCATCCCTATTTGAGTTTTGTTGAGCTACTCTCTCCATCAGTTAAGCTTTGCCTGTTTGAGCCATGATGGCAACATCTTGCAGGCATTCACAACGGCTGCACACGATGGGTGAGACCATCACAGGGAAACCCGAGTAGCATGACTGGTGCTTCTATATCTGATGGCAACAGAGGTCACCTTAAAGCTCATCTAGCCCAACCCATAGTTTAGTGTGACATCTCCACTCAGTGCCGTATTTTTGATGGCTGACCACCCAGCCTCTCGCCAAGGACCTCTAGGGAATGAGAATTCATCCCTTCATAGAGATTAACCCCATCTGAATCCTGATAATTGCAATCAAATTTCAGCTTCTTTATAGCCTTCAAGTCATATTCATGCCTATTAGCTGTTCGTCACTTTACTGCCAAGGTTTCAAAATGGGATACAATGGAGAAAAGTATCATTTACAAACAGCTAAACCACTTCAGTTCAATTTAAACATTTGAAATGGTTAAAAAAAAGCCAGTTCTTGTTTAAAAATTCAAACCAATCTGGAATACAGAGCCAATCCAAATGTCCCAATTGATTAAAAAATGAACTTCAAATGGATTTCAACTCCATTGATCCTGGTTGGATGATTAAAAAACAGGTGTGCCAGGACAACAAATGCCCCCAGATCAGTTTGGAGTTGTTTAATTCTGTTCTGCAAACTGAAGCCAATTTCCAATATGATGTGGGACTCACAACTATTAATAGAAAATATCTTTTAAAATAAGTTTGTTTCGGTTCTCAACTTTTCCCTTTCTAAAGTTTGCTAATACTGCCACCTGGTGGGCTGTATACTATAATAGCTAATCTATTTATAATAGCTAGATTTACTGCAATATATTCTTCGGTTTATAAGCCTGGAACCGAAGGGTTTGGCATTCTGCATTCCCAATGACTTTACCCCACAAACAGCGGATGTTAATGACCCTGCTGACTATCTCTGAAGGTTGCAATCTTACAAGATCTCTTTTTCATGGATTGGAAGATGGATTGGAAGCCACCAGTTTCTTTCATTTTTGCAATTGTTTCACCCAGGAGGTTGTCCTATTTTACCCAATTAAGACGGCTCTGGTTGTATAAGATGGCAAACACCCCACATTATAACTGGAGGATACCCAGAGAATTTTGATTACTTTCTGTACTTTATCCAACCAGCAAGATTTCATGACCTTGAATTTGACTACATTGTGCCTGAAAAGTTAGGCATGCTCTGATCACCTCACTCACTTAGCTACAAGGTGATGTTATCTTATTTAATTTCAATCAGAAACTCTTTTGTTTACCTGTAGAATTCTGGTTAATGATGGTCATAGAGATTAGCTCTATTGTTATTGCAGCTAACAAGGATTAGTTTACTTTCTTTTTACATTTTTTTCTTCTATTTGGGCATGTTTTTTTTTAAAAAAAAAAGTTGACTCCCACATATCCTTTGTACAGGAGTTCAAGACACAGTCCCTCCTGCCACTTTTCTCCAACAACAGCCTTGGGAGGGAGGCTGGCCCATGATCCAAGTATCTCCCATAGTAGAGTGGGAACTTGAACAAGGGTTGCCTCAGCCCTTTCTGATATCTTAATATCCTTTGACAGATCTGATGAAAGGAGAAACAAATGTGTCCATTTCCAGAGCATATCAAATTTTGCACATTTTCCCTACCACTAATTCCTTTTTGCTTTATTTCCATATCATTCAGCATTCTCTTATTGACCCTGAAACGTGCATTGAATTTTTTTTTTTTAAGAAAGGACATTTTGAGTTATGGTACAATAGAGTGCTAAGGAAAATTAACAGCTGGTGGATAGTAATATTTCAGTTAACAATGGTTCAGCTAATAATACAAGGGAAGAAGCACATTTAGTTCCTTCCTTAAACGTTTGCCAAGCTGGGATTTGATGAAGAAGGAATAAGGGATAAATTGTGAATAAAAGAGGAATGCATAGCTATTGCATTCATATTGCATGCATGACTGTCATTCCATAATAATACTACAACTGGCATGATTGTGGAACTCCCTGTTTAAATTCGAAGATAAATTGCACCAATCAAGAAACTGCATGTATTAAGCATGTTTCACATATTATTTAGGATGGATGGGGTAGATGAAACTACAGTATTGAGCACAAGTTATTGCTGTCTGTAAACATCTGAATGGGTGCCTGTTTCAAAATCTGTTGCATTAGGTTGGAATTCATTGTTGGGATGTATTTTTATGCAATAACTACAGAAGTATTCAGCCACTGGATGCCAGTGTTTACAACTTTGGATCAATGGTATATATTCTATGCATTTTTGTTCTGAGTAGAGTTTCCTTTTTCCTGTTACAGTTATATAGCTGAACAGTAAAGCACATAGTGATTGTGCTCTTTCTTTGCTCTGTGTGGTGCTTTATATAAAAATGGGTGTATGCCATTTGAGCTGAAATTTTGGCAGCTTCTTGCCTTCCTGCTGGGATCCTTCAACAACAAAGCTGTCTTTTTAGCAATAGCTCTATAACCTTTGAGCCATGTACTCTCTGGTCTTTCTCTCTCTCTCTACAGGGAAACCCAGATGACTTATACCCAGCCTATCCTGAATAAATTTCCTGGTAGAGAACATGAGTTTCACTTCTTGCATCCTCCTTGTTCAGATATATCTTCCCAGGGTGCCCAGTATGTGCCATTCACTTTTTTTTTAATGTCTGGAAATTTTGCACTGATCTCCTCTTCTTCTTCTGTAATTTTCCTTTCCACTTGATTGCTGGCCTTATGGTTGTAATAAAGGTTTGATGATAATCCCTAATTATTATGTAGCTAAAGAGTCTAGGGCTCAAATAGACTCACTCTTTGGTTCTAGGAAAGGGAACACAGAAGCTTCCTCATCTGCAGCTCCTCTAAGATGGTGGGCTGAAGCAGCTTCATTTTTATGTACATTAATGCTGCCTTAATTATTCATTTTCATCTTTTATTCAACCAAGTGGATCCTAAAGTCTTTGTTAAAGAGTTTTTTCCCCGGCTGCTTCATGAAAGCAGCTTACATATATGAAGTGCTTCAAACAATTTATATTTTCCATTAAATTGTTACTTAAATCATTTTCAGCATATAAGCTAAATTTCAACCAAGGTTCCCTGCATCACTAGATTGGAACTCCATCATCAAAGAGCAATTTTAGGGGTGAAGCATACCATTTCAGTCCCACCATATTGAGACCACCTACTCACATGTAGCTGCTCTTCCATGCTAGTTGAAGGACTTTCTCCACCTCGCTGCAAATAGCAAAAAAAGAATTTTAGCAAGAATATCCAGGGATATTTCCAAACCTAGACTAATTTACTAATCTCTATCTGTGATAGCCTTAGCAGGAAAACTTGGGCCCAGACAATATACTGAAATATCAAAACTATATATGTTTTCACACATACACATGGTAGAGAGATCCATGAATTAACCTGGTTACAAAGCTTAAACTTGGTTGGGGACCATGTACAGTATAGCAAAGTTAAGGATAGTTTCTGGTTTGCAAAGAATTCCAGTTTGTTCCTCTTCTAGGAATACACTAAACAGGTTCTTGAGGATATCTTTTTCTGAGAAAACCCTTCAACAGATTTTTATCTGAGTTGTTTACATCTTTATGGGTCGCTGATTCAAAACTGGACAGCTTTTCTATGGTGATAACAACCAACTTGGAAAACATGGCTTGGGCTTAATAAGACTAGGGATCAAGTGACATGATAACCTGGGTGACAGCACACAAATATTTTCATTTTCAGAGTCAGGGTTGTTGTCATCATATTTTCCTGATTGCGACTGGATTGTCAAAGCCTTTGGAGCTTCCTCTTTTCCTCCAGCATGATGAAAAAACTAATAAAATCCAGACCTTGAGATATTTCCTCTTGAAGACTGTGTTGCTGCTTTTCTTACAAACTGTTCACATTACTTTCTGCTCATCTCCTATAAAAATTCATTTTGAAGCTGCTAATCTTGGGATCAGATTTACAAAACTCGATGTCACTTAAGCTTTCTTTTCACTCATTTTAAATGCATTGTTCAGAAATGCTCAAGGAAGATTATATATGTGTGTGTGTGTGTGTGTGTGTGTGTGTGTGTGTTTTAAGTTTTCGCGGGTACTTACATGTGTGCTGTTCAGCTTCCTTCGGGTATTATCCCACATCATTGTAATTGTGCTTTTAAAGTTGTAGCAACGTTTTGGCAGAATCTCATCTGCCATCTTCAGGCTTCTGTATTGAGTTCGTCTGAGAGTCAGGCTATCACAGCCGATGGCAGATGAGATTCTGCCAAAACGTTGCTACAACTTTAAAAGCACAACTACAATGATGTGGGATAATACCCGAAGGAAGCTGAACAGCACACATGTAAGTACCCGCGAAAACTTAAAAACACACACACACACACACATATATATATATCTGTGTGTATGTAAATGTGTGTGTGTGTGTGTGTGTGTGTGTGTGTGTATAAAACATTTGTGCAAATTTCACCCTTGTAGTGATCAAGACAAAAAAAAAGATTATATTGCATCATATTTTATTGGAGTTTGTCAGAAACCTATTGTCCCATTTTATTTATCTATGTTTCTAGAAAAGATATCCTAAATGTTCTATCAGTCTGCCAACTGATAAAATTTAGGAGGTGCCACTAACAGTGGCAAAAGTGTGATGAATGTTCTAACCATTTGTTCTGGCTTCATTTATCTCAAATATGTTGCATCCTTGTGTAACATCTGCATTTCATTTGTCCGTAGTCAAGACTTGCTATGGGTCTATGGAGGCACCCAATCAACCTTGACTGATCTGGAAAAAGCTAGGGAGTGTAAGACTTGATTAATAACTTGAAAAGGAGACCATAACAAAATCCCATAGCTATAGATGAGATCAGTTAATTGGGGGGGGGGGGGAATCTAGCAAGAAAGCAACCTCAAACTTGCATTGATGCAAGAAATGGACCTGCATGAGTCACCCTTATGAAGGATCACCAGAAAAGCGACTTAGATTAGCTTTTAAGGCCACTAACCAATGAGTTCACAAGGCCTTTGACTGAAAGGTTCCTACCTGTAGATCTGGACTTCCCCTTTTGCACTTATTCTTTGCAAGATGTCACAAGGCATGTCCATTATTCTTGTAAATGACTTTTTGGATAATCCAGACTGGTGAAGAAGATGCCATACCACAGGCAGGAGTTTAACAACCCACTGTGCACAAAGAACTTCTGGCTTTTATCTTTTAAGCAAAAGGAAGCCATTTCTCATACAATTTCCCAGCAGGATGGGGAAGATGTCCCAAGATGAATTACCTTAATTTAATACTGTCCTTAGTACCTTGTTGACAAGATTGATTACACTGACAAGAAGAAAATAAAGGAAAGCTGGAGCAAGAACCACAAGCCAGCACTAAAAGGTATTTATTTATATAGTACTTTAAAGAGTTTAAAGGACTTGGCATGCACTGTATAACCCCTACAGCAATCCCAAAGGTTGGACTAGTGTGTTATCATGCAAAACAGAGTTAATTGCTCATGAAAACATGAGTGCCCCAAAATAAAGAATTGGTGTTCTTTTAGAGCATAGCTCTGAATCCTCTGCTCTCAGTTCTTCATGCATATCCCTTGAAGCATCTCACTCTAACATTTCATGATACTTCTGACAGCCTCTTTGCAAAAAAAAAAAAAAAAAAAGCTCTATCTTTTTCTTTCCTTATGAGATGAAGCTCTACAGAGTATAAGGAGAGTCCTACTGAATGAGGCCCCTTCCTAGCCCAGCCTGTGACCCATCAAATACCAAGACATGCAAGCAGGTGATCTCAGACAAGAAAACTAAACCATACAATCCTTGTAGGGTTACAGTAACAGACTATTGCAAATCTAAAAGCATTTCTTCATTCCTTTAATTTTGCTTCCACAGAATCAGGGAGGATTAATTCTATACCCACACTGTATATCAGACAATAACACAATTGAGTGGGTTCAGAGGTATTTCTCAAGAAAAGTTCTCCACTCTTCCATGCACAACAAAATTCCCTATGCCTCCAGGCTCAAAATTTTGGGCCTGACCAATCTGGAACCACTCTGCCTACAGTCTGACCTAAGCATAATGCACAAAATTGTCTGCCACAACGTCTTACCCATCAACGACTTCTTCAGCTTCAACCACAATAACACACCAGCAAACAACCAATACAAACTCAAGGTAAAATGCTCCAAACTTGATGGCAGAATATTTGACTTCAGCAACAGAATGGTCAATGCCTGGAATGCCCTACCCAACTCTGTGGTTACAGCCTCAAACCCTCAGAGCTACAACCTCAAACTGTCTACTGTGGACCTCACCCCATTCCTAAGAGGTCCTTAAAGGGGGCGTGCATAAGTGCAGCGTGCCTAACGTCCCTGACTTACTGTCCCCATTTATTTGTACATGCTTCCTTTGTTCTTGTTTATATTCATACCTATACTTGTTATCTTGTACATGTTTGACAAACAAATAAAATGTAAAAAATGTAAGACACATTCTCCATCTCCATACCTTCTGTGAGCTAAAATACCTTTTCTTTAACCATTGTCTGGACTGTAATTCTTCCTCCTCTGTTCTCCCAAAGTTATTCTCACAGCCCTTTAAAGTGATGGAGATTCACCCCACTCCTCCTGTTATTTCCCCATACTTTTTATTGGAGGCACCATGCGTTAAGAAGCCTCCAGAGGTAGAGAAACTGCTGCCTTCTTTACTAGATGTAGCATCCAAAGATTCTTCAAGGATAATGCCACTTGGGGCTTGTTGCAGTAATCCAACCAAGAGATGACCAGGGCTTGAGGGTTTGGGCACAGAGGGTCTCATGATCTGGGAAAGGGCAGAAGTGGTACACAACATGAAGTTGTACAAAGGCTCTCCTAGCTATAACTAACACTTGCTCTTTGAGCAGGAGTCAGAAGTCTAAGAGAAACCCCCAGATTGGGCACACAATCTATCTGGGGTGACTCCATCCAGAACTGTGTCGATTTCCATTCTGTATTGTGCATAGAAGCCATTTTTGAGGATTGTCAACCAAATCTGGGCTGAAAGAATCCATAGGAACACTAGATGTCAGCACTGCAGAGGGTTAAAGTTAACTATATCTCTTCACTGCCCTCTATTAGTCAGCCTCTGAAGCATTTGGCCATGTCCTCTTCACAGCTCACATCTGTCTGCCGCCCCACCCATCATATCTAAACATTTTGCCCTCTAAACATTTCTCCCTAGCTGATGTTAGCCATCCAGCAAACCATGAGTAAGTTTCATTCTCTAGTCTAGACAATATTCCCTTGCTTGTAGCTCTATGGTGACTGCCACTGACTAAATTCATAGCTAGGTGCAACCAAGAAGTCATCAGTAGTCAAAGCAGAATTTTGGACTTCATTCTTGTAACCCATTCAAGCCTTTTGAAGGTCCCTGGACATCACAACTATCGTTTCCAGGAAGCATGTCAATATAGATTTTCCAGCTATGTATCTCTGCAAATCAAGGCTGGGTTGAGCTAATTCACATGGTTTTCAACCATTCTACCATAGCAAACGAGATTGTGTTCTTCTTTTCTTGACACTGATAATTACTTTCCCTGCTGATGAAAGGATCCAGTTCCCAAAGTCTCGATTGTCTCTAGCCATACATGGACCAACTCTTTTGGTCATATTTGACCACAACCATAAACTGAATGGAGTTACAAACAATTCTGTCTTTTCAGCTGAAAAATAACCATAACAGAATGATATTCCATGCTCTGTTCTGTTCAGTGTCTGTTCTACAGCTGACACTGGGGAGCATGTTGACTTCACAAATCCCAACTGGTGTTTATTATTTAATACTCCAATTGCACCATGATTAAGGAATATCTAAATGTTTGTTCATAAGGTCTCCTGTAAGCTACTTCCCTCAAAATAGAATTAGGATGTTCAGATGTAAATTATTACACAAAATAATCAATGGTGCAATAAAACTTAAGAATATTGGTCACTGACCATTTTCTGTGACACTGACTAGCTGCCACGCTTGGCTTTAGGACAAGCTACAGAATTTAGGGTGGTGTCCAAAAACTTGAAAGCCATTCTGGCTGCAAACTGCTCTTTCTCTGTACCATCTAGAAAATTATATATTTCTGTTAGAAGCAATTACAATGTTGTCTGTCTCCAGTGAAAATGTGTCTGGGGAGGTAATTATTTAACCTACTGCTCCTCTTTTTGATATTTATTGTCTTTTGGTAGCATGGCTTGTCCTGCATGGCTTTGGGGAAGAATGTCTAAGGGGTTGGAGTCATATGATCAACTCGCCACAGAACCAATCAAAAAGCTGCCAAAAGATTGCCCACTTAATGGGATCTCTGCTGCAGGCTTCAGGATCCTTGATTTATGCTGTCACTCCATAACAGTAAAAAATAAACAGAGAGTAGAACAGTTCTTCCTTCAAAGTTGAAAGTATATTTTATGCCCAAAAGAGAACTTCATGAGAGATCAAACAATGTATTTTCAATCATGTCAAGTATAATATAGTGTAGTTTAAATCACATGAAGCTTTATAAAGCCTTAGTAAGGCCACATCTGGAATATTGCATCCAGCTTTGGTCACCGCATTATAAAAAGATGTTGAGACTTTGGAAACAGGCGGAGAAGAGCAACTAAGATGATTAATCAAGGAAAGAAACAACTTAGAATTAAGGAGAAATTTCCTGACAGTGAGAACAATTAATCAGTGGAACAGCTTCCTTTCAGAAGTTGTGGGTGATCCAACACTGGAAGTTTCTAAGAAGAGATTGGACAACTATTTGTCTGAAATGGTGTAGGGTTTCCTGCCTAAGCAGAGGGTTGGACTAGAAGACCTCCAAGGTCCCTTCCAACTATTCTATTCTATTCTATTCTATTCTATTCTATTCCATTCCGCTCCGCTCCGCTCCGCTCCGCTCCGCTCCACTCCACTCCACTCCACTCCACTCCACTCTACTCTACTCTACTATACTCTACTCTACTCTACTCCTGGAGATGAAAGAAGGGTTGAGGGAATTGGGTATGGCCAGTCTAGAGAAAAGAAGGACTGGGGGACATGATAGCAGTCTTCCAGTATTTGAGAGGCTGCCACAAAGAACAAGGGGTCAACCTATTATATAAAGACCCAGAAGACAAGACAAGAAATAATGGATGGAAATTAAGCAAGGAGAGAAGCAACCTGGAATTAAAGAGAAACTTCCTAACTAACATTGAGGACAATTAACTAGTGGAACATAAGTTGCCTTCAGAAGTTGTGGATGCTCCATCACTGAAAGCTTTCAAGAAGAGACTGGACAGCCACTGGTCTGAAATGGGTCTCCTGCTTGAGCAAGGGGGATGGAGTAGAAGATCTCCAAGGTCCCTTCCGGCCCTATTCTGACTGATTGATTGAATTTAGACCTATGGGACAGGGGCCAAATTTCTCATCATGTTGACTTATGTAAGAACAGCCGCTCCATAGCCATCTTCATAGAAGCAACTTCATTCAATTTTTCAAGTTTTAAGATTCTGGAAGAGAACATTGCATGGAGGATCAGTCGAATCAATCAGAATTAAGAGGGAGCCAAATCTTCTCATTAGAAATTTTTTCCAATTATTAAGATTGTATTTATTTATTTATAAAATTTGTTTGCTGCCACACTGCCATGAGGTGACCATTCCTTTCACCCATAGTGGTCCACATCTATGAATTAGAGCACCTATGAATTATACTTCTTATTTCACTTCCAAAATATAATATGTTTTCTCTTCAGAGCTAAAATTTGGGAATTTTTACCCAATTCATAAGAATTAAATTAAAGTTCCCCTTTATCTGAAGAAAAAAAAAATTATCCAAAATTCCCCCAATTCCTTTAAAACTGAATTCCCTCCCATGAAAGAGAATTGAAAATCCCCAAGCTAAATATTTCAAGCCAACATCATTTTGATTACCCTCCTGGAAAGCCAAATTCTAAGTTTTGTGAAAGCAAAATTATTTCCTAATAAACAATATCCAATGCTTCTGAATCAACCAAGTAGAATAAAGCTTGACTTTATTCTATACTGACTTGGTCCAAACTATAATTTGCCTCTCAGTGGTTAAGATGAAAGGGACATCCCAGATACTCACTAAGAAAAGAATAATCCAAATAAAAGCGGATTTGGTAAATGAAAATTAAATACACCTTACAATGTGAAACCTCTGTGCAAGCTTTTAAAAAAGTTTTCCACGCATAAAATAAATGTATTTTATACTATATACCACTGGGTGGTGATCATTCAACATGGATTAAAGCCTTCAGGGGAAAAAAAAAACAAAATGAGAATGGAGGTTAAGTGTGAAATCCATGTACAGCTGGTTGTAAATAGTTCTTTCTAAAGGAAAATAATGAATAATAGTGTTCAAAAATAATAAGAGTCCACTCAACAATGCCATGGGATGATATTAAATATCAAGGACCAAACAAAGCTAAAGTTTGGTTGCTCATAATCCCTGCTGAATCCATTAAACAAATGTTATTGCTTGAACAATAGCTTATGACACACCAAAAAAAGAAAAGAAAAATGATAGAAAGAGAAACACATCCTGGAGTAAAGTACAATGCAGCTCCTAATTACTTGGCAGAATATGTTCAGAAACACTTACAATGGCTTGATTTATTTGTCAAACTGCTGGTTGGCCTAAAAAAAATAGACCTGATTTTAAAAGAGGGCGGGAAAACCCACCACTGGTCTCTATTTTGGGAAGAGAAAAAATCAAATGAATTTCCTATGAATTGAAAACTGGCTTTCCCCATAAAAGCCAGATTTTACATATCACATATGGAACATTAGGGAAGAAACTGGGCAAGCCAGGGGAGATGGGTAGAGAACAGAATCCACCAGAAGTTTCTTTAAAAAAATGGCCTCTTAAATACTTACAATGGTTTTAATCAGGGGTCCAGTTAAGAGACTTTTCAAAATAAGGTTATGGATAAGTTTCAGACAGTGGAGGAAGGACAGAGCAGGGTGAATAGAAGAGGAGAATAGAACAGAAGAGAAGGAAAGATGGAGGAAGGGGTAAAAAAGGGAAGGGAAGGGAAGGAAAAAGAAGGGAAGGTGAGTAGAAGAGAAGAGAAGAGGAAAAAAAGATGGAGGAAGGAAAAGGAAAAAGGGAAAGGAAGGAAAAAGAGCGGAAGGAAAGGAAAGAAGGGAAGGGAAGAGAAGGGAAGGGAAAGGAAGGGAAGGGAAGGGAGAGGTGAGTAGAAAAGAAGAGATGAGATGAGAAGAGAAGAGAAGAGATAGGAAAGGAAAGACGGAGGAAGGAAAGGAAAAAGAAGGGAAGGAAAGGAAAGGAAAAAGAAGAGAAGGGTGAGTAGAAGAGAAGAGGAAAAAAAGATGGAGGAAGGAAAAGGAAAAAGAGAAAGGAAGGAAAAAGAGGGGAAGGAAAGGAAAGAAGGAAAGGGAAGAGAAGGGAAGGGAAAGGAAGGGAAGGGAAGGGAAGGGAGAGGTGAGTAGAAAACAAGAGATGAGATGAGATGAGATGAGATGAGAAGAGAAGAGAAGAGAAGAGAAGAGAAGAGAAGAGAAGAGAAGAGAAGAGAAGAGAAGAGAAGAGAA
>BLBF01000039.1:18120324-18136858 GCA_015471245.1 Laticauda colubrina
AGAGAGAGAGAGAGAGAGAGAGAGAGAGAGAGAGAGAGAGAGAGAGATTGGATGGATGGATGGATGGATGGATGGATGGATGGATGGACAGATGGAGAGACATCTTGCGCCTTGCATTCACACTGAGATTTAGTGGTGAATTAGCCAAAGCCTACAAATTGCAAGTGAAAACATGCTGGTCACTTTTATAATACACACCTTTCTAACTTTGGGGATGACCTAATGTTTCAATCCTTTCCAAACAGCTACCCCAACACCTGTGATTCCAACATTGTTTTAAATCCTTTTTAATTATTATTTCTCTCTCCCTATCCTGTTCCCCATTGACTGTGGAATGGCAAAACAGACCTGGTACAAATCCCGATCCAATACTGACATTTTACAAATTCCTTGACAAAAGCGCCATAATGGGAGACCTCAATAATTGTCGCCCTGTGAATTACGGTATGTTGGGTTGCAAAAATGAATTTCTCAGAGGAAAAGATATCCATGTGAGTACAGACAAGAGGAACCAATCCTTAGGCATAGATGTTCTGAGCCAGATGTTATGAGCTGAATTTCCTAGGCACGCCTCCCCATATGTGAAATGAAATTGGGAGTATGAATATATCCCTTCGGTATTACTCCCCAAAATAATGTGTCAGTTCAACAGAAATGCCTGTCAGATTGTTTCATGTGTGGCTAATTGCTGGGAATTAGTGAGCTTAAGCGTGGCAAATATAAGTCTAGTCCACAAGAGAGAAGAAAAACATATAATTAAAAATCAGTATTTCTAAATGACAGAAAAAGTTATATTCATCTACAAGCTTGGTCCAATCAATGGATACGGCAGCTGAAAAGAAAACCTTTTTTTAAAATTGGGGATAGGGAGGTGTCTCGTATTAATAGACAATACTTTTGGCCACCAAATGAGAAGGACTCACTGGAGAAGACCCCGATGCTGGGAAGGATAGAAGACAAAAGAAGAAGGGGAGGGCAGAGGAATGAGGTGGTTAGATAGTGTCATTAACATGGTCTTCTGTTAATGAGCCCATCATCCCTTGTGGGGTGGAGTCTGGGCAACTGAATGGAGCTATCGGAGTGTTTACTGGCCGGATGCCTTTCTTGTCCCCAGTGCCCAGTATTTCCCAACAGATATATTCTCATTGTGCCCAGAGAGAGAATTATTTGCCTCTTCCTAGGATCGAACTCACAGCCTCCTGATTGTGAAGTGAGAGCTCCAGCTCAAGGTCACTGACAGGTTGGATGCCAAATTGTGAATTTTGATAAAAGATGTTATTCATTATTTACCATTTTATTTTAGAATGTCAACCTGGATATCCCTTGAGTATTTTTAACTTGTTCTGATCTTTGTAGTAAACTTTGACTTGATGTGACTTGACAATCAAAATAGAAATGAAACAGTGGTCTTAGTAATAGTTGGAAGCCAAAGGGGTCTGGAAGCTTAGAAGGCAACTGAGAAAGTGGGGAAAAAAACCTTTTCAGACAAATCCTAAAGTTTTCCTTCTGACCTAATTTTATTTTTCTGAATTAAGGTAATATATGAGCATTATTCCCATGAGTTTTTCAACAACATTGAACAATTGAGTGAACAGTATAGTATCCCAAGACTCTCTCTTAGGCCCATGTTTCTTCAATATCTTCATCAGTTATTTGAATGAGGGCATAGATGGGAAACTCATCAAATTGGCAGGCAACACCAAGCTGGTAGGAATCACCATCACTCTGGAAGATAGGCTTAAGGTACAGAAGGATCTTGACAGACTTGAACATTGGGCCCTATTTAAGAAAATGATATTCAATAGCAGAAAAAGTAACATTCTGTATTTTGGCAATAAAAACCAAATGCACAGGGATAGGATAGGTGCTACCTGGCACAATAGTAGCAATTGTGAGAGGGATTTTGGATTCCAAGCGGACAACCACTTAAACATGAGCCAGCAGTGTGTGTCAGCTGCCAAAAAAGCCAACACAGTCCTGTGTTGAATAAACAGAAGGATAGAATCAAAATCACATGACATGTCAATACCACTTTATAAGACCTTGGTAAGACCACACTTGGAATAATTGCATCAAGTTTTGGTCACCACGATGTTGAGACTGGAAAGAGTGCAGAAAAGAGCAACAAAGAGGATTAGGGGACTGGAGGCTGAAACATATGATGAACAGCTGTTGGACCTGGGTATGTCTAGTTTGATGAAAAGAAGGACTAGGGATGACATGAGAGCACTCTTCCAATATCTCAGGGGCTGTCCCAAACAAGAGGGAGTCAAGCGATTCTCCAAAGCACCTGAGGGCAGGACAAGAAGCAACAGATGGAAACTTATCAAGGAGAGAAGCAACCTAGAACTAAGGAGAACTTTCCTGACAGTGAGAACAATTGATCAGTGGAACGACTGGCCTCCAAAAGTTGTGAATGCTCCAACACTGGAAGTTTTTAAGAAGAGATTGGATAACCACTTGCCCAAAATTGTACAGAGCTTCCTGCTTGAGCAGGGGGTTGGACTAGAAGACCTCCAAGGTCCCTTCCAATGCTGTTATTCTGTTATTCATAACCAGGAGAAAAGTAGAGTAGATAAATTCACATTTTTATGGACTTCCATCTGCATTTCTGATGGTGTCCCCACAATTCTGATGTTTTCTCTGTCCATACAGCCATTGTGCTTGTGTGTGATATCAGTTTTGTTGAAATGAAGCTAATTAGCTTAGAGTGGAAGTTTTTGCACATCCACACATCGAAGTGTTTTGTGCCAATGCATTAGCCTTTGCCCAGGAAGAAGTGTTCTGTAGCCTTTACCATCTGTCCTACCAGCTGGAATGGAGCACTAAAATTAGCTCTTTAACTGTGATATGCAATTAAATTTCAGAATAATACATACATATACCTCCCTCCCTCTCTCCCTTCCTCTCTCTTTCTTTCTCTCTCTCTGATGATTTTGCCCTTTTGCAATGTATCCATGAAATTAGAACCTTTGCCATAAAGCTTACACAAGGAATTCTCACTCAGCTTCAGCCCCCATTTGCAAAAATTATCCCATCATCTGCAAATAAGAAAATAATTAAATTGACCTCGGTCATAAAGTTAAACCAAGTGCCATGTTTGGATATTGGAATGCTACAAAAACAGCAATCTGTTAGAATGTGTATATTTTATTTATTGCAGGTGAAGCTCCTGTTTTTTTCCTAAGGGCTGAAATCATGATGTAAAACATAAACCTCCTTTTATTTTAACCTCCTGCATTAGTCTATGAGGTAATTTGACTAATCACTGCTGGTCAAGGTGGATGAGAGCCTTTAATCTATATAATTCCATCATGTTTTTATCCAAAATGTATGGAAATAAGGAAAGTAATATTTAATATTAATTTTAAAAAATCACATCACAATGCCTAATTTATAGACATTTTTAACAACGCTGTAATTCTTTGGCTTGGGATAGAATCAGGGCAATTGAATGGAGCTGAGTATTTACTGGCTGGATGCCTTTCCTGTCGCCAATACAGAGTTCAAAGCAGATATTTTCTCTTTGCGCCCAGAGAGAGAAATACCTGCCACTACCTAGGATTGAACTCACAGCCTCCTGATTGTGGGGCAAGAGCTTCACCTCTAGGCCACCATGCTGCTCTTATAGAAATGTTGCTTACTTATTTATATTTCACTTATATTTATTCAATGATATTATTGGAAGAGATCGATCCAAAATAGATTCTCTCTAATATTACTTCACGAAATGACTGGCTGCCGTATTTTCAGTGTTCCAGGTCAGTTGCATTTGGAGCTAAATTAACGAGTCTATAAAATCATCATAGCATTTGGTAATGGCATTACCCTGGATTGCCATCTTCTGAATTCTCAGTTTAATCCCCAAATTCTGGAGAAAAAGCATTTCGATAATCTCTCCATATCTTCCAATACGCATCTTCAACAGCGATGTGAGTAATCTCTAAAACAAAGATACTTTTTAGACTTAATCATACAACTTGCCAGCAATGTGAGCCTACATAGAAGCTACACTTCCACTGTGTTACCAATAGTGTTTAACCTTAATATCTAAATATCTAAAAGTATGTTCAGACTCAGCAATATTGATAAACATACACTCAAACAAACAACAGCACTTTGTGTTACTGAAACTTTAAAAACCTAATTCTAAAAATGCTCATTCTGAATCTCCACTGGCTGTCATGAATTGGTGCAGACACAAAAAACTTAGAGCTCAGGATTAAAATATTGCTTCTGTTCTCTATCAGCATCATGGACAGAGAATGCAACAAAAGAGCACATCAAGTATCGTAGCCTATTTTGCTGGGTTTACTTTGTGCAACAACAGCGAGGTATGCTTCAGTAACACAGCACTTAGAGGAAAATCAGTTGAGCTTGTTTTTATTTTAATTTCCTCCTTCAGAGAGGTGATTTTGTATCTAAGTTCTCCAACTGAAATGGAAGGAATACTGAAACTAAAAGCTTTTGCTGCAGTACAAAATGTTGTAAGCCAGAAAAATAGGAGCAACACATTTTCTCTCAATGAAGTTGTGATCTACATTTCTTACACAGTTAGTCCAAAATATTTTTAAAAGGTGTTAACAAAAGCTGAGAGGCAGCAGTCAATTCTGCCCCACACATTTAGATTTCAGACATTCCATTCCCTTCTCCAAAATAGCTCAGTTTTTCATGTTGGAAAATGAGTTCTTTCCAGGAGGCCAGAAAGGAAGAAACAATCAGAATCTAGAGATGCTGGGTGGCCATGAGAGATGATGAATCAGGAGTTATAGAGGACTTAACCACTAAGCCCAGGGAGTCTCTGAACTTGGCAACTTTAAGATTTGTGGACTTCAAATCCCAGAATTCCCCAGCCAGCATCATAGTTTGATAATTCATAAAGATCAGGTGAACCTGTCTTATGAAGATGTGTCAAATCACGTCACCCGCATTTGGTAGGGCTTATTTTTAAATACAAATTGAGCCTAAATCAGACCACATGCAGATTTTGCTTCAGGGGTGGAGGGCACAACGTGTATAAAATCCTTTCAACATAATTTAACCCAATGGTTGTATTCGTATATAAACAATATATTAAAATTGTGTGTTGTGCAATCCAATAACTTCTTCCCGTCAATAAAACCAGCAAGCTGTACAGCAACTAGCAAGTCAGAAAGCCCATATTTCAATTGTGACTTCCTTCTTTTCCAACACAACAGAATCTACAGCTAGAATTTGCTTTTGCATTCTGGTTCCTAGCTTGCTTGCAAGAAACAAGCCAGAGAAATCCCAATTCAGATCCAAGGCTAATTACCTTCTGATGAGAACTACCAAGATAGTATAACATGTACCAGCATATTCCATGAAAATGATAAATCATCACTTATATAGTCAATAAATACCTCTTCATTTCTTAATATCCTTTTAATATTCTGAGCTAAAATGATCTCTCTCTCTCTCTCTCTCTCTTTGCCTAAGTTATTATTCCAAAATCATTAAAGTAATCAATATAAGCAACAGAGGGCCTAGCTGAAAAGAGATTAAAAATACCCTGTTTACTAACAGTGATCTTCCCCCTGGAAATCTTACCAGTCTTCCTCTGCCTTAGAAAATATCGGTGAGGGTTAAGCATCTGGATTAAAGTGTAGAAAGGGAACTTCATGAGGACAGTGGTGTCACCCAGAAAGGAAAAAGACCCAGGGGAAACATTAGGCCAGCCATGAAACAGGCTTGCATAGGAAAAGAAATCTAATAAAAGAAATTGAGAGGCGCCCCTAGACAAAAAGCCAAACAATTAAGAACATACCAAACCAGCCAAAAGACAGGAATTACAAATAGAAGAGCCATCAAAACTAAAAGAGATCAGGGGAAAAAACCGGTAATACAGGAAGCTGCCCCGCAGAGTCTGTTTTCGCACCTCATTGAGGTTGCATTCTGGCAGAAAGAAAAAAACAAACTCTGACAGGATTTGAATATCAAAACCTTATACACAAAGGGAGGAAAAAAGGTATAAGAATTGGGAACTTATCAAAAAAAGGTTAGCTAGCTAGCCCCAGGAACGCAGGCACGCTGTTTCTATCCTTCCTGAAAATAAAAGATCCAGCTTTCAAGCAGTTGTCTGTATCCTTGCACCAGAGCTCTCCCAGCGGGAAAATTTGAACCCTCAGAGAAAGGTACTTTCAGCCTTTCAACAATTGGCGACCCACGAAGATTTTCCAGCCAACCCTGCCACCGGACCGGGCCCGCAGATCAATTCCCAGCCAGCATGGACCTTCTTTGTCCAGGGACAACATCCACGGACCCAGCCCGGCAGGCATAAGGGTAGTAAAGGGAGTTCGTGAGCCTTTCTGCTCAACAGCTGCTTGAAAGCGGGTGAGTACCGTTTTAAATTTCTAACCTTACTAGGTAAGAGAGTGGAAGCGTGAGTGGTTCAGGTGTGTGACTGTGGGTTTTATCTGTGGAAACAGAAGAACCTCACCTCCTCCGTGATTGCCAGCCGCACCCCAACCAGCTGCTAGCTCCAACAAGCCGTGACCGGCTGGATTTGGGAACGCAAGGGGTGATCACGGAGTGTGAGTCCTTCTGAAGGATGCATGAAAAACCGAGCGGGCTGAGAAAGGAACTGGTGTTGGGAAATAAATAGAAAGCAGGGAAATAGTCCTGGTGCATCCCGCAAGCAAAGCCCTGTGCAGTTAGAAGGGGCCCGTACCGGCTGCTGGCAAACAAAATTGGAAATAGTTTGCCTTCAAAAGCAGAGCAGGTCCTTCCAGATCCCCACCTTTTACGGGAGATCTGAAAACTGACGGCGGTGTGTGAGGAGGGGCCTGTACCGGTGCTGCTAGGGGGCAGACGGTCCTCCAAGATCCCATTTTTTAGGGGGGTCTTCAAACTGACGGCAGAATTTCCTTAAGAGAAAGGGGCCCGTACTATGTGTGTAGGGAAACCAGAATCCTTTCCAGACCTTTTTTGTCTGAAAATGGATGGTTTAGGCGGTAGCCCGGCTAAACCAAAATAATCCCCACATCAGGTAGGGAATATGGGAAATTGTAGCTCGAGGGCAATGGAAGAGACCTCCTTGGACTTGAGGCTTGGGACGAAAGGCAAGTGCCTGTCCTGCCTGGAATGAATAAAAGAGATGCAAAAAGAATTTGCAAAAAGTGGGCTTTATTGCGAGATGACACAGGAAGACAAATTTGGCCTGATAGCGGTACTTTAGATCATAAAACCCTAAAAGCACTTAGAACACACATTAAACCCAGCCAAATACCCTATTGGTACTGCTGGGCTGAAATGGCTAGGACAAAAAACCTGATTGAGGAAAAAAATCAGAAAAAAACCTGAAATTCATTCCCTGGATGGACAAACTGAGGCACGATTCATGGCTCCCCTTTTAAACAGTGTTTAAAACAGTGTGCAAAATAGGGGACAATTAAAATACATTTATACCCACACTCCCTTCTCTGCCTCTGACCTAGTCATCTGGAAAAAGATACCCCAGCCTTCAGGGCTGATCCCCAAAGAGTAATTCAAATCCTGAAGTCAATCATAGACAGCCACAATCCATCTTGGGGTGACATGACCCGCTGCTACAAATCTTTCTAGCGAAAGATGAGCTATTAAAACTATTTGAGAAAACTGAACAAATAGCTAAACTACCTACCATCCCTGGACAGGCAGCCCCAGCCCGCATTGCATGGCCAGTACATCGCCCTTACTGGGACTACAATGATACCAATCATTGGGATGAATACACAAGAGCAAAAAAAATAACTTATTAGAAGCTTTAGAGGAAATTGAAAAAAAAAAAAAGCCTCTAAATTGGTCTGAATTACAAAGAACCACACAAAGGGAAAAAGAAAACCCTGATGCTTTTTGGATCCACCTAACAGAGGCAGCTGTTGCATATGCCCATCTAGACCTTAGCTGCCTCAAGGACCAGAGGATTTTAGCCTCAGCCTTTGTGGATCAATCCACCTTAGATATTAAACAACATTTCCATCACTTCATTTCTAATTGGGCAACTTTAGACATAGCAGAGTTGTGCAGGATCGCTAACTTTGTCTATGACCAAAGAGACAAGTTGAAAGAGGAGGAGAAAGAGAGAAAAAGACGAATAGAAAGACAGGAAGACCTGAAAATGTTTGCTGTAGTGCAATTAATGCCAGACAAACGCCTGGTAGAACTTCTTACAATTCAAAGAAACGCTGGCATTGCAATAAAGCAGGGTGGTCGCAAGGCAGATGCCAGCATTGCTATAGGTGTGGACAGGAAGGGCATTTTAGCAGGCAATGTAGGCAACACCCCTTCCGCAACCAGTATCACCCACCACCTAGAAACATGAAGCCAGGCAATAATCCAATCCATTACACTGAGCAACAAAGTTTCAGTCACCAGACACCACCCAGCGCTCCCTTTCCTCCAATAAACACAAACAATACACATCAATGGGAGCAAAGGAGAGACCATGAGTTACTCCCCTTCTTGACTAGAAAATGACAATGAAAGTACTGAATTCCTGGCTACCTTTAACGGACTAGCTATCCCCTTCAGAAATGGCCCAGAAGGGGAACCCATTGTTACTGTTCTTATCGGAGGAAAGAAATACAATTGCTTAGTTGATACTGGAGCCACCTCCTCATTAATTACTGAACCACCATATAAAGCTGCAGTGGCTGAAGGGGCTCAAGATAACATAATGGGAGTGGGAGGGAAAATAATCCCTGTAGAATTTACCCACAACATACCAGTAGAACTAGGACCTTTCACAATAGACCATGCATTCACTATTTGCCCCCAGTCGCCACTATCCCTATTAGGGAGGGATCTCCTTTGTAAAATGGGAGCTACCATAACATATGGAAAACAGGGGCTGCAATTAGACATCTCAGGAAAAGGAAAGCACAAAACAATCATTCTGATAACCAACAACACGGGGCTTCATGAGGATTTAAACAGCCTCAGCCACTTACTTTTGTGCTCTGCCTTTTTTAGCATTCCTGTCGATCCAGCATCCCAATATCTATTTGCCTTTACCTGGCAAGTTCAACGATATACTTGGACTCGATTGCCACAAGGTTATACTGAGTCCCCCACCCTATTTTCACAAATATTAAAGGCAAACCTCTCCTCCATCTCCCTACCATATCAGTCTTCCTGAATCCAGTATGTTGATGATTTATTGTTAGCATCTCAAACTGAGCTAGCATGTAAAACAGATACCCTGTATTTACTCAAAGCCCTGGCAGAAAGAGGTCACAAAGCCTCTCCCTCCAAATTGCAATATTTAAAACAAGAAATAACATATCTGGTCTATATTATTGCACCAGGAATTAGAAAACTGGCCCCTAATCGAGTAGAAACTATTTTAGCCATGAAACCACCCCAAACAAAACGTCAAGTAAGAGCTTTACTGGGAGTACTGGGCTTCTGACACTCATGGATCCCCTCATTTGGTGAATTAGCCCGACCACTCATTCAATTAACAGGCAAAAACATGCCTGACCCCATTGATTGGTCCAAATCTCTGGACAAAACACTTCAGACCATCAAACAAACCCTAGCATCAGCCCCAGCACTCGGGCTACCTGACTATAGGAAACCTTTTACCTTATTCATCCATGAGAAATTAGGTGTTGCCTCTGGCATTCTCACACAGCCTTTTGGACACACACAACGGCCAGTTGCTTATTATTCTGTAACCCTAGATCCAGTAGCTCAAGGGGCTGTCCCCTGCTTACGAGCTGTGGCAGCTACAGTTGAACTGGTGAAACGATCTAAAGATTTGGTACTAGGGCATCCTCGACTGCTAAAAGTTCCCCATGAAGTTTTTGCAATTCTCTTAAAGAGCCAGACACAAGTCTTTACTCAGCAGCGTTTGGCTCAATATGAAGCTGAACTTTTTACCTCTGATCACATTACATTTGAAAGATGTAATACTCTAAACCCAGCTCCCCTGCTCCCCACAGAACAGGAAGAAGGCAATCTCCATGACTTCCTCCATTTAGTGCATGATGCTGAACTACCCCACTCCAATCTAACAGATACCCTGCTACAAAACCCCGACTTGGAACTTTTTACAGACAGTTCCTCCTACATGCACCAGAACAAAAGAGTAACAGGAGCAGCTGTAGTCTCTCTACAAGAAATTATTTGGGCTTCTCCCCCTTCCTCCTTCCCATAGTGCCCAAGCAGCTGAGCTTATAGCCTTAACGAAAGCCTGCGAAACTGCTAGGAACCGATCTACCAACATCTATACAGACTCCAAATATGCTTTTGGAGTCTGCCATGCAACAGGAGCCCTATGGAAACAACGGGGTTTTTTAACTTCAGCAGGACAACAAATAGTACATGCATCATTAGTAGCCAAACTTTTAGAGGCCATCCAATTACCACAAGTGCTAGCAGTCATCCATTGTAAAACCCATCAAACAGATGACTCTACAATAACGAAAGGAAATCAATATGCAGATGCAACAGCCAAATGGGTGGCCACCAAACCTCTACCTCATACCATCATCACACCAGCCTTGACAACAACCCTTTTTGGTCGGCCTCCTGATACCTTACAAGGTCTCGACCCCCATTCCCTCTGCCTAGATAGGGGGGATATGGTTCTCTCTTCTTATCTTGCAGCCCTGCAAAAGCGACTACAGACCCTCTGGACTCAGAGTGGACTGACGCAGACTTGGAAGAAGCCCTGCATCCATATGAACCAGGAGATAGGGTGTGGATCAAGTTCTTCACCAGAACCTCACCTTTACAACCCAGGTGGAAAGGACCCTATCAAGTTTTACTGACTACTCACACTGCCATTAAGATCGCAGAACAAGACTCTTGGATACAATGGACTCATGCAAAGCCAGCAGTCATAGACCACAGCCAAACTCCACCACAATCAATTCCACCCATCAAACTCAAGAAAAATCCAGACACAGATCAATGGACGCTTGCAGCATTTTTCAACACCACTGAACCAAACAACTCTGAGGAACCAAGGGCAATCACTGAATTACACAAAACTGGACTCCTAGGTGCTAAGTTATAACACTCTATTCTTTTTTGTGTGTGTATATTTTTTTATTTTTCTTCTGCATTTTTTCTTCCTTTTTTTGTATGTTTTTTTTTAAAGAAGAGACTTTTATAATTTTGGATACTTTTACATTTTTCACATTGTACGAATAAAAAAAAAGGCGGGGGGGGGGGAGGGAAGAAAAGAATCTAGCAATGGGAAACATGAAATGTAATATACACTGTGTATTATTATTTTCTGTAACAATTGTAATACTTGTAACACAAGCAACTGCGTTCCTGGAACCAAAACTTATCCCAGAGAAAGGAAACATATGGGAATATTTAGCAAAAGAAATACTCAACACTACTAACTTTTAAATCAGTCAAGGATATCCTAACTACATGCCTAATGGGAGTAGCAACTAGGCCACATAACATCATTAACTACACCACATTTAGAAACCTTCCTGACTCCTACGAAAGCATTTTTAGCTGAGGCCACTCTACAAAAACCAAGGACAACACCATGTATGCCCTACACATTGCTGCAGTAACCACCTCTGAGAAATGCTTTGATGTCACTGGGTGCAGTTCACCTAGGGTCACAGAATGCACCAGTCTTAGCAACACAGACCTAAAATGCAACCACACAGAGACCATATCATTTTCATATAGTTATCTGAAGCTCCCACCCGGATGGTTTTTCCTGTGTGGCTTAAAAGCCTATTCATACCTTCCTGCAAATGCCACAAATGGCCCCTGCACCTTGGGAAGGTTAACCATGCTTATGCCATCCTTACAGAGACGACACAGGAGAGCCTTCCAAACCCTAGACTCAGACTGTGACTCCAAAGTCTCCCTTCCCACCAAAACAGAATACATCTCATTGGCAATATCTTTGGTAGGGGTACCTGGATTGGCAGTGCGAAATTCTAAAAATTTGAATGAACTAGCATGTACCCTGGCAAAAAGTTTGAATTCGACCTCCCATGCCCTGGATGCCCTTAACAGAGAACTGAGGGAGGTCAGAGAAGCCACTCTGGAGAATAGGGCAGCAATAGACTTCCTTCTCTTGAAGCATAACTATGGCTTCGAAACATTCAAAGGGATGTGTTGCTTCAATCTGAACGAAACCTCAGAACTCAATAGGGAGGGACATCCACCACCTGAAAGAGCTAGCTCAAAATATTGGTCAGGAGCAATGATTCCTGGACTTTTCATGGCTCTTCTCATGGATGCCAGATTTCCATTGGCTAAAAATCCTTACAACAACCATAGTCAACATTTGTGTCTTTGGGGTCCTCATGTGTTGCCTCTGTAAGTGCATACCACCCTGCCTTAGCTGCTTGAAGTCCTGTATTCCCTCTAAAAAGAGAAAATTAAAAAGGGGACAGGCAGCTATGATGATGATCCAGATTGATCAAGAATACCAAATATACCAAGACATTCAATCAGAAATCACCCCTTAAAATTTTTTTTTTTTTTAAAAATGATGGATTGTAGAAAGGGAACTTCATGAGGACAGTGGTGTCACCCAGAAAGGAAAAAGGCCCAGGGGAAACATTAGGCCAGCCATGAAACAGGCTTGCATAGGAAAAGAAATCTAATAAAAGAAATTGAGAGGCGCCCCTAGACAAAAAGCCAAACTATTAAGAACATACCAAACCAGCCAAAAGACAGGAATTACAAATAGAAGAGCCATCAAAACTAAAAGAGATCAGGGGAAAAAACCGGTAATACAGGAAGCTGCCCCGCAGAGTCTGTTTTCGCACCTCGTTGAGGTTGCATTCTGGCAGAAAGAAAAAAACAAACTCTGACAGGATTTGAATATCAAAACCTTATACACAAAGGGAGGAAAAAAGGTATAAGAATTGGGAACTTATCAAAAAAAGGTTAGCTAGCTAGCCCCAGGAACGCAGGCACGCTGTTTCTATCCTTCCTGAAAATAAAAGATCCAGCTTTCAAGCAGTTGTCTGTATCCTTGCACCAGAGCTCTCCCAGCGGGAAAATTTGAACCCTCAGAGAAAGGTACTTTCAGCCTTTCAACAAAAGCAGAAGTGCAAAAAATTCTATTCTGGAGATTAGATTTATTTATTTTTAGTGGAATTCCAACATAATCAAAGTCCTGTGATTTTCGTGCCTTCAACTTTCACTCTGCCTATGAAAGATAGAAATAGCTACAACAAGGGAGCAATTCTAGGCATCAAGAGAATGTTCTGAATTCAATGATAAAAGGGAATATATGAAGGGACTTAAGGTGGAGCTGGGAGTTTAGTTTTAATTTACTTTATTGTCACTGCACCTTGTACAACGAAATCAAAGTTCTCCTGCAGCCAAGTGTTGGCACTTAGAACTTGGTGCATCAGCTCTTCGGCATATGAAGAAGACACAGACCATTTAGACTTTTAACAACCTGGAAGGAAAATACACACACACACACACACACACATACAAATATACAAAAATCAAGCCCAGGCCCATTTCTACTCTTCCAAGTAGCTTGAATAATTTCATTTTGTGTGAATGGAGGATGACTGAAATGGGTTGCTGTATGTGGGACAGTATTTCTTAACTTTGGGAAGATGAAGAAGTAGGGTGTCCAATCCATGCATCTGCCATTCTTCCATGGAAGAAGAAGGGTATGTGTGTGGATACAAATAATCCTTTTTGATGTAACCTGAATATCCTAATTCTTGTACTGAATCTGTATGACCTTTACAAGATTTACAACTGGGGACTGGAGCCCAAATGCCTGGAAATGTGTCACCTCTTGGAGAGATAGCAAGTGGAGAAGGGGCCATAAAAATGCCAGCTCCAAAACAAACTTCCTGGGAATCTCTTCTCAACTATGTCTCCAGGAAAAAAAAAAGGGGGGGGGAATTAACATGTTGCTTCTTTGTATTGACAAAATCCACATCAGACTAAGGGGAGGGGTTCTAACTCCCTTTATCTAAGCTGCATGCCTGGAAGGATATCATATCCTGCTTTGAATATGGGCTTGCTGTCTTCCTTTTCAATAAAGAATTACTTTTGAAATGCCCAGTTTTCAAAAATTAATTCTTATCATCTGAAGGGAAGAGAGTCTAAGGACTTCAATGCCCAGAATCCCCCAGTTAGCATCAGTCAAGGCAAGGAAGATTTTCAGCTTGTATGGGTTGTCAGAAATCAAAGTATGTTATGGGGAAATTTTAGTTTCTGACCATTTTCATTACCAGACTAGGTGGCATCATCCACAGGATTTTCTTGTCCTATTCCTCTTTAGCTTATACATGTCTGGTGTGCCAGTGTGGGCACTTGGTTGTGTGTATAATTTGTTTTCACATAATATGTGTTTAATGAACAGCATATTGTCCAGGCCAATTCTTTTACATAATAATTTCTAGGTTCCATCCTATCACAAGACCTAAAATGGACAGCTAACATCAAAAATGTCATCCAAAAAGCCCAACAAAGAATGTTCTTTTTGCGCCAACTCAGAAAGCTAAAACTGCCCAAGAAGTTGCTGATCCAGTTCTACAAAGGAATTATTGCACCTCTATAACTGTCTGGTTTGGTTCTGCAACCCAACAGGACATACACAGACTTCAGAGGATAATTAGGACTGCAGTAAAAACAATTACTACCAACCTGCCTTCCATGGAGGAACTGTGTACCTCATGGGCCAGAAAGAGGGCTGTGAAAATATTTACAGACCCCTCACATCCTGTACATAAACTGTTTCAACTCCTTCCCTCAAAATGGCACTATAGAGCACTGCACACCAGAACATCTAGACACAAGGGGAGTTTTTCCCTTAACGCCATTGCTCTACTAAACAAATAATCTCCTCAACACTGTCCAACTATTTATTAAGTCTGCACTACTATTACTATTCATCTTCTCACCTTTCCTTCCACCCATCTCCTGCCACTTATGACTGTAACCTTATTGCTTGCATCCTAACTATTTTAACTGACTGTTTCCTAGTATGATTTGATTGCTTATTGTACCCCATGACTATCATTAAGTGTTGTACCTGATGATTCTTGACTTTTCATGAATGTATCTTTTCTTTTATATACACTGAGAGCATTTGCACCAAGACAAAATTCCATATGTCCAATCACACTTGGCCAATAAAGAATTCTCTTCTCTTCTCTTCTCTTCTCTTCTCTTCTCTTCTCTTCTCTTCTCCTCTTCGACTTATTAAAGTTCCAATTTTCTACCTCTTTTATCCAGCCATTGATAAAATAAGTCCCAATTTTGAAAATATTCTGTGTCTTCTTTTTTTCTTTTATCTTCATGTTTATCTATCCTTTTCTGCACAATATTTTTTTAATTACACCTTCTTCTGTAGGTGTTTTCTTGCTTTTCCAATTATTATTGCTGTTAAAACATGTAATATCAAATATACAATGGTCTGGTTCCTTAACACATTCATATGCTGGATCTAAATCAATATGCTTATTAATTGCTCCTTTGGTGAAAGACCAATAATTCAGAATTTAAATACATAATTGTAACTTTCCAGAATAAGGAAATGGTTAATAGTTCCCTTAAATCATGTCATTTGTATTTAGAAGTTCAATATTTATGTCAGCTTTGGAAATCTGGTGATTTACTTAACCGAGGAGGGTATGCACAAAGAACAGTGGCACAAAGATCACTTACAATATTTTCCAAGATCTCAGGTGAAATTATATTAGCAAATGAAAATCATAAAGAGCTATGGTGGTACTTTGGTTGGAATGCAGTACTGCAGGCTACTTCTGCTGCCTGCCGGCTGCCTGCAATTTGGCAGTTCGAATCCCACCAGGCTCCATGTTGACTCAGCCTTCTGTCCTTCTGAGGTGGGTAAAATGAGGACCCAGATTGTTGGGGGCAAGAGGCTGACTCTGTAAACTGCTCAGAGATGGCTGAAAGGGATTGTGAAGCAGTATATAAGTCTACTGCTATTGCTATAAATTAAAATTATATGCCAATAGTGTTATGTTCATTATTCAGCCAGGTTTAATAATAGCATCAAAATGATACTACTTAGGTGTGTGTGTGTGTGTGTGTGGATATCAACTCTTGTCATTTTAGCATTTTATTTACTAGCTATTTGGAATACTTCTTTGAAGACCAAAATTATTTTATCTTGCAAAAATATGATCTATTTTTAACTGATTACAAAAGATCTTTTCCTTGACAAACCTGAATAATTTATCTATAAACTGAGAAAAACCTGAGACAGCTGCTGTAACAAATAAATACTTCAATGCACCAAGAGATGTTCAGCTGTTAAGCTTTCCAACCTGAGCAACACTGATAAAGGAGATCTTTATTTGCAAAGTATGCTCTACTTTCTAAACATTGAGATAATGGTATCTTACAGAAGTATTGCACAAGAAGAAATAATCAGAATCTGGATGAGGAAGGGGAAGAAAATGGATGAAGAAGGGAAGGGAAGACAAAGGAAGGGAAGGAAGGAAAAGGAAGAGAAGAGAAGAGGAGAGGAGAGGAGAGGAGAGGAGAGGAGAGAAGAGAAGAGAAGAGAAGAGAAGAGAAGAGAAGAGAAGAGAAG
>BLBF01000039.1:18136868-18166101 GCA_015471245.1 Laticauda colubrina
AGAGAAGAGAAGAGAAGAGAAGAGAAGAGAAGAGAAGAGAAGAGAAGAGAAGAGAAGAGAAGAGAAGAGAAGAGAAGAGAAGGAAAGGAAATAAATGGATGAAGAAGGGAAGGAAAACGAAGAGAAGGGAAGGGAAGGAAAAGGAAAAAGGGAGAAGATAGCTATCAACCTTCAGTATACCATGTTTATATCTACTTCAGATTTGCTTCAGATGTATTTATAGTCAAAGCCACTTTACTGCAGCCTTTAAACTATTGTACAGCCACATATTCATAATTCATAAATACAACAGTAAAAGATGATCAAAAGGGCCAACAGAAACAATCTGTTTGTTGTTGCTTTTTTAAAAAATGGATATTGTTAGTAAACACGACTGCATCGCCTAATATTTGCTTCCACCTGAGGCCAAACTGCAGGCATCAAAAGCCCTATAGACTAAGCTAGCAGCAGACAGAAAGACTGAATATTATTTTCACCTGATAATTATTTAATGGGCCTAATTAATACCAACTGAGCGACCCTATAAACACTTCAGTACAGCAGGGACAGGTCATGTATCTCTCTCTGCTTGGAAGTCGTAAGGGCAGAGGTTGTTCGTGGTTGAGCATCTTTCAGTGTTGGCCAATAATGCATCAAGCTTGGCAAATTTTCTGCGATGTCTATAATTTATTAGGAATTGGCAATCGTCAGCTGGCATGGCACCGAAAGGAAAGCTTCCAGGACTTATTTTGCCTTGATGCCAAACTAATATCTTGCTGACCTTCTGTCTCTAATATTCTCTTATCCAGAACTTTGTTGCTTGATCATGACTCACCCTTTGCAATTTCTCACAAGAGAAACCATATAGAGTCCATTTTTTCCTCTAATAATATAATTGCTTCTGTCTAACACTGAAACTCTCTTGGTCATTGTGGAAATTCATTTATACTGAGAAAATCTGTTTGCTGAGGGTGGTCTAGCATCTTCCTTTGACTGCTCCTTCAGCCTAAGGCTCCTTCCTCTCCTAAGGCAGAGGTCTCCAAACTTGGCAACTTTAAGACTTGTGGACTTCAACTCCCAGAATACTTGAGCTAAGACATGGAGATGAGCTCATCCTTGTAGAACTGCTTCAAGGTTAATGGGCTCCACCACAAGTAAACTAACCGCTCTAACAAAGCACCATATAATATTTGGGTTTTTAAAGAAAAGTGAAGCATCATAGAACCCACATCTTACTGTGAGGTGGAAGCAGATAAAAAAACCACCAAAAGATTCATTGATCCAAGGAAAACAAGGTTTTATTCACATGTCTGCAGAGACGGGTTCGCTCAGGCATTGAAGGAACACAGAGCAAAATTCAGGCAGCATTTTTATCCCCTCTTACGAGGGCTTGGCTCACATTCTTTTTGTTTTCAAATTGATACATATATTTTGAAGGTTCCTACTAGCTCCCTATCTAGCAAAAGTAGTTACACGGTTTCGGACATCGCAGCACTTTATTACAGTTCCCCATTGTTTTAGCCTTATCTTGTTTTTTCTCTTGTGCACAAACTGGAACACTTTCTTATTTAGCAGAACTCCTGAGTTTTGAGACACACTTCCTTATTCAATTCAATGGGCCATCCAACATGACTTCGGTTTTGCTCACAATTCCCCCTTTTTCTTTTTCCACTCTTGTCTCAAACTCAAAGAGCAGATCCTCTGCTTCTTTCAGAGTGATTTCTCTCTGATACATCATTAGAGGTTCTGCTTCCTGCTTCTTTTCAAATCTTGAACCCAAGGATTTCCCTATCTTCCCACATGTTGTTATTGCACCAGGGAGACACTGAACACAACAACACAACAATACACATAATATAATAATCAATATAATTCCCATTATGGTAGATCTAAACCAAGTGGAACTGGGAAGCCAAGACCATAGTGCTCCCCACAGGTCTGGCAATGAGGAGTCACCTCTTTGTGATAATGGATTAGAATGAATACGTTCTTCCATTACTTTTACTGTCTTTGTAATATTGGGTTGGAAATCATGGATGTATACACAGCAATGTGAATGAATCAGAGCACACACACCCCCTTTTGTAGCTAATACAATGTCTAAAGCATACCTATTTTGTTGAGCAACCTGTCTTACTTCAGAAAGCTCGGTGTTAATCATTTTAATATTCTTTATTGTATCATTGAACATTGTTACCGTGAAGTTATTTAGAATATGTATATCTCGGTAGTTCATGGCTACTCCCAATGGTGTTATTATACCACAGGAGATTTGGGTCCAGAGTCTTCGGGTAAGGCCAGATTCTGAGTCTCTTTTATTACGTATCCGGCCTTGGGGAAGGCCATCAAGTTTATATATCACCGGTATCACATACCTGAGTGTACATGTGCCACTCCAGTAAGGTGGCATCTCCCTGTATGCATATTTCCCACACAATACCCACCTCAAGTTTTCCATAGCATAGGTCTGTTGTGATGTTCGGGTCCAATTGATCATTTCTTCAAAATGCATACACATCTGATACTGATCTTGATTAAAATAATCTAATTTATGATAACTCTTGGTATAGCTATGGTTACTACAGGATGATGGCATATCAAAAGTCTTATTACATTTTTCCCAATCTCCTAAATGGAGCCCTCTAGTTCCATTTCTCCTAAAACACACATACACCGTTTCCCTTAAATGAACAAAAATCCTTCCTGTTATATTTCGTTCTACACCATATTTTTCTGTCCCGTGCCCCTGTGGTCTTAGTCTGTTCTGATCAAGTGGAATTGCGTGTAGGATTAATCCTTCACCTGTTCTTCCTGGCAGGTGCATGCATAACCAGCAATTGGTGATGTTCAAGGAATGTGAGACCTTCTTGAGATCCTTTATGAACACACTGTCATCCCACAAGTCTGTTCCCAAGTCACCTGCAGGTCGAACATATTGTGAACTTCTTTGATGTATTAATGTAAATATAGTTGCAACAAATAGTCCTCTCCAGAGTTCAGTCGACATCTCCATGGTGGTTTCTGCTGGCTATTTCTTCAAGATTACCTTTAACAGCTGACCGTCCACTGGGATTGCCTTCCAAGGTTTCTCAGGTTCCAGTGCTTTCTTGACTCTGCTATAATGTGTCCAGCCTCCTTCCCAAGTACGGACTGCAGATTCAGTCGTCAGTAGCACCTGGTACGGACCTTCCCCAGCTAGGTTGCAGTTTTTCGCTTCTCCAAGTCTTTATCAGGACCCAGTCTCCAGCCTCGTGTGGGTGTTGGCTACCAGCCAAAGGTGGTCATTGCACCAACAGTCCCTGTTTGTGAAGAGAAAGCAAAGACCGAGACAGTGCCAGCAAATATTTCCGAAGGAACAAGTCCCTTAACTCTGGTATGGGATTGCCTAGTTTGGCCAAATAGGGTCTCCCCATCACCATTTCAAAAGGAGAAACCCCTGTGTCTTTCCTTGGACAAGTTCTGATCCTGAGCAGAGCTAAGGGAAGAGTCTTTGTCCATGGCAAGCCATTTTCAAGTTGTAGTTTGGTCAAGTGTTTCTTCAGTACCGCGTTCGCTTTTTCAATTTTTCCACTGGATTCAGGATGCCATGGCGTGTGTAATTCCCATTTCACCCCCACCACCTCCATTACCCTTTGCAGAACCTTTTGGGTGAAATGAGTTCCTCTGTCTGAATCTATTGCTTCCATCATTCCATATCATGGGATAATCTGTTCTAGTAAGATCTTGGTTACTGTGGGAGCTGTGGTTCTTCTAGTGGGATAAGCCTCTACCCACCCTGTTAGTGGATCTTTGATCACAAGCAGGTATTTCCAACCTCCCTTTTCTGGCAACTCAGTGAAATCAATTTGTGCTCTCTGAAAAGGCCAACCCACTAAGGGTCGCCCTCCCATCTCTTTCTTGCATGCCGCTTTCTTATTTACTTTCAAACAAATCAAACATTTCCAGCAGATGCTCTGAGCTACTCTCCACATCCTCAGACTCCAATAGTGAGTTTTAACGGACATGACCAAGGCCTCCATTCCCCAATGTCCTCCTTCATGAACTTTCTCCAATATTCCCCTCATGACAATGGGTGACACCACCTTGACTCCCTCTGACATCTTCCATCCCTCTGGGGTTTTGATACATCCCTCTTTCTCCAACTCCAACTTTTCCTTTTTCTCTGGCTCCCATTCCTCCCTCTCGTCCTCCTTTTCCAGTATTGGTATAGATACCATTACCAACTCTATCTCCCCTGCAGCTTCCTTCGCCCATTTGTCCACCCATCGGTTTCCCACAACCTCCGGTGTGTTCCCTTTCTGATGTGCGCTCACATGGATGATTGATACTCGGCTGGGGAGTTGCAATGCCTCTAAGGCTTGTTCTACTAACTGCATTTGCTCTGTTTGCTTCCCATCCGCCTTGATATACCCTCTTTCTTTCCAGATTTTCCCAAACGTGTGCACCACCCCCCATGCATACTTGGAATCAGTCCAAATCGTTACTTCCATCCCCTCAGCCAATTCCAAGGCTCTGGTCAGGTCAAACAATTCACATTTCTGAGCTGACCAAGCAGCCGGGAGTGACCCTTTCTCTATTACCTCACCTTCCCCGGTTACTATTGCAAACCCAGATTTTCGCTTTCCATTTTCCACCCTGCTAGATCTATCTATAAACCACCTCTCTCCCTTCCCCAATGGAGTCTCTTCCAAGTCCTCTCTAACCTTTGTCATGAGATCCACTTGCAAAAGACAATCATGGTCTTCCGGTTCCCACGCCTGCCTTCTCCCCTCCAAGAATTCTGCTGGATTTAGATTCTTGTCTGTCCCTATTACCACATCAGGACTGGTTCTCAAAATGGTTTCATACTTCAATATCCTCCCTTCAGTCATCCAAGTGGTAGCCAGCTGGCTCAACACTGAGTTGACCTGATGAGGCGAATGCACCACCAAAGCTCCCCCAAAGGTTAACTTTTTGCTCTCCACCACCAACATCGCTGTTGCTGCCACAACCTGAACACAAACTGGCCATCCTTTCACAACCGGCTCCAAACCCTTGCTTAGGAAGGCTAGCGGCTGGTACTGCCCCCCCCCTCTTTTGGGCAAGGACTCCAACTGCTGTTCCCTGAGCCACCGCCACATACAAATGAAACGGTAATTTCAGGTTTGGCAAGGCTAAAACTGGAGCAGTTGACAAAGCCTTCTTCAGCTCTTCCTACCTTTCACTGTCTCCCTCCTCCCATTCTATGTGCTCTCCCTTTCCAGGTAGCTTTCTATGCAAAAATTGTGCCAACACTGTGAATTGGTCTACCCAGATTCCGCAATACCTCAATAATCCCAATGCTTTCCGCACCTCTGTCTTGTTCCTGGGAGGAGCCAAGCTCATGATCCCCTTCACCCTTTCAGGGTCCAAGGACCTAACCCCCTGCTGAATGTAATGTCCCAAATATTTCACCTTTTTTTCAACAAACTGAAGCTTCTCTTTTGAGACTTTCAGCCCCTGCTCCTTCAGCCAATTCAACAGACTCACAGAAGCCGCTCTCACTTCCTTCTCTTTCTCCCCAGTTAACAAGTCATCCATGTACTGAATTAGGGTGATTCCTTTATCTCTCTCAAACGACACCAATTTTTCTTCCAACGCCTGTTCAAACAACAAAGGGCTCTCGGTATATCCCTGAGGAAGTACTGTCCACCTCAACTGCTGTTTCCTTCCACTCTCAGGATCATTCCATTCAAAGGCAAACAAGTCTCTCCTCCTCTCCTCCAAAGGGCAAGCCCAAAAGGCATCCTTCAGATCTATCACAGTAAACCATTTGTCTTTGGGGGGGATCCGCCCCAAGATGGTATAGGGATCAGGAACCACTGGGAATCTAGGAACCACTATCTCATTGATCCTCCTCAAATCTTTAACCAATCTATACTTCCCATCCTTTTTTATTACTGCTAAAACCGGTGAATTGAACAGTGACATAGTAGGTTCCAACAGTCCCTGTTTCAATAATCTGTCAATCACTGGTTTCAACCCTTCCCTACCTCTCTTACTCAGAGAATATTGTGGAGTCCACAGTTTAGTTATCCCTGGTTGTATCTTGATCTGAATGGGCTGTATTGCCATCCTACTAACCCCTTCACCTCCTGCCCACACATCTGATGATATCTTCTACTCATCTTCCATTGTTAGCATACACATGCAAACTTCCTTCCTTCTATCCCACAATTCTATTCCAAAAACATCCAACAAGTCTCTTCCTAGCAAGTTCACTCCTGAATCTGGAATATACAATATTTCAGTTTCAGTAACCACATCATTCAATTCCAATCTCACCTCTTCCAAAATCTTGACCTCTTGGGATTTCCCACTCACCTCAATCACCTTTAAAGTCTGCTTTGACTTGCATGCTCCCTCTACCGGATCGCATACAGATGTCCGGCTCGCACCAGTGTCGATCAGGAACAGCCGTTCCTGATGGTCAGGACCCACTAACACATTTACCAATGGCTCCCCACGGGTCCCTCTTGGGGAGCCGGAACCTCCCTAATCGTATAGGGCATAGCTTTGTTCCTCTGGGGTTTTGGGACATTCACGTGCAAAATGTCCCTCTTTCCCGCATCTGAAGCAAGTTCTACTCTGGGACGGCCATTGGAATCGGCCACCTCAATTGCCCCCTGGACCTCCTCGCCTAACCGGGGGTCCCCACTCCCTGCTGGGAGATCTGTCATCTCTCCACCTTGGCCTCAGATCTGACATCTGGGTCTCCCTGTTTTTCCTAACTTCATTCTTGGCTGCCGTTTGCACAGCAGCTACCATCATCTGAGACTTCTGTTTGGTTTTAACTGAGTCTCGGTTCACAAAAACTTGTTGGGCTGCTCTCATCAAATCTGTCATGCCCAAATCAGTCCATCCCTCTGTCTTCTGGATCTTTTTCTGGATATCTGGCCATGCTTTGGTGACGAATTGCATCTTCAGGAGAGTCTCGAAGGCAGGAGTTTCTGGCTCTACTTCGGAGTACTTGGTTAACCCTTCATGGACCCGAGGACAGAAATCCCCCGGGGACTCATCCTTTCCTTGTGTTATTTCAAATGTTTTGGTCAAGTTTTTCCCTTGAGGGATGGCCAATTTAATTTCTTCAATGATCATGTGTTTCATATCTCTCATGTGCTCCCTATGAGCATTGTCATTGATGTTCCAATTTGGATCGGCTATGGGGAACTTTGTGTCTGCAGCCACTGCTCCCTGTTGCCCTGCATGTCTCCTATCCCAGGCAGCTATTGCTGCCCTCCTAATGAGGTTCCTCTCTTCGGGGGTGAAAAGGTGTCCAAGAATATACATCAGTTCTTGGTATGTGTATTCATTGGGCCCCAGAAACAATTCCAACTGTTCCGCCACTTCATGAGCATTCTCATGGAGTTTTGGAAGGGTCTTTTTCAGATCCTGTAACTCAGCAGATTTTATGGGGACAGCCACGAAAACGGTGACTGGATTCCCCTGCGCATTCATGCCATTTGGGACTTCTCTGACTGGGAAAGCCAACACGGGATTGGCTGACCTTCCTCCTAGAGGCAAATTCTCTAGGTCCTTGTTTAATTGAGCCAGTTCCCTTCTGAGTCCTGGATATGCAGGTGGAGGTGGAGCCTGGGCAACTGGAGCCAGCAGGGGCGGTGGTGCCAGGACTGCTGGAGCCGATGCCGGTGGACTCCCCATCCAGTCCTGTTTCGCTTTCCTCCACCTTGCTGATGAACTGTCCTACTTCTGTTTCTGGTGGAACTGGACCTTCAAAGTGAGCATGATACCATACCTCCATATAGGGTATTTGTTGCTTCGTCTGGTGTTTCACTATATACTCTTTCAACTGAGTTATCCAGTACATGCTGGTATTCCCTTGGGGATTCCAGTGGTAAGGAAACTCAGGGTCTACTAGGGGATACTTCGGCCACCTATATTGGCATAGGTAGATCATTTTCTTTTTCTCTAGACTCCGAGTGTAAGTCCTCAGATGGGGCAACGACCATTGTTGTAGTAGTTGACCCAATGGGGAGTCAGTCGGAATCAGCCTTCTCGGGGTCTTTTCTATCTCAATACCCGTTCCCTCTTGGAACGTCTCACACTTGCTTTGTCCCTTTCCCATTCTCCACGCTGCCTGCCAACAATCTCCCAGAGATTCCCAACTCAGGGATTTACACTGCCCTCCAGCAGTCGCTGGATTCCCAGAGTTTAAGGACAGTATATCCCTTCTTCTATCCCAAAAGGCAACAAACTCACCTGATACATCCTTGGTTTCCCAGAGACAAAAGGAGTGTGGGCATCCCCACTTCAGGTGATCAACGACACTCCCAGAGCATCAGGCCGGCTTGTCTCTCTCTTGCTTCCAAGGATCGTCTGCTGAGTGCAGTTACCCCAGGATCCAACTGAGACAAGGGAGGGGCCCCTCTACAATGGGAGGTGGTGGCGCCACACTTACCCAGTCCCTTTTCTCCAGTCGAAATTCCGTTGGGACCCACGTTGAGCACCAAATTGTGAGGTGGAAGCAGATTAAAAAAACCACCAAAAGATTTGTTGATTCAAGGAAAACAAGGTTTTATTCACGTGTCTGCAGAGACAGGTTCCCTCAGGCATTGAAGGAACACAGAGCAAAATTCAGGCAGCATTTTTATCCCCTCGTATGAGGGCTTGGCTCACATTCTTTTTGTTTTCAAATTGACACATATATTTCGAAGGTTCCTACTAGCTCCCTATCTAGCAAAAGTAGTTACACGGTTTCGGACATCGCAGCACTTTATTACAGTTCCCCATTGTTCTAGCCTTATCTTGTTTTTTCTCTTGTGCACAAACTGGAACACTTTCTTATTTAGCAGAACTACTGAGTTTGAGACACACTTCCTTATTCAATTCAATGGGCCATCCAACATGACTTCGGTTCTGCTCACATTACAATACATCAGAGTGTACATGCTAAGAAAACAAGATGGAGCAACCACATCAGCAAGCATGGTGGGCCCAATTGGAAAAAGGAAGTTCAGGACCATATTGGTTGGAAACAGGTGAAAGAGGTCTTCAGCTGCAGTGGAGAGACAATGGCTAGAAGGATGAGGATAATACTCAGCTTAAAGTCAACAGTCTATGCCATGTAAGCACAATCTTTGTATTTAAATGTTTTTTATTACAAGTCTTGCTCTTTCTTCTGGCCAACAGTACACATACAGACTGGGTGAAACCAGGCTTAATAGCTGTGACTGGGAGAAGGGTCTTGGAATCTTAGTGGACAACCAATTAATTAAGAGCTAGCCATGTGCAGCAGCAGCCAAAAAAGCCAATGCAATCCTAAATTGCATTAACAGAGGGATACAATCAAGATCAAGGGAGGTGCTAATACTACTCTATAAAGCATTGGTTAGACCACACCTAGAGTACTGCACCCAGATTTGGTCACCACACTGTAAAAAAAAATGTTGCGGCTTTAGAAAGAGTGCAGAGAAGAGCAACCAGGATGATTTGGAGACTGGAGGCTCAAACACATGATGAACAGTTGCAGGAACTGGGCATGGCTGGTCTAATGAAAAGAAGGACCAGGGGAGACAGGAGAGCAATCTTCCAATATTTGAGTGGCTGCCACAGAGAGGAAAGGGTCAACTTATTTTCTAAAGCACCCAAAGGCCAGAGAAGGAATAATGGATGGAAACTGATCACAGAGAGATTCAACCTGGAAATAAGGAGAAACTTTCTGACAGTGAGAACCATCAAACGATGGAACAGAAGTTGCCCTCGGAAGTTGTGGGAGCTTCATCACTGGAGGTTTTCCAGAAGAGACTGGACTGTCCTCTGTCAGGAATGGTGTAGGGTCTCCTGCTTCGGAAAGGCGTTGGACTAGATGACCTACAAGATCCCTTCCAACTCTGTTAATCTGTTATTGCTGATGACCTTGTTGCTATTATTTTTCCACCTAGATTCATGGATGGGAAACTTCTTCTCGTTACAAAGACATTTTACTAAATTTCACCAAAAGGAAGGAAAGATAAAAAATCACTGAACAAGGCCTCAGCCTGCCCTCAAACCTTCCAAATAGATTCTTCGCGCCCTCTCTCTTTATGCTACACCTGCCTGCAGCTTAAAACTCACCTTCTTGGTTTGGCCCCATTTAATAGTGCAACAAAAGGAAGAGTGCTCCTCAAGGAAGAGCGACAAACGCAATCAACCCGAAAGAGTTGTTTGGCTTTGCCTAAAAAAAGAAATGAAATTCATGATTGAGACCATCTCTTCTGGGAAGGGAGCCGAGAGGAGCAGCAGGTGTTCTTCCCAACTCTTCCATTTTTCAGTTATCATCACATATGTAAATTGTAGGTGTTATATACCTGCAGTGCTGCATTCATTACATAATTTTTGGAGCCTGCTGCCTGGACAGAATCAAGATCTCAAAATATATTCCTGTGGTAATTTTAGCAATAGCCACTATCCTCATTGACAGCTTAATTTTTGCTTTACAACTGTTTGAAACCTTAATCAAAATTCAGATGTAGATATCATGTTAAAAACCCTTCATGTTCTCATAGTTGATGATAAGGCTGACTTGATATTAGACCTTGCCAGCAACTTTACAATGGACTCCCACTTAAAACTGATTAATCTGCCTCTTCCCTTTATCAATCTAGAAAGAACCCCATTATCTAGAGTGGAATAATTCAACCCATCCATTAGGCTGAAGCATCCTAACAACCTATGTCTCAAGGTCAGGCCATCCATTAGATTTCCAATCGATTTTTGTTGATGGTCCCTTCTGAGATTTTAAGAGCATGTTGTGAATGCTTTGTAAAATATAAAAAATCCCAAATCCATTCCCATTCCCTACCATTCAGTCAGAGCTGAAGAAGCTTCTTGAATGAGAAGCGAAACATCTTCGAAGAAAAACAAAGAACTTGCCTCTTGAAAAAAACACATTTAGGTTTTATTATCTACATGCTTTTCATCACATGGTTGATTCTCTCTTTTTTTTCCAAGTGACTGGTGGGAAAGTAAGTAAAAGATTGCAAAAATAAAATTGGTTTTCAGACCTTCAAGTGTCAAGTGGATTGATTAGCAGCCAAAATAGAAAGCTATCTCCCACAAAAGCTTTCAGCTCATATTTGCTTCACTTATATAAACAACACATAAGATTTAAATGGGCCCTAAAAATATGAAATGCAAGAAACAAACAGTTTAGACAAATTGCCTTTTTCAGAAAGTGACATTTTCTAATAATTCCTGCAAAAGATAGCATAGATTTCAATAACTTATAAAGTACCTCTGAATTCCACATTACAGATTCCTAACAAAAGCTTTTTTTTGATATATGAATTCAAAGAACATTTAGAAACCTGCAACTAGTATGGCATCAGAAATTGTTGCATTATCCTTTGTGTAGATGATAATAATGGAGCTCATTGAGCTCACTGTCTAAATAACTCTTAGGATGGCATTTTCTTCCAAGCACAATTCTGCTGCTGGCTGATATTTAAATGGTGGTTTACCAGGACACTTCAATATCTCCCACAGTTACAGTTCAACCAGGTATTATTTAATTCTGCAGCTGTGTATTTGTTTATTTGTTTTTTCTGTAGGACCTCACTCTTCTCACCACTGAACTGCATCTTGTTAGATAGATATTGCAAAGAAGAGAGGTTGCAACAGAGAAAGCTCAAAACCTTGCCTCTTAGAACATGAAATACAGAATAATCGGGTTAAATAGGGTTCAAAAGGTCATGTAGTCCAACCCCTTCCTCAAGCAGGAGACTCCATACCATTTCAGACAAATAAAAACTTTCAATGTTGGAGCACCCATAACTTCTGAAGGCAAGTTATCCCAGTGATTTATTGTTCTCACTGTCAGGAAATTTCTCTTTAGTTCTTTCTAGGCTGCTTCTCTCCTTGGTTAGTTTCCATCCACTGTTTCTTGTAAATAAGGAAAAGCAATAAATAATAGCTCGCATGTCAATAGACATTTAAGCTTCAATGAATTAAATCTTTCATCACACTATTACATAATTCAATTAAAATTGTGGATTTCAACTCAAATAGCTTAGCAATTGTAGTTAAAATGTAAAAGGTAGATTCCTCTTTCCTAAATGAGTTTTGAATGGATTTCAATTAATTTGGATTTAGTTTAGGCAGCAAATAAATGGCAATTTTCTTCTTATAAACAGTTGCTGACTTCAACAACAAGATTTATTATTCAACCACTATTGTACTTCGTCATTGTACAAGACAAGAATATTCAAGATTTTCATTGCCAAGATGGACTTTTTGATTCCATGGTTAAGATCTGAAAGATATATGGAAGGGGTTGTGTTCTTCTGATGATAATCTCTATTTTTTAATGTTATCAGATTCATTTAAAATAGCTGAAGCATTAACAGATAAACTGAAAAGATTTGAAAAATCTATGAATTAGTTCAAGTTTTGCCAAGAGATCAGACGAAATTAATAGACTTTATTTGCTGGCATATTAATCAGATCAGGATATTCAGGGATTAAAATGACAATGAATCTAAATAGATTGTTGGAACCTAATTATACTTTGTTTTGGCCATCCATCCAAAGACTTTGTCATGTAGCAAAAATTGAACTTGGATTTTCAAGGGTGACAATAAGCTTTGAAACTTATGGGGTTTCCCCCACCAAAAGATTGTGTCTTTTTTATGCCCTGCCCTGTTATACTAATGATTAATTGAAAATATGGCCAAATAAAATTGAAATATAGGATGCTTTCCTAGCCTTTCAGGTGGGGGCTTCAGAGGGCCTGGAAAACCCTCCCCCCTGCCTTTTAATTAATTTTTCATGTTGAATTTTAAATATCCTCATCTCTCTTTTAATTTTATATACTGTTTTTAATGTTTTTACATTTTATTTGGGCACCAGCAGAGACCTCCTGCGAGGGAAAGGGGCAGTTTTGAAATTTGATAAATAAATAACTAAAGATTCTTAATAAAGCCACCTAATCAATAAAGTACTTTAAAATTCTTTGAGTCAGCAACATGAGCTAATAAGAACAGGCAACAGTGTTGGCTTGGAAGCAGATCCCCTGAGTTTATTGCTGATTCAGAATATAAAACTGCCAAAATTTATAATCACCGCTGCCATTAATCCAGCAAACGAATCCAAGCTGAGTTGAAGCAGGGTTGTAGGATATTCCAATTTATTGGGAAAGAAAGGCTTTTCTTTCAGCTCTGTGTGAATTTTGAACACCGTTGAGGTATCAACGAGGGGGGGAGCTCCAAGGAGAAGGCAGACAATGCTTTTATGCTGAATAAATAAACACTTAACAATGGGGAAAATTCCTGCTAACACATTTCAAATGTTTGCTTGGGCCTCCCATGGAAGAGGGCTTAGTTTACAGTGTGCAAGGGCCATTTTTAAGTCTCCCCTGCTGAGATCTTTTCATTATGCTTTGGGCTTGGGCGACATTTATAGTTAAAGTTCCTGGGAAGTTTGTTCTTTGTTCTCCGTCTGCGTATTTATTCGAGTAGCAGTTTAGATAGTTCTCTCATTTGACACATGTCACTCATTTGATAAACCAGCAAAGGTGTTGCGCTGAAGTGGCTCTGGACATATTCTTATGTAAGAAAAAGCAAGCAAGTGGAAGCTCCAGAATCACAGGAGACCTACATAAAGAGGGATTTCAAAAGAGCCATTTATTAGCTCCGTAGGAAGCCAAGAGATACAGGGTTTTGTGTGGTTGGTTTTTTTTTAGAATGATCAAATATGATATTTTGTTACTCTTTGAGCTTGGTTGCTTGCTTGAGGACATCTCTTTACCCAATTGGGTAACCTCTTCAGAGTGAATGAGTGTGGGGTTTGGTGCCTTCTTGATAACGATTGGATTTTGGAAATTAAAAAATGAGAGCATTCCTGGACACCTGGCATGCCGACAAATCAGCCGTCGACAGACACATAGAGATAAACCACTTATACACCAGTCAAAAAAGATAATCGTAACTAAAATAAAACCGTTTGAACTAAGGTTGCCTTTGGAAATACCAGTTTTGTGTGAATTTTGAAGACCGGTGAAGTACCAATTGGAACTATACTGGAAGTGAAATGCAGGCGGGATGATCCAAAGGGGCATGGTAGGAAAGCAACACAGCCAGAGCCTTTATTGCTCCAACTTTGCCCCCAAATGTCCCCAGGTTTACTCCAAGTCCTGCAGCAAAGCTCTCACATGCTCCTTCAGCAGCCTCTGGCTATGAGTAGTCCAGTAAGCCAGGTTAGCCAAACAGTAATCAAGAGCAAGAAGCCAGACAAACCAGGCAAGCCCCACAAGATAGAGCACCATAATCTCCAGGTGTCGGCAGGTGCACACGAGACTCCACAGATTCCACACTTGTTCCCAACAAATGGCCCTCCCTCTGGCATCTCCTTACATCTCAGTCCCCAGGTGTACCTTGTGAAGAGGGGTGGACAGCTCTCCTCCCGAGTTGTTTGGTCAGTCTGCACTGTTCTCTCCTTCTCTCTTCTCTCCGTGCTCTCGGATCAGGAGGGTTGGTCCTTGTTCATCACCTGAGCTCTGTCTCTCTTGCTCCTCCCTCTCTGCAGGCCTTACTAATCCTCAAAAAGCCCTGCCCAGACTGACTCTGTCCTTCCCCAGTTTCCTCCAAGGCCAACAGAGCCACTCTCTCGATCTCTGTCGGCTCTTGTCCCAGCTCATCTTCCCCCACAGAGTCAGACTCCAACGGGGCATGACAGCATGTAGTCCTTGACTTAGGGCCATAATAGTGCTCAACATTTCCACTGCTAAGCAAGATGGTTGTTAAATGACTGGCCAGGCATCTTCTGACCTATTTTTGCCAAAGTTGTTAAGCCGTTTTTAAGAGAATTGTGTTGCCATTAAACAAACCTGGCTTCCCTCATTGACTTGGCTTGTGAGAAGCCAGTCTGGAAAGTCACAAAAGGGACCCTGCAACTGCCATCATTATGAACCAGTTGCCTGAATTTTGATCATGTGACTATGCAAAGGTCGTAAGTGTGAGAACCAGTCCCAGGTTACTTGTTTCATCACTGTTGTGACTTTGAATGGTCACTAAATTGAAGGCTTATAAGTCAAGGATTACAAGTACTTGGAAAAAAACCCTACATTGTTCTAGCAGCCCACATTTGCCTTATGGGGTCACCTGATAGGGAAGGTGGGAAGCATTCAAATTTAATAAGTAACTAAATAAAAATAAACTAGAGTTACCCTGTGTTATCACATGGGCAGCCAACACATTTTATAAATATACTAACTCGATCCCCAAGCTTAGTTACGAAACTATGTGGTGGGGCTTAGTTTTTAGGGAGGAAAATAAGGGGGGAAAATTCTGCCTGTGCCTACCAGCTTCCATCAGGATTCCTCTGGCTAGCATCCTGTCAGTGTGTGAGAGGGATGAGGGCTGCTTGGAAACTGAAAGAATATTTTCTGTGTGAGCAAGAAGGAGACAGCAAGGAGCCTGGGCGTGGCTTAGCTCAATTGTTCTGTACTAAAGCTGCTTGGTGCTGTGAAACTGAAACTGAAACTCCTCTGCTTGTGTTTTGCATCTGGAAGAACTTTCTTTTCAGGTGGGGAGGAGGAGTAGAACTCCTTAGCATCAGAGTGTTAATACTAATACTAATACTACTACTACTACTACTACTACTACTAATAATAATAATAATAATAATAACAATAACAATAATAACAATAATAATAAAGGAAATATTCTAAATGCTCTGATGGTCATTTGGAAAAATTCTTTCTTAGTGAGCCCCTAGAAGCCAAGAGGAACCAACGTGCCAGATTTCAAGTTTGTAGACTTTACGGTTCTGGAGATTTTGTGATGATGAGTGAGGGGTCTTTTGTTTTTATATATAGAGATAAATAAACAAAATAATTCAGACAAGCAGGGGTCAACACTAGACAAGTAATCACAAAGAAAACAATTCTCGAATGTAGAAAGCATCATGGAAGAAACCACACTGGACCAAAGCTGACAGGGCAAAACCCCACATTCACCAGCACTGATGATGGTACTTAATCAGGTAATGAATCGCCTGCCCGAAAACAACCAAGCCCAGAAAGCACCAAGAACTCTACCACCTTACAGCCTTGAGCCACAGATAATCCCTTCTAATGAAAGTTTCAAAGGATTATGAGATTCTCCAAATTCTCTAACAGGGACGCAGTGGCTCAGGAGCTAAGACGCTGAGCTTGTCAATCAGAAAGGTTGTCAGTTCGGTGGTTCGAATCTCCAGCGTCACATTACGGAGTGAGCTCCCCCGTTCCTTGTCCCAGCTTCTGCCAACCTAGCAGTTTGAAAGCATATTAAAAAAAAATGCAAGTGGAAAAATAGGGACCCCTTTGATGGGAAGGGAACAGCATTCCATGAGCCTTCGAAGGTGTTTAGTCATGCTGGACACATGACCATGGAGACATCTTCGGAAAGCACTGACTCTTCTTCAGCTTTGTAGTGGAGATGAGCAGCACCCCCTAGAGCTGGAAATGACTAGCACGTATGTGCGAAGGGAACCTTTACTTTTTACCAAATTCTCTGGGTTTATTGATATACATTCACAACAGTTTAAGAATCACTCACTGGGCTTGGAGAGCCACTCGGTTTTCGGAATATTCCCTCTGCATTTTCACTTACAAATAGGGGGGAAAAGTGAAGTGAAGTGGGAAGAGAGAGAGAGAGAGAGCCCAAAGGGGGAAAATAGAGGCATAATTAGGAAGAACAGGATGGACAGAACTACAAAAGAGAAAATTCTATGTGTTTTTTTAATCAGGAGGGTTTTCATGGAAGTAGCAAAAGCCGCTCTTTTATTTTGCAGCCTTTCTAAAGTTGTTACTGGCAGGGGTCGCCTTTTTTTTTTTTTTTTTTTGCAACAAAGTTGGAGGGAGGAAATTGCTTGAACTGTAGGACCAGAAGGAGACGACGTGTTCTACAGACTCTGGTGCCACACGGGGGACTCTGGGATGGTTATGTAAGAAGGCAAGCAATTTATTTACATATGCGAGAAAACAAATGGAAAGCAGCTTCTATTTCTAATGTCCTGGAAAACAACCAAGTAATGCCACTGAGCATCCATATGCTTTAAGGCAAAAGGTGTTGATAGAGAAAATATGTTCCTGTGTGTAGGTACTGGGATACACACAATCCTATAGAGGAAGAGGGGGAACCTTATATTCTGTATCTGTACAGTAAAGGGATGTGAGAAAGCAACCTAGATGAAACAGGTCATCCTCAACTTACGACTTCAACTGAGTCCAAAATTTCTGTTGTTAAGTGACACATTTGTCAAGTCAGTTTTGCTCCATTTTTGTTCCATGAGCCGTGGTGGCGCAGTGGTTAGAGTGAGGTACTGCAGGCTACTTTTGCTGACTGCAATTTGGCAGTTCGAATCTCACCAAGCTCAAGGCTGACTCAGCCTTCTGTCCTTCCATGGTGGGTCAAACGAGGACCGATTGTTGGGGGGCAAATATGCCAATTCTGTAAACTGCTTAAAGAGGGCTGGAAAGCACTGTGAAGGGGGATATAAGGGCTATTGCTATAAGTAAATGCAAAAGTTTCACCTGTTCATTAGTGTCTGACTTGAAAAGGCACTGCTCACCTCCATTTCTAACTCAAAGGTCTGGACTTTTTTGTCTGAAATGGTACAGGGTTTCCTGCCTGAGCAGGGGGTCAGACTAGGAGACCTCCCAAGGTCTTTTCCAGCTCTTGTTATTCTGTATTCTGACACTTCTGTGTGGACATGTGGCACGGAGAATACACCAAGGGGCATAGAGGACTGTTATCTTCCCACCAAAGGGGTGCCTATTCGTCTACTTGCATATTCACATATTTTTGGACTGCTGGACAGGCAGGAAGTAGAGCAAAGAACAGGAGTTCACCCTGGGAAGGTGGGAAGGTAACAGTGTTCCATGCTCCTTGGTGTATTCTTGGCTACATGTCCACAGGAACTTGGGCCTTGAAAACTCAGCCTCTTTAAGCACTGAGCCACTGCGGCCTCTCTTAACCCTGCTTAAAGTAGAACCACTAAAATCAATGAGATCCGAGGTCAGACAATTAACTGAATCTCCACATTACAACTTATTTCTGAGTAGCTAAACACAGCCTTTTGATCCTTGGTGGCAAACTTCTCTAAATTCTTGGCTGGTATGTCAACTCGACTTCCGTTTAAACATGAATAAGAATCACACTGCCAAGTTCCTTAAGTTTTGTTTTAAACTTCAGCTCAGACACGGAAATGGAGAACTTATCATCAAGACATCAGTTCTGAAGCAGAGAGTGACTAGTGCTAGTGTTGACCTAGAATTCCCCCCACCCCTTTTTTTTTTTTTAAGGAAAAAAGAACCGCTCACTTCACCATTTCTCCATTATTTATAACAATGCCAGAAGACCCCTTGTGGCAAAATCATCCAAAAACAAAACTTATCTCTCCTATAATTTGCGCGACTGACAGCAAAAATTTAATCCCACAGTATAGAGCACCTAGTAAAAAAAGAGAGCTGTATTCTCTATGTGTGGTACATGTAGAAAACAGATTTTTTTTAAAAAAAAAAAATTTTTAAAGCAAACATTCATTCTGCTTTTTAGACCATTATTGTAGTTATTTAATTATTAGCTAGCTTTTTAAAATCTTCAATTAGATCTCAAAGTGATGAAATAACTTCAGTGTCTAAGTATTCTTTTAAAGGGTGGGATCTTATAGCCTGGATATAACTGGAAGGAAATTCAGAAGAATAGAGTTAACTAACTGGGCCTGGCATTTCAACCTGGGTGATGGCAAGAAAATTAGAAACAATTGAATGGGACCAAATAAGAAAATGAATGTTGAGGTCTGTATTTTTCATGCATTTCAAAATAAATTGTTTTCCAGCCTTTTCTAAGTGGTTTACAGAGTCAGCCTCTTGCCCCCAATAATCTGGATCCTCATTTTATCAACCTCGGAAGGATGGAAGGCTGAATCAACCTTGAGCCGGTCAGGATCGAACTCCTGGCAGTGGGCAGAGTCAGCCTGCAATGCTGCATTCTAACCACCATGCCACCACCACTCTTTCAGGAAACTGGGAAGTAGGTTTCTCTTGTTCAAACAAATTATAGCATTCTTTAAATTAAACCCTTTATGTCAAGCAAGACAAAAGGAGAACCTACCATTAAATTAAAAACCAGAGGCTTACATCCAATCTTTTCATCAAAATGCAGCTTATTGCATTTTTACGTATATAATTAATCATATAATCGCTATGCAGAAGTTTTGAAGCATGTTGAAATAGTGACGTCAAACAAGAATCCAGGGAATCAGATATTGCAGAAGCCTCTGTATTATTTCCTAAACCAGGAATTTGCACGCATGCAGATTCGATCATTCTTTTGACTAATTTTAACCATGGCTTCCTTGTCCAGCTTTATACTATGTCTAGCTAAAATGGCAAGGATTTAAGTCAGGATATTTCCCTTTCCTTCAGCCAGCAAAGACAAGTGATCTGATTTTGCTCAACTCTTTATAGCTAATCATTACTGGGGGAGGATGGGGGCAGAGTTTGCAAATATACATATGTGTCATATTGAGAAGTTCTTATAAAAGCAATCACTAAAATGGGGAAAGAGCCAAAGATTTGTGCGTCAACATGCCATTCGTTCTCTACTGCATCAGCAGAGAGCAATCTGATGATTGGCAGGTAAAAAACGGGTTAAGTCTAGGCAAACGTTTACTGTAAATTAATTATGTCTAATTATGGGGTTGGAGAAAACTAAATGGTAATTTTTATGTCTGTGCTATTTGCAAAATTGCTACACTTGTTGGTATTCAAACCGAGCACTTCTCTCTTTTGTTTGTGGGTAGATGTTACATACAGTGAATGCTGAGAAGAAATAAGAGAAAAGAGAGAGGCAGTGAAAATTGCTCAGATTTTATTCATTTCATGTAAGATCCAGAACGACATCACCTCCCAAGCAAGGCTCTTCTTACACACCCCACCACTTACACTTTTCCTGCTTCCAGGGAATAAGAAAATAGTCACCATTTCTTCTAGTTCTCAAAGACTTCCCAGAATCCGTGCCAAGGAAGCATTCTATCCTAATCCTAATTTTGTTCATCCTTCCCAATTTTCCATATCAATCAGGACCACTGCAATTTTTCTCACTATCATTTCAGATTGGATACCCAGACACTTCAAAAATTATTGAAGTCCAGACTTTTCTACACATCTTGGTAGAGGCAAAGGGAATAGAAAATAAAGGGGAAATCCAGGAAGTATCACTTCACCAGAGTTGTCCTGGATGAACTAGATAGTAAAATTACAAAAATATTTTGTTCTAGTGGAGCAGGGGTGCAATAAAAGAGCAGTATCATCTAATGTAGTGTTTTTAAAAGTGTAGGTCTGTAGGAGCTGAATATGGTAGCTATTGAGTGAAATATCAATCACTGAGTTCTTGGTCACTTGGCAACTGAGACTTTAAGGTAGGCAACAGACAGGCTGAGGGAGAAATATTTATTGTACTTGTGGGGGCAGGGTTGCTGTTAACCTTTAAAAGCCCAGTCCCACTGGCCGACGGATGCAAAACGCATGCATAAAGGACACAGCGGACAAGCAAAATTTTGGGGGTGGCTCCATCCGTTGTCATCCGCTCCAAAAAGTGGTGAAAATTTGCATAAACAGAACAGAAAATAATGGAAAAGAATGGACGTGGGTAGTATGTAGCGGGGATGTTAAACGGACGTTCATAGAAAGCCTAGCGGATGAAAGCGGATGGAAGTGGATGACCTCCAAAGGGGTTCCAGGGGAGAATTTCGAAGCGGATGCATAGCGGATGAAGTGGATGCATCACGGACGCCTATAGGAAACAAAGGGGATGCTGCGCAAATGTATATCGGATGCAAAGCGTTCACTGTGCATGCGGGGAGTATGAATTGCGTCAGCTCCGTGGATAAAAAAGGATGCAGCACGCATGCAGTCAACATACAGGGGAAAGACGTACTGTCACATACATCTTGCAGGAACACCATAGTTCGTCAGTCAGGCAAGAAGAGAAAGCCCATGCCTACTTGTTCAAGCCCTGGCAAGGTGAAGAAGGCTAGAACCAGCATACCACCCCCGGCACTGACTCTGAAGCTGCTGTTGCTGCTGCTGCTGCTGCTGCTGTGGTGGACCAGCCCCAAGGCCCTCAAAGCTCTGCTGCTAAAGGCCCTGCTGCTCAAGCCCCTGAAGGCCCTGAACAATCTCCAGAAGGCCCTGATGCTGAAGCTCCTGAAGGCCCTGCTGAAGCCCCTGCCAGAGGGAGGAAGAGGCAAGGGAAGGAGAAGGGAGAGAGGAAACAGTACACCATTTCCGAGGAGCATGAGGATGAGGTGCTGGAATGGCTAAGGGAAAACGGGTACCTCTGGAGAAAGGGCCACAGACTCTTAGCGCGACACCAAGAAGAAGCAGGCAGCTTGGAGAGACAAGGCAGAGAGCCTGGGCTACACTGCACACCCCATGCCGGTGGACTTGGAGGATCCCGTGGAGGATGATGCCCTGCTGTCACAAATGCAGGAAGCAGCAGCAGCAACCAGAGGCCAAGCCACCCCCACCCCTACCCCCAGCTCCAGAGGATGCAGGCAGAGAGGCAGACTGGAGGGCCAGGACCACAGTGTGCTGTTGGAGATCAGGGCCACAATGAAGACCAGCACAGAACTTCTCTCTCAGCTGGTCCACAGAGACATACCATCCTCGAGCCAGAAGCCCTTCATCATCTACAGACCCTGAAGGACCTGCCAGGTGATGAAGCAGAAGATCACATCACTTCTGCACAACCCTCAAGGCACAGCTGAAGCTGCTCCTACCCAGTCCAGGTCTGCTCCTCCACCCCAGGCGATGTCACAGCCCTTCCACGGCTTTCAACAGCCCCTCACCTACCAAGGCTACGACTACCAGGACTTCCCACAGCAGAAGCAGAACTTCCCAGTCCAGGCCCAGGTTCATCGCACGCCACAGACACCACTCCTCACCCAGCTGCAGACCAGACAGCCCCACTACACTCCTCCTTCCTCCACCCCACAGCCAAGCCTGTCAATGGACAATCTTGTCATCAGTATTGGGCCTGACATCTCAAGTCCTTGATGAAGGGCCTCTCAACCTCATGGGACTGAGTCAGCTCTCGGATAGCTTCCTGAACACACCACCACCTGTTATACCCTCGGGACCAAGCACCCCAATGGTGCCTCAGACCAGCACTCCAGCCACAGCCACCTCCACAGTCCCTGCCCGCTTAACAGCTGAGACCATGGACATGACTCAGAGTGACTGAGAATAGTGTCAGAGACTGAGTTGTTTACTTGTTAAGTTTATCTTTGCTTAAAGACACTTTACTTGGTTCATTTTGCTTATTTAATAAAGTCATAAAGTTTACCTAAGAAAGTTAATAAAGGTTATCTTTGCTTAAGACACTTAATACAGTTTACTTGGTTCATTTTGCTTATTTAATAAAGTCATAAAGTTTACCTAAGAAAGTTAATAAAGGTTATCTTTGCTTAAGACAGTTTACTTGGTTCATTTTGTTTACTTAATAAAGTGTTGGTGAAAACTTTGAAAAAATGGTTAAGCCTTTGCATGCTTGTGGGATAGATAAGAATAGTTGTGGGATAGATAAACCTCCAGTGCAACCATAGTGGGACTGTATGGTCCACCATCCTAGCGATCCAGATGATTTTCTCCCCCTTTTTATGAAAATATCGGTTGTCCACTAGATGTCCTTCTATATACTCTAGACATACTGCAGACATCCTAAAAACACAAGATACATCCCAGATACAAACGTTTTGTCTGTTTTTAATACTTTATATACGAGATGCATACGCTTACATCCTTTCTATTTCTGTGCTACTAACGCTGTGTGGACGTTCCATGAACCTTTTGTTTCCTCCCTCTTTCCGTTTTCAGCTGCAGGGGATGTGAGTTGAGGGGATGGCCAGAGGATGCAGAGAGGATACAGCAGATGTGTAATGGATGATAATGGACATAGAACGTTTGTTGCCCATATATGTCGCGGATATACTTCGTACGCGGTAGAAAGTTCATCCGCTCAAAAAATTTTGTGCAGCTCAAAACTTCTTGCGTGGATGAAATCACAGTGAACGGATGCTCGACGGATAGAGCGTATGAAACACGTATGCAGTGAGTACACAACGGATACATAGCATTTTCCAATGGATGGCAAGCTTTTTTTAATGTTTTACATCCTCTTTGCATCCGTAAGTGCAGTGGGACCGGGCCTTTTAGTGTTTTTCTTGCTTCAGAAGATTTTAAACTGGAAGCGCATTTGGGATGCTGTTCTAAAGAATCACCCTTTGCTGTTTGAGAACATGACCTCCAAGCAACCCAACTTAGATTCAAAATCACTATGACTAGAAAAGTCAGGTTTTCTTCCAGGCTAACTCTCAGCTCAAATATTTTTTTGAGGTGAACTGTTATGTGAGAGAATTTTAAATAGCACTTAGACTTATACACCACTTTATTATGCTTTTATCATCCTCTTTAAGTGGTTTTACAGAGACAGCCTCTTGCAATCTGGCTCCTCATTTTACCCACCTTGGAAGGATGGAAGGCTGAGTCAACCTTGAGCTGGTCTCGAACTGCTCGAACTGTGGCTCGAACTGCTGGAAGTGGGCAGAAGTAGCTTGCAATGCTGCGTTCTAACCACTGCTCCACTTCTAAATTCTCATTTGTCCCTATAAAAACTTTTGTTCTCTAAAAAGTAAACCCTGGTTTAGAGGAAAATCAGCAATGAAGACTAAAGAGTTCAAAACCAGTAATTATTGTAACAATTAGTGAGATGTGGTGTAGGATACTGAGAAATTAATCAAAAGAGTGAAAAGCAAGGGAATAAGAAAAATCCTTATTGAACTCAATAGAGGTGACCTCTGCTCCCCAGTTTTGTCCCTGTTTTGGACAATGCCAGGAACTGTCATTTTTGCACCTGCAATTGTAGAACTGCCCCTGAACTTGCTGCTTCAGTGAATGTTGCCTGAACAACTGCTGATTACTCTCCAACAATATATCCTACTCTTTGCTTTAACCACAGACAATATGCAAATATTGCCTTCTCTTTTAATAATAATAATTAATCCTCTTTTGAATCCCTTTGAGCTAACTGGCCACATGCCATATTCTGGCTTTGAAAAAAGTGAAGATTAAAGTCCAAATATTAAAATAAGAACTTGTCCAACACATTTTATGATTTCACAGTAAGCTACCCATCTCAAATAGCCTGTCACTCCAGGCACTGCTGTTTTTCCTGTTTTTGATGGTAAATTGCAGATTTGAATAAAGGACCCAGCTACAGTGAAGTTTTCTGCCAAATACTCTAATGAAGAACTAAACATAATGTTTTAATTATGCAATAATTCTAAATACAAAAGGGAAGGCAAGTTTCAAGAACATATGTTAAAAATTGCCCAAATTCCTATTAACAAATTGCCCAAATTCCTATTAAATATATCTGCCAATGTTTACAACCGAATTGAAAAGGAAGACTTGCAAGCACATAAACAGATGCATCCAAGCTTGTTTGAATGGTTAACCGAAATCTGGTTCTGTTGAAATGGATTAAGCCACTTTTGCATGCCTGAGTCTCAGAAGAGAGTGTATCTTTATTTCCTTCTGTTGGAAAGTATTGCTATTGCTCCATTTTTCTTAATTGACTGATATTACTGGATTTAATGTAAGTCTGATACTTAACTGTTTTTGACCCTGGACTTTGTTACTGGAATATCCCTGGATTGAAAAACTGACTGATTAACCTGTGAATGACTTTTGGACTGCTTATTTTGGACTTTCTTAAACCTTTCCGGAAGTAAAAACCTACATTAACTGTACAGTGTATCTGTGTACTGAGTGTGTATTATTCCAACACTACTCTCTATACGTCTCCCTGTATGCGCTTATTCTCCTAACGGGAAATTACCTCAACACATCCTGTCTCACGTCATAAACAAAGCACAATGGTCAGAGGGAAGGAGCCACATCACAAAGAAGGAACTGGGATGACAACACACCCTGTCCATGTTTCCTTATTCCATTGGTTGGCACTTGAATGAAGATGAAATAAAGAAAGAAGAAGCAGGAGGCAGACTTTTCACTTTCTTTATGTCTTCCTTATTTATGCTTCTTTTTTGTTTTGGCTGGGTAGGAATCTCCCACCTTGAACCAACAAACAAAGGCTCTGAAGCTGGGAGTTGGTTTTGATTATTTATTGGGGCTGGAGGGGAGCACAGAAATAACTCACCACAGCCAGAAGCTGCTATTTGTTCGGCGAGCTATAAACCCAGCTCTGTAGTTTTTCTGACCTCCGCTGTTAAATTGATTGCAAAAAAAAAAAAAAATGTAATGCATTAACTTCATCTAGAGAATATGCAAAAGAGCTTGTGTTATTTTTGTTTTGTTTTTGTCTAGTAGTTTCAGCTTCATTGTGGAGCCTGAAGAAGAAAAATGTTGCCTGCCTACCTGCCATTTATGGCCTCTGCAGATTGCTTATGAAAAATATTGGGCAGAGGTCAATAGCATAGAGCTGGAGGGGACCGTGGAGGTCATCCAGTCCAACCCAATGCTCAAGCAGGAGACCCTAGACCATTTCAGATAGGTGACTGTCCAGGGTCTTCTTAAAAACCTCCCATGATGGAGCATCCACTTAAGGCAAACTGTTTTAATGATTAATTGTTTTCACTGTCAATAAATTCCTCCTTAGGTTGCTTCTCTCCTTGATTAGTTTCTACCTGTTGCTTCTTGTCCTGCCTTCAGATGCTTTGGAGAATAGTTTGATTCCCTCTTCTCTGGGGTAGCCCCTCAAATATTGGAATATGCTATCATATCTTACCCTAGTCCTTCTTTTCATCAAACGAGGCATACCGAGTTCCTGAAACTGTTCTTCCTATATTTTAGCCTCCAGGCCTTTAATCATATTTATTGCTCTTCTCTGCACTCTTTCCAGAGTCCCAACATCTTTTCTACATTGTGGTGACCAAAACAGAATCAAAATTGCAAGTGTGGCCTTACCAAAGCATTATAAAGAGGTATTAACTCTTCAAGTGTTCTTGATTCTATTCCTCTGTTAATGCAGCCTAGGATTGCTTTACTCCAACATGAGACTGAAATCTCTTGTCCTGATGACCAATCTAGGGGAGCCTAAATTTGCCTTCATACATGTTGAATCTCTAGCTTCCAGAGCATTTTTCCTTCTGCGCCCTTGCACTAAGAGAGCACCACTAGCTGCCTGGAGATCCTGAACACATGTTAGGATGCAACATAATCTCCTGGCTTTCTGGCTTTCAAGGAACAGATGATCAGGCAGATGGGCCCTGACTGTAAACCCCCCTATGTTGGACCACAGTTGTTGCACACCTGTTCACCCATATTGCTCTCCTGATTTATTATTTCCTGGGATGGAGAGAAAAGGAAATAGACTCCATCATCCTGGCTGAATGCATGCTAAACAAATAATTCCCTCCATACTGTCCAACTATTTACTAAGTTTGCACTACTATTACTATTAATCCCCCCATCCTTCCTTTCACCCATTCTCTCCCACTTATGACTATATGACTTTAACTTTGTCGCTTGTATCCAACAATTTTTATTGACTGTTTCCTAGTATGATTTGATTGCTTCTTTATACCTTATGACTATTATTTAGTGATGTACCTTACGATTCTTGACTCTTGACAAATGTATCTTTTCTTTTATGTACATTGAGACCATTTGCACCAAGACAAATTCCTTGTGTGTCCAATCACACTTGGCCAATAAAGAATTCATTCGTTCATTCATTCATTCATTCATTCATTCAATTGAATTAAGCTTTTCCCTTTAAATTTGCCTTGCTTGTAGGATTTTCCTTAACAGATGAAAAATAGCCATTCTTATTGACTGTTGGGTTTCCTATCATGATTACAGGTAATAAATATATCACGAAATTGTCAAAACTCATGGGGAAAGTGACACAAGCAGCATTGCAAACTGACCTGACACTTGGACCATAAAGAACAATGCAACATTATTAACCTTAGGCTTATCTCAATGTGGATCGAGCCCCACATGAAAAGCACCACACTTCGAGGCCTGACATCTGAGGAAATGTGTGCCTGACTTGTATTAACTAATTGGAAATACTACAAGCAAACCAGCCTTAAATCTTTGGCATTGCCCACCTGTCAGCCTTCTGCCCATGTCCTTGGCTGTCCCTCTGCATTTGAAAGATCCATTTGGAAAATAAAAGGAATGCTTTCTTTAATGGACATATTGAATAAGTCAACACTTCTGAACAAACTTTATAAAGCGAAACATATCCAAGAGAGGCTTCCATTGAAATACCCACACAGATGATCCTTGACTTATAGCCATTCATTTAGTAAACTTTCAAAGTCACGATGGCACTGAAAAAAGTAAATTATACAGTTTTTCACACTTACGAACTTGACAGCATCCCTGTGGCCACCTGACCGTGCTTCGCATCTAGTTCATATTTATGATGGTTGCTGCATTACTAGCTTAACAGTTGCAGTGATTCGCTTACTAACTGTGGCAAGAAAGATTGTAAAATGAGACAGAACTCACTTAACAACTGCCTTGCTCCGCAGCAGGAATTTCAGGCTGCATTGTTGTCATAAGTCAAGGACTATCTGTAGTTGCCATGGGTACAAACCACCGGCAATCATCAGGCCAATTCTGATTGCTCAGCATTTAGAAGCATATAAACTCATGGTTACACTCCAATGTTCAACTCTTCCCTGAATTTCTAGTCAGCAGAAAATATAAAATGCAACACACCCTTAAAATGTGGCATTAGGAACTGATTCCTAACTCTCCATAATAAGCTTTCTTCCCCCAAATAATGTACATCAACAAAACTATCGTTGGCAATGAAATTCATGTTAATAGTTCATTCTCCTACTATATGTGCGACTGATGCAGAGTTTATAAGATTCTGGAATATTTTTGAGTTGGTGACCATCTGTACTTGCATATTTTTAATCAGTGGGGACCTTCAACATATCTGTCAATTGTTTTAAATTCATTTTAGCATCAAGTCCTGGATTCACAGATTAAGAGAATTTATTGGGTGAATTAAATACTGTCCTATATGAATATTATTATTATTGCTACAAGGTGTTGAAGCTATAAGAGCATATTAATTATTGTATGTTGCTTATGAAAACATTGAATAAAAATAGATTCAACCTTATTCACTTACAGTCATGGAAAATCAGTTTTCAAAAATCTAATATATTCATATATTATGTATACACAGTACCAATATTTCTCTATGCTCAATCTTTCACATGAAATTTCATGTCAGATTTATTTAAGCCAATTGAAAAAATTCCATGCCTTCCCTGGCCAAAAAATCAGGAAAATAAGAAAAAACAAATGGCAAGAGACTCAACAGATCCTCATACCATTGTTGTAGCAACACGTTTAGCTCCACTTTCAAACAAATATGCCTTTCTTTCATTTCTTTTCTTTTCTTTTTCTTCAAAATGCCTTTAAAGCTGAAAAAAACTGGAAAAGCACCTTGCAATGAGGAAGAATCATGTGAGAAATATGACTAGACAGAATCACAGCAATTTTTTTTAAAATATCTTTGGAATTTAATGGAGGAGGGGAGCCAAAGTTGTGAAACAGATGGCTTTAGTTAAAAATAAAATAAAATAAAATGTTATTGCAAACATTGTAGGGGTATTTAAGAAGCCTGGTCTGTAGAAATAGCTTTTGAATCTTTTCACAAGGGTTAGGAAAGGGAATAGATTCATGGATGAGAATAAATTTGTAGAGAAAGAGACATATATAGGTGTTTGTGAGACCTCCAGATTTCCCAATTTCCTGGCTTCAACCAGTGCTTCAATTTTCTACCCCACTCAACCATGTTTGTACAGTTCATCACCGTGAAGGACATTAGAGACAGCAAAAAGTGACAGATACTTCAAGTTTGATCATTGGAGAACGTTAACTTAAAACAATATTAGAAAACCAGTCTTTATCTTTAGGAAGAGATGTTCACCTCTTTTTTCTTGTAAGATTCCAAAATCAGCTCAAAGAAACATATAAAATGTCATTGCTCTGTGTCATTTTGAGCTGAGAGACCAAAGGAAGGCAGCAACTCAATTTCTCAGGGTATTTGTACAAATGCAAGCAGCATGTTGCATCACTATGCACAGGTTGAACCACAATCCAATCTTGAGAGAGAGAGAGAGAGAGAGGGAGGGAGGGAGGGAGGGAGGGAGGGAGAGAGAGAGAGAGAGAGAGAGAGAGAGAGAGAGAGAGAGA
>BLBF01000039.1:18166111-18177494 GCA_015471245.1 Laticauda colubrina
GAGAGAGAGAGAGAGAGAGAGATCATTTGAAGCAAGCATTCAAACAGGTCACATCTTTGGCCCATAGAAGCATTCCCTGTCAATCAAATGGATTCCCAGGGCAGGAACGGATTCATAATTCCAGCCATCTAAATCAGTGTTTCTCAAACTTGGCAACTTTTAAGATAGGTGCACTTCAAACTCCAGAATTCCCCGGACGACACAGCCAGCTGGGAAATAGCAAGAGCTGAACTCTATACATCTTAAAAGTTGCCAAGTCTGAGAAATGCTCATCTAAGTGTATCTCCTATCATTTTCAAGGGCAGGGACATGCTAGCAAGGTCTGCCAGTCCTCTGATTTTTTTTTATTTTTTATGCCTCTTGACTTGAAGGTCGATTGCCACATCCCCTACATTGGCACGAAAGAGAAAAATGACCACTTGCAAGGAGGGGGAGATTAATTCTTTGTGCAAAAGCTGTATTTTATTCTGGTGTTGTAGCCAAAGCCTGCTTGTGTAAGCAGGAACAGCGGCATGACTTCTGCAGCCTTTGTCTTCCTAAAAGTTCTTCTCCACAGCCAAGGAACTATCCAGAGCAGGGGTCCCCAACCTTACCAACTTTAAGACTTGTAGACTTCAACTCCTAGAATTCTGGAAGTTGAAGTCCACAAGTCTTAAAGTTGCCAAGGTTGGAGACCCCTGACCCAGACAGCAGGGACACGGGATGGATTACCTACTTGAAACTTCACCCTTTCTTTGACTGAGATTCCTCTCCAATGCTTAGGGAATTGCTGATCCTTTTCTTCTCTCATTCCTGTCTTCTTAAATCCAAGCCTTTGGGCATCACAGTCCTTCACCTTTGCAAAGAGTATCCTAGTTTATGTAAATGTTTTTTTTTCCTTGGTGTGGAAGTCAAAACTGTGTCCTCCCATCCTGACAGTTGGGTGACACAGCCAACACTCCCAATTGAAATGGATAAACTGCCTTGTTGAAAAATAATAATTTGAAACAGGGTTTGTGGATAGCCTCTTTTGAGTTATACATCTATATGCCTATTCTTTCTTTTAATTTATAAATTTAGCATACCCGTGTGACGTTTTCCACTGCATTTTTCTGGGAACTATCCAGGCAACAACTGGAATATCCAATGAGCAGGAAAAATCCACTTCTCCTCCCATCTTGAGGAGTTAAATGAAGTTCTCCTGCATTTGGATATAGTACTTAACGATGCTGGTCGCTTGAGGTCGATCCTCTAATTTTCCCAGGATACAAGCAAGATATACGGGCGCCCACAAGCAACAGGAAACGAAAACAAACAACCCTCTAATCCTCAATTCATTTATTTCAAATCGAGTGCTGGGGATTTGGTTGAAAATCGGGTTCTCGTTTCCCTATTTCCGTGATGGGCTTTTAAGCTCAACATTTGCTCTAAATTTAATCCCTTCTCGTCGGAGAAGGAGCATCTCATGCAACATGTCGAAGTTCAGCACCAAAAGTTCTCCATCCTGCCTGCCAAGCAGAACTGCTCCTCCCCAAAATCTCCCAGCCCAAAGTCAGGGGTTCCCAGATTCAAAGGGCTAATGAAGACCTGCTCGCCACATGACCTCTCCTACATTCCCCCCACCCCCCCACCCTTCCTCCACTATCTCCCCTCTGCTTATGAGCCCTTGGATAAGCGCAGCTCGCCGGCGCGGGCGCGTAAAGTTGGCTCCTGGCGACGGCTTCAACAGGGAAAAGCAGAAGGGTACCAGCCAGTTGCTTGCCTCCTTCCCTCCCCGTTGCATCCCCGGGCCGAAGCCCCCCTACCGCCGCTGGAACTGGCTTCTTCTAGCTGCGCCGAGATGCTGGCCACTCGCCGGACACTCATGGCGAGCTCCGAAGGGGCTCCTCTGGCCCAGCGCTGCCTTCCCGGGTTTGGGCGGCCGCTCCGATTCCCGAGCGCGGGGCGAGGGGACAGTCCGTTGCGCGCCCCTCCTCGACCCCAACACCTGCTGCTGTTGCTGCTGCTGCTGCTTCGCGGGTACGCGCCGGAGGAGAAGACCGGCTACCCTCCCCTGTCCGGCTGTTCTCGACCGGAGTTGCTTCCAAGGCAGGTCCAATTCCTGGCCAGGACGCGTGCATGAAGTCCCCACCTTACGCCTGTAACGTGAAGATCTCCTCCTCGGGCTGGGAACTGTCCACGAGGCCAGGAAACCGAGGCGGAATGGAGGAGAGGGGGCGGGGGAGGCGATCAAAAGCCAACCAAGATTTGGGGCGGGGGGGGGAGGAGGAGGAGGAGGAGGAGGAGGAGGAGGGACAAGGCTGCGCGCCCAAAGCGGAGGAAGCCGGGTGTCCCAGTTGAATGCCCTCCTTCCTTCCCTCCCTCCCCTGGATCCAGCAATCGGGGGCCGCGATGATGGCACGTTGGAGGGCCCAGGCAGGAGCGAGCTTCTTGCAAACTCCCCGCGAACGAAGCCGCTTCCAGGTCCGGCAAACCCGCGGAGCCGCCCTCCCCCTGAAGGTGCGTCCCAAGAGGTGATGCCGTTTGGGCTGCCGCGCCGTCGAATCTGCTCAAGGCCCGCGTTGCCTAGTAGGGGAGACCCCTTCTCCCTTCCCTCCGCTAAGCCATCGGGCGCCCCAACTGCTATTTTTTTTGGCTTTCCCTCTTGAAAACCGCCCGCAAAGAGAGCGAGGAGGTGCATTTGTGAAGCGCAAACGAGCCAGATCCGGCGCTGCAGGGATTCCCTCCGCCAAGGGGCTCCTGGATCGCAGCCATTCCTCGCCCATTGCTTGCTCCCTGCGATAATTCCTTCCTGCCCCCCCCCCCCCCGCCCACTCCATAGTCACGGGGCAGAGAAAAACATCCTGCAGAAAGCAGGACTCCACGACATCCTTCCAGTTCCAAGAAGGCTCTCCACCCATTTGCACCACTCAGGTGAGCCCTAGGACACAGAGATAAACCTCCAAGTGGCCTCAACGGCTTTCTCAAAAGAATGCAAATAAATAACCAGCTGTCTGCTGGGAATCCTTCCATTCCCCACCATCCAGTCAGAGCTGAAGAAGCCCCTTGGATGAGAAGCAAAACATCTTCAATGAAAAATCAGAAAGTCCATTTGCCTTCTAAAAAAGCATCTTTCGGACAACCATGGATGACAGAGAATCTCCACAGACTTTTAGCTATGCACTTTGGGATGGACGCCTTTTGAATGATGCCGGAGTATGGATGGGCTTCTAAAAAAAATTGCAGACTACAAGAACCATGGGCGCTTCCGTTTGAGATGGAGACAACAGACTCATTCCCAACTGCCTGCACCTCTGTGCAACAATGAAGGGATGCAGGACAGAGTAAAGCATCTCAGAGAGCATCAAGGATCCCTCAAAAATGAAACAAACCCCTTCATAGTTTACTGCAATAAATAGAGTGCATGGCTTTGAAATCAAGTTTTATGTTATACTTGTAATTAAATGCATACACACATTACAAATCAATTTATAAACCTCAGTAGTTCCATTCTCATGTGATGCTGAGTTGGTGCCAAACAAACCACATTTCAGTTTAATCTAATATGGAGACCTAGTTCAAGTCTTACTCTGGGTTACTTCTTGATTTCCGTCTTATCTTTAAAGGTGAGAAACCAAAATGGTTTCTTTGCTGTATTGTCTGGAAAAGTATATAGGCCAGGGTCTCCCTGCTTAAGCAGGAGGTTGGAGGTCCCTTCCAACTCTTATATTATTTCTGTGTTCTAACTACATAATTCAGGGGTCTTCAAACTTGGCAGCTTTTAAGACTTGTGGACTTCAACTCCCAGAATTCCTTCTCCAGTCAGGTTAGCTCAGGAATTCTGAGAATTGAAGGCCACAAGTCTTAAAGCTGTCAAGTTTGAAGACCCTTGACATAATATGAAAAAGGAATCATGTATTTCACTAAGCTATGATTTATATTAGTTTTTTTTTCCCCTCAACAACAGAGAACAAGCTTTGCACTAAAACCATCAACATGATTTGAAAGCTATGTTGGCTGAGATTGTGAAAAAACAAATAAATCACCCTTGATTTAATGAAAAGATCGCATTAGCGTCCCTTCACTTTGCTTCCCAAGTCTTCGAGCTATTCTGAAGGTGGGAACTTGGGAGTTTTCAGACCTCAATGTTCTTGGAAGGGGGAAAGGTTTTAGGTCGTCCAACTATGGTTTGGAGGGAAAGGAGGAGTTTTGTAGAGAACATCACACTCCTGGAAGAGAATATTTTGCACGTTCCTCCTCTTAATAGTCAGAAAACATACAGAAGACATCTAGAATTGAGATCCAATTAACTAACTTAGAACTTATCCTGCATATCATGCAGATGGAGAGGGTATGATTAATATTATAACCATATCTGGTAGGATTTCACTAGCCCATTCAAAACCCTCTGTCCACCAGATTAGGGAACTAAACCTTACTAGTTTAACTGAAATGAAAACATGAATCTCTGGAAGGAAAGAAAGAACGAAAGAAAGAAAGAGGGAGGGAGGGAGGGAGGGAGGGAGGGAGGGAGGAAGGAAGGAAGGAGGGGAAAGAAGGAGGAGGGAGAGGCAATCTTGTTAGTTTTAAGTGGGTCAGTCAAGTCCTTCTCAGGTTCTAAACAAGCCAAAACTGTCTTACCGACCTGTGTCGCTCATCTTTCCCTTCTAATCTTTCTTTTCTTCCAGATGTCTTCCTGCCTTTACCAGTATTGAAGCAAACACAAAGGAGAAACACACTAAGAGATTGTGCTCTCTTGATCGAAGCCATTGCTGTGTCTTCCTTTATAGCATCAGTAGAAACCCTTGCCCCACAAAAAAATACACACACTCACACATACATACACATAAACCCAAACACGAGATTGTGACTTTAGCTTCCTCCTTGCAAACAGCAACCCCTTGCAATACAAACAGCGTACAACTGACTGAGAGGTGTGCCTTGCTTCATTTGCAATCCCTTTTCCAGGTAATTAATTCAAGGTGTGAAGCTTTAATGTCATCACAGCACACAGACTGCAGAGTGTGTTTTTCTTCCAGGACAAAATTTCCACAACTCATAGAAACCCTATTGTCATCTTAGTGTGCGTGTCACCACTGGTATTTTGACGTCATTCATACCCTAGAACAAGCGAATAATTGAGATTGTGCTGCTGCGGGAAGTGAGCAGCTCATGTGTGTAGGACTCTTCGTAGGCTACGCATCACCCATGGCAGTGCGATATCACAACTTGGAGTTCTTCCAGTACCTTAAATGCAGTCCCCAATCAAAACAAAACAACTACAAAAATATTCTTGGCTTTACTTCCTTTTTCTATGAGTTAATTTTATGAACTGGAGATGTTGATTTTCTCCTCCATCTGCCACTCTAAGCTGGAAAGATCTTAAACAAGGATGTCATCCGAAGTCTGAAGCAATACAGGTAGATCTTGACCTGCAAACATTCATTTAATTACAACAGCACTGAAAAAAGCAACGCATGTGTCAGGATTCCAGCAGTTGCCCTAATTAAATCATGAGCTCGAGTCAAGCTTCCAAAACTTCAAAAAATTTATTAGGAGCGAACGTCGCCATGATCTGTATGAAGTCGATTCTGAGACACATAATTCACTGTCACCCTTGACCCTGGTTTCCCACCACCCCTCTGGGTGCATCATAATTCATATCCTCCAACAAAACACGTCCAAAGCCAAGAGTCATCAATCACATTCTCCAATTAGAGGTTTGCCCAGCAGAAATTCCGGTCACTTAGTTATAATCTTTGCAAGATATGAATGGAATGCACTTTCAGTTCCAAACTGCTGCGTTGCTCTTTCAAATTATATACATACACACTTCTGTTCATGTCAACCCTAAAACAGGCATAGAAATGTTTTATGAGTTGACAGTATGATCGTTTTTCACACTTATGACTGTTGCAGCATCTCCATGGATCACCTGATTAAAATTCAGATGCTTGGCAACTGCTTCATACTTATGGCAATTGCAGTGTCCCCTTTTTGAGACCTGAGAAGCAAAATCAAATGGGGGAAGCCAGATCCACTTAAAGACCGTGTTACTAATTTAACAATGGTGGCAAGAAAGGTTGTAAAATGGGGAAAAATTCACTTAACTCTCTCGTTCAGCCACAGAAATTTTGGGCTCAATTGTAGTTGTAACTTGAGGACTATCTGTAGAAACCAGTTTAGGTGGTCACTTAAGCAGACAAGAGGAGGAAGGTTTGCGCTTACAGAACAATGGTAACACACAGGGGTGGGATTTAATTTTTTAAATAACCAGTTCTGTGGGTGTGGCTTAGGTGGTGAGCATTGCTTGGTGGTCATGTGACTGGATGGATGTGGCCAACTCAATGTTACTCACATCGAGGCACGCACTTCCTCACCTGGCCTCTCATGACTGTGGGGATGCTGCAGCAGTTGTAAGTGTGGAAAATGGTCATAAGTCACTTTTTTCAGTGCCATTGTAACTTTGAATGGTCACTCCACATGAGCAAGTACCAGCAAAGGAGGGGAAAAAAACTCCAGAGAAGTTCCAGAGACAGGAAGTCTAGTCCTGCCAAGAATGTAATAAGGGTTAATGGAGAGGTAGTTTCTGTAAGCAACACCAGAATGTTTCCTTCCTGCCTTCCTTACAGGATTAGGCCAGTAATTTCTTCTAACAACCGATTCTCTCAACTGCTTAGAATGTTAACAACCGGTTCAAGCGAATAGGTATGAACCTGTAGAATCCCACACCTGGTAACACATTTTTGATGTTTCAGGGGGACCTCTCTTGCAAAACAGGTGAATGCAAGTAGAGGCAAGTTTGTGCTATTTGAATTCAACCCCCTGTAGATAATCAGACACATACATATTGCTTTATGAAGCCAAATTGCAAAATCCTTGGCTGAAATTGAAATGAGGACGGACAATTAGAAGAAAATTACACGTAAGGTCTATTATCTTTTAATGCAGCTGAAAGGCATCCAAAGACACCTTTGAAACTCTATTGTCATGGTTATTAAGCAATTTGTAATTGCAATGAAGTAGTAATAACATTTCCTTCCACTACAGTGGTGCATCTCCTTTTTAAAAAGTGTGTGTAGTGTGTTCTGCATTCACAAGGAAAGCCAAGGCGATAAGCAAGGAGGCACCTTTGTCAAGTCAGCTTTAGAAAACAGATCAGCCAGGAACCATTTCGGTTAATGCTGACATGTTGCTCCGAATAAATATTTTGAATTCTTTTGAAGCTTGGCTCTGAGGCTCACGATTTAATTAGGGCAATCACTGGAACCCTGACAGCAAACCCTATCAAAAGAAAACCGAGGGCATCCTTTGAGATGGAAGAAGAACAAATGGCAGTAAAAAGTAGGACATCATTCAATACAACAATCTGGTCAAATGACAGTGGTACCTGGGTACTCGTCATTAATTGGTTCCAGGAGGTGCAATGAATCCCCAAAACCACGAGCACTGAATACATTTTTCCCATAAGGAATAACGTAATGAGTTACAAGGCAGCCAACACCAACAAGTTTTAATTGTGCACTAGGAGAAGGGACAGCCAGATCGATGGGATAATATATGTTGCAGCCAGAGTCCCCTACCTCTCCATTTGGAGCCTGAAAGTTCTTATTGCTAGAAAATGTAATGATGGTAAGGGACGTAAGAAACTGCTTCTAAGCAGACACGCTTGAAGGTAAAGTATGTTTATTTATTAATAATATTTAATGAGAGCCATAGTTCATCTCTGTGTTATCTTAAATGATGGCACTTTTGAACTCAATCTGATTTCTGTTGGCTTTGTATGCACGCACATTTGTGTGGTACTCTCGGCAACAAGAAAATTGTGGTTTACTATCGCCTTTTCCTGGGATGTTTTTCAACTTCTCAGGCAACAACTGCAATTTCCTGGAGAAATCTATCCAAGTTTTATCCAGGAGCAACTGTTTGTTGTGTCCAAACCTGGATCAGATCCCTCAAAGTGTGCTTCTTATCTGCTTATCTTATCGGCAATCTTATTCCATCTCAAACTCACTTAGGCAAACTGAATTTTATTTCTGAATAAACCTACGTAGGATTGTGTTATAATTAAGGGACTTTCTCCCAGGTAACGACTTGAAATTCTCATTACCTGTCAAGACAAAACCTGTAGGGCCATGAAATCTGCTGGTCTTTTACAGATTCCAATCCTTCTTACAATGCTTTGGTTTCGAGTCATCGCCAACCCTCGACCTTCTCTCTAAGGTGTTTGACTGATAAAACCAAACAGATTTTATAGACTGCCTTTGGAAGACTTGCAAGAAGGAGAAAAATCTCCATGAATATCAGTTGTATAGCTAAGAATGACTTAAGGCTGTTTGACGCATAGGCTGGGGAAGAGAAGAAAACAGCACCAGAGACAGAGATGAGTGAAAATGTTGCCAACAACATATTTATGGCATGATTGGTGCCAATGGGAAAAAGACTTCAGGGCATGAAATTTTGGTATGGTCTTAATTACTTTCAAAAAATTCAGTCTAAAAATACAGTCTAAAATTCAACACTAAGGTTTTTTGTATAGACAGAGAATAACACAAACCATTGCAACAATAATCTGTCACTTAATTGAGCATATCCAAGACTATCTGCTGTACTGCAGCTCTATGAACATATAGCTCCAACAAAGAATTTTGCTGCATCTTGCCAAAATTGTCTCTCCTGCTATGCAGCAAACTCCCAGAAGCCTCCAGCAAGGGCTTTCTCCCTAATCTACCATTTGGTACTCCAAATATGTTTAATAAGAATACATTGATAATAATAACTATCTTTATTGCAGAGTTATGCAAAAAACAAACAAACCCACCACCCAAGGCTTGCATCTTAGGTCTTCAAATTATAAAATAAATAAATAAGAGTGATGCAAATATTCGTGTGAAAATGCCTTAACCATTCTATCCTGGACATCTTAGCAACAAGATTACTCAACAGCAAGCTTTGCTTTTCAACATAGTTTGTGAAGGAGGAAGAGGAAGGGAAAGAATATATAAGTCCTAAATATAAAGGGTATAACATTAAAATTACACTGAAATACATGCAGGTGAATAGCCAATAACCCAAGGTGAAAATGGTCCTTAAGATTGCTGGCCCATTGCTTTTCATTTGTCTGTCAAAATAGAGAAATATCCATCTTCAGGCACAGATGTTCTATTGATGGTATGCAGTTCATAAGCCACAAACACAGAACGGAAATGGAACAAATATTTACAAAATAGACTTATATCCACACACGACATGTTAACAATCTCGAAGAATCGGAAGCTTTTTCTAAAACATGGAATTTTGCCCAAGTAAGAATGGTTTCATAAGGTTGTATAACTGCAACACTTTAAAAAATTTAATATAGACTTTTTATACAGTGCTAGACATCATTAATTAACCATGGATTCATTATCTGGAAAGAGGTTAGAAATTATTTACACTAGCCTTCAGCCTATGCTTTTAATTGCCACAACATACTGTTGGGTGAGATGGATAAGCCAAACTTCTTAAAATGACACTTTCCAGTTTATATACCACAAAACTTTTTGTGTCAACCTCAAAAACATGGTTTAAAAAAGCATCTCTCAGTCATAATAAACACACACAGTCTAACTCTGGAGAAACAAGAAAGCCTGTAGAGAATATTTTTGATATAATGGGCATTAGGGAATAAACTTGATTGATATAATGGGCATTAGGGAATAAGGCCACAATCAAGACAATATTTTGTTTTTTAAAAAATCTGAATTCGGGGCAGAATTTGTAACCCTGGTAAGTGTGCCAAAGAAGACCCTCTCTAATTCTCATGAAAAAAAGGGAACTAGGAAGCACATTCAGATGTGCAAGAATCTGTTATTGTAACAGGCTTGTTATTAATCAGTGTAAGATTAGCATGTGTGATTTTAATCTCCTAGTTTGGCCTGCCTCGGAGGGCTGATGTTTTGTTCCTTTGAGGATTTCCCTTTCTTTGTCCTGCTTTAGAAAGCTGATATATATGAAGGCACCTGCCTCCCTTTATCTCTACCCACCCTGCCAAGATTTTAAAGGTGTTCATTTGGGGAAGCTTCCAAGTGTAGATTTGCATCTGGTTCCCATGTAGCCCGTAAGCAAATTAAATCAGCCAAACAAGTTTTCCTGTCTTTCTCTTTACACCAAAGCTCTCCAAACTTGGCAACTTTAAGACTTGTGGACTTCAACTCCCAGAATAACTGGCTGGGGAATTCTGGGAGTTGAAATCTACAAGTCTTAAAGTGGCCAGGTTTCTATTTTACTATTTATTTACTCAACTATTTGAAAAGTAATTTCAAATATAAATATATTTCAAAATAAGGATCTGGCTGCAAGAAATAATTGGTTTAAAAATGGAACTTAAGCCTGAAATGTTCTTACTAGGGATAATTAGAGGTGATTACAAGAAAGACATTGAATATATAATAATACAAATATTGGCAGCAACTAGAATAACATATGCCCAAATTTGGAAATCAGAGAATAGTCCCACAGATGATATGACTACAAAAAAAAAATTATGGATTGTGCTGAAACAAATAAACTTACAATGGAATTGCAGGAGAAGGAAGAAAAAGAAGACTATACAGTCTGGGAAAAATGGTATGGTTGGTTAGATAACAGGAAAAATGTCAATGTAAATTATGTGTGTGTGTGTGTGTGTGTGTGTGTGTGTGTGTCTCTGTGTCTGTGTGTGTCTATCTGTGTGTGTCTATCTGTCTCTCTGTGTGTGTATCTGTGTCTGTGTGTCTGTGTCTGTGTGTGTATATGTGTGTGTGTGTGTGTGTAAATGAATACAGAAAAGTCGATGTCACAAATTCTGCAAAAAAATGTAAATATGATTTGTTTTTAAAAGTGTAAAATTTAATAAAATTTATATTAAAAAGGAAAAAAAAATATTTTTCAGTCCAAAAAGGTCAGCCACTCCTGAATCAGAGTGACACCTCGGGTTCTCAAACTCTGCAAGCATCTCTTTATTTTGGTCCTTTTTCCATTTTCACTTTGCCCACCGCAGTTTTGTGAACATGGCTTTTATTAGCAAACAAAGCCTGAAAACAAATATACCACATTTTGTACACATTTCAGTACACGAAAGCCATTACAGGCTTTGAGCAACTTACTTCCACTTGTCAATTCAAACAAAAGCACAGAGCAGCATTTTCACTGATGGCACATTACAAAGAGCATCCCAACAGTTCTCTATTATGGGGGTAGTCCTCAATTTACAAGCCACAGCTGGGCAGGATTAGCCCAGAGCACAGCTGGGGCTGCTTAGCTTCAGATTTCCCTCAAACAGGCCTGGGCTGGCTGGCTTTAGCCCCCAACCCTAAATCTCTCTCTCCATCTTCCTATGTTCTGGGGCTGGAAGCTTCTTCCTTTCCTTTCCTTTCCTTTCCTTTCCTTTCCTTTCCTTTCCTTT
>BLBF01000039.1:18177504-18190910 GCA_015471245.1 Laticauda colubrina
CCTTTCCTTTCCTTTCCTTTCCTTTCCTTTCCTTTCCTTTCCTTTCCCTTCCCTTCCTTTCCTCCTATTTCCTTTCCTTTCCCCCTTCCTTCCCTTTCCATTCCTCCCTTTCCTTTCCTTTCCTCCCCTCTCCTCCTCTTCACCCCTCCTTTTCTTCTTCTTCTTCCTTTCCTTTCCTTTTCCCTTCCTTTCATTTCCATTCCTTCCCTTCCCTTTTCCCTTTTCCCTTCTTTTCCTCTTTCCTTTTCCCTTCCCTTTTCCCTTCCCTTCCCTTTCCTCAGGTAAAGATTAACAAAAAGGATTAATTTTATAGACCATAGTTCTATTTGAGTAAGATCTTGGAATAGTGGCAGTGCCAAATCTGAAGTCTAAGCAAGGAGCTATTTTCTAAATCAAGTTACTTGAAGAACTGTGGCATTTTTTAAAGGCATCTGGTGATTCCTATTCACAAATTATAGCATTGCTTTCAGTTTGACAGTAGTCTCAGGGAAAAGAATTTATGAGTTGGGTGAACCCATAAAAATGTTTGCAAAATAGCTTGGCTCCATTAATTTTCTTTTTAAAGCAAAGAGTAATAGTAGAAGGTTGATATATAAATACAGCAAAACCCCACAGATTGATGTCCCTTTAGCTGTGTTGACTCTTAAGTAATTGAAGTATACTATATTTTGAAACACATCATTTCTGTCAATCTGGATTCCACCATTCAGACAGATCATTGGCATGAAATATCAAGAACCTTTTGGAGTATTCTTGTGGCTTCTTCACAGCTGTGTGGCTGTTGACTCAAAAAAGAGGAGGAAGGAGGAGGGGGAGGAGAAGAAGAAGAAGAGGAAGAGGAAGAAGAGGAGGAGGAGGAGAAGAATTGATTAGAGTCAGTGAAGAACTGAACACAAGTTGATACAACTTCTTCCATGATTTGGAAAAGATCATTAAAAAGAAAAAGAAAAAAAATCAACTTCAAAACTCAAAGAGGAACCTGTCTGTACCACTTTAGATTTTCCTTTTCTAGATTTTAGGATTCAAAGCATGTAATAAATTGGAAAGCAAAGCAATTTCATTTCCACCTTAATAAGCCTTGTAATAAAAGCAATAATGATAATTGAGAGATGAATGTGAAAAATAAGGAAGAAAACTTGCAATAAAGAATAACACAATGAGGAGGCATCTCTAGGAGATATGAACATTACAGCTATATTTTGGCAAAGTCATTTTTTTTTTGCTTCTTTTAGTAAGCCAAGGTGGTATCAAGTAAGAGTGTGCACTAAATTTCAGTGCTTTGTTTTCACTGTGATGTGAGTTATGTGTTGGGGGAAGGTAGCATGGGATATGGAGAGGAGGTAGCATGGAAATAGACAGATATTCCTTTAAGAATTGAAAACTGAACAAAATAAATTTGGGGATGGCTGAGGAAGTGGCTGACAAAGGATTTGTAGCATCCCCAAAGCACAAATGCCTTCTCCTACATCCCAGAAAAAAAACTATTTGTTAGGTTCCCACAAACTATAAACATAGAAGTAATTTTGCTTTTTTTTAACCTGTCATCTGCTAGAATAATCCCCGGTATTATTTGATACTTCCCCACTCTGCAGAAAACACCGTAAGAGAATAACAGAGCTGGCAGAAAAAAAAAAGATTATTGGGAGTTCCCTCCCTTCCATCCAGGATGTGGCATGGTAGCAACGCTTGAGTAGAGTTTGCAAGATTGTCATGGATGCTACATATCCTCTTCACAACCCCTTTTCCTTGTCACTTTGTGTGAGGGGACTTCATGGTACATTACCTTAACCTTAATCTTGAAAGGACTTTTATAGCCTCTTTAGAGGCATTAAAACAGCCTGAACTCTTGGCACATGGTCTACCTCCAGGACAGAATTGGAACAGAAATTGCCTCCAGAAGTTGTGGGTGCTGCATCACTGGAGGTTTTTAAGAATGAGACAGGACAGCCTCTTGTCTGGAATGGTAGAGGGTCTCCTGTTTGAGCAGGGAGGGCTGGACTAGAAGACCTCCAAGGTCCCTTCCAACTCTGTTATATTGTATTCTGAGAAGCCTAGTGCTTTCTCTTCTTTTACTTCCCCTCAAAACTCACCATGCACTTCCTTCTCCTTTGTAACAATTTCATGCCATGTGCATCACACGCATGGGAGTTTCTGCTAGCTACCTTGAAGGAGCCATCACATTTTATCCTGATGATTCTCTACTGCTCCTTTTAGGAACCACCTCCAAATTCACTTAGCAAACAACAACTGTTTCTGTTGCTCCTGCACAAAAATGCATTACCCCTGGAAAAACAATGGCTTTAGCTCATTTGATCTTTGTGGCAAAATAAATACCGCTTTTTCTTCCATCATCTTCTATCATTTTGGTTCTGTTTTGTCTTCTAGTGTTATTCCCATCTTTCCTTCTCCTGCACCCTGTACAGTTTTATTTATTTCTTAGAAAACAAAGCAATCGATTTTCAGTAACGTTAAGCTTAACTTTTTGTGTTTTCTGTTTAAAAAAATTCTTACTAATTTTCATTAAGTATTAGATATTTATTGCTAGCCCTGAGTTTCCATTTCTCTTTTCATTATAAATCTTCTAGACCTTTACCTTGAGAAAGAAAAGTCATCCATCCAGCCAGCCATCCACTCACCCATCCATCCATCCTCCAGTTTTAATTTCAGTGTTTAATTTCAGCATTATAAGAAAGTCAGGAAAGAATGAAATATAATTTCATTATATCACCCAATCCTGACATTCTTATAAGACATTCGCTGTATAAGTTAAGCCCATGTCACACTGAACCAACGGATGCAAAGAGGATGTAAAACGGACAAAAAAGCTTACCATCCGTTGGTTAACGCGATGTATCCGTTCTGTACTCACTGCCTCCGTTTGGCTTCCTCTCTATCCGTCCAGCATCCGTTTATGGACGTTTCATCCGCTCCAAAAGTTTTGGGCTGCCTAAAACTTTTGCGCAGAAAATGTATCCAGTTCGTCCATTCTGCATCCGCTACACATCCACTACGCATCCGTTACGCATCCACTACGCATCCGCTGTATCCGCTAAGCATCCATTGCGCATCTGCGCAACTCCATCTGCTCCAGCGGTAAATGGACGTAGGGAGGAAGCAGAACGGACGCAGAACGGATGCAGAACGGATGCCTAGTGGATGCAGAACGGAAACAAAGCATTTAAAACAGAGAAAACGTTAGCAGAGGGGACCTATCTCGGATATTAAGGATGTCCACAGGATGCCTAGAGGATGCCTAGCGGAAAAACTATACTGCCTATAAAAAGGGGGAGCAACTTGCCTGCATCGCACTTTCAGAACAACAGGCCAGCGGTGCAGACCTCTGCAGCCTTCATCTGCCTCTGCCTCTTCCACAGCATCCAGTCATGTCCACCGTGGATTGTAACAAAGTCCTTTCGGCAGCCACCATCGTTCTGCAACAGTGCGAAGCCATCTGCAGGCTCTGTGAACTCTACTGCGAGAAGAAAAGGAGCCACCCAAAAAGAGTCTGGGTCCGAAGATGGTTCGCCAGTAGATCGGAGGACGGACTGTACAACAAGCTGATGGTGGAGCTCAGGAGCGAAGACACTTGGGCGTTCCAGAACTTCATGAGGATGCCGACAGCCATGTTTGACGAAGTTGTGCAGCACCTGACACCCAGGTTGACCAAGGCAAACACCAGCTTCTGGCCCAGCCTGGAACCTGGGCTCAAGGTGGCACTCACTCTGCACCACCTGGCCTCAGGGACCTCCTACAGGAGCAAGCAGTACAGCTGGAGGGTGCCATCCAACACCATCAGCATTGTGGTCAGATAAGTGGTGCAGGCCATCATCGAAGAATACAAGGAGGAGCTCCTCCAGTACCCCTCCACTGAAGAAGGATGGAAGAAAGTTGCAGAGCAGTGGTATCAGAAGTGGAACTTCCCACACACCGTTGGAGCCATAGATGGCAAGCACGTGGCCTGCAAATCTCCAGCCAAGTTGGGGTCCACTTATTTCAACTCCAAGGGCTTCTTCAGCATCATCCTCTTTGCCATGGTCGATGCTGACTACAAGTTCATGTACATCGATGCTTCAGGCAACGGCTCATCTTTGGATGCCCAGGTATACCACGCCAGTCACCTCAAGGAGGGGCTGGAATGCAACCTCATCATGGGCTTCCCAGATCCAGAACCCCTGCCCAACGACACACAAGATGTGCTCTACTTCATCGTGGGGGATGACGACTTCTCCCTCACAACCTACCTCATGAAGCCCTACACCTCCAGACTCCTCACCCGTGAAGAGAGGATCTTCAACTACAGGCTGTCAAGGGCAAGGCGGGTGGTAGAGAACGCCTTTGGCATCCTGGCCAACAGGTTTCAGGTACTTCTCACCACCATGCAGCATTGCCGAGAAACCGTGAGGAGGATCATGGAAGCTTGCTGCATCCTGCACAATCTCATGCGCACCCGCTACCTAGTCTTGCAGAACAGGCTCGTGGACCTCCAACAAGGCAATGGGGACATGGAGCCTGGGGAATGGAGGCAAGGGCGAAACCTGATCGACACTGAGGATGTGCAAGGCCCCAACAGAGCCTCAAATGAAGCGAAGAAGCAGCGCAACCTCCTGAGACAATGGTGCAATTCCCCAGCTGGAGCAGTGGAGTGGCAAGACAGGATGGTAGATGCTTAATGGATGCTTCCTTCAGCCTGTCTCATCACACAGATGAGATTGGGCCATGTATGTTTGGTTGGCCTACAATGAACAGGGCGTTTAATAAAGAGTTGTGTTTATGTTGACATGTGTGGATAAGTATTACATTATTATTGATAATAAAGGGCCGTAGGTGTGGCACTTGGGAGGGTGGACCATCCAGTCCCACTATGCTTCCACTGGAGGTTTATCTATCCCACTGCCATCCTAACCCATCCCATAGCTATTACCCATCCCACAGGTATCCTAACCCATCCCAAAGCTATCCTTACTCATCCCACAAGCATGCAAAGGCTTAAACCATTTCTAAAATTTTCCACCAAGACTTTCTTAAAAAAAAGAAATGAAGCAAGTGTGTGAATCAAAAATAGACTTTATTAACAACAAGCTATAAAACAAAAATGAGTCTCTGGCACTCCTCTTGGTCTCTCAGTCTCAGGGGTGAAGGGTCCAGGTGCTGTGGAGGTGGCTGGTGCTGGAGTGCTTGTCATCAGCTCCTCCAGAAGCAAAAGCAGCAGAAGCCCCAGCCCCAGAAGAGCGAGCCCGTGCTGCAGAAGCCCCAGCAGAACCAGAGTGAGGGCCAGGGGGCGGGATGGTAGCCCTGTCCCTCTTGCCAGGGCTGGCAGCAGATGGCTGAGGCTTGCTGTGCTTCCGCATGGTTGTGGGGTTGCTGGCTGGCAGGGAGGCTGGCAGCAAGGCTGGCAGGGAGGCTGGCAGGAAGGCTGGCAGCGAGGCTGGCAGCAAGGCTGGTAGCAAGGCTGGCAGCAAGGCTGGCAGGCAGACATGCAGGCAGGGCAGGCAAGGCAGCCAATCCGTCCGGCAGCAGGTCTTTCCTCTGAATGGCAACCTGCTTCCGAGCTGCTTCCGTTATATCTGCGGGGCTGACTCAATGCATCCTCCCCGCATGCACAGTGAACGCCAGGCATCCATTAGGCTTCCGCTGTGCATCCGCTAGGCTTCCGCTCTGCATCTGCTTCATCCGTTCGGCGTCCGCTCTGCATCCGCTCTTTCCGTTCCACGTCCGCTTCGCTGAGGCCCCCCGGAAGCCCTGCGGATGTGCCACCCACTCCCATCCGCTCCCATCCACTGGGCTTCCATTCCGCATCCGCTTTGCATCCATCCTGCGTCCTCTCCGCATCCGTGTTATCCGCTCTGGTTATGCAAATTTTTTCTCCTTTTGAGAGTGGATAACAATGGATGGAACATTTTGCTCGTCTGCTGTGTCCTTTTTGCATCCATTGGCCAGTGTGACATGGGCTTTAAATAAGATCAAAGAGCAATAGGCTTCACTACCTCATTCCTTTCCTTATTCAGCATCACTTATCCCACATCCTGACACTAGTTCCTTGTTTGTAATTATGAACTCAAAAGAATAGCTAAGCATTTTTGCACACTCCTTGACCCTAGTATCTTCTTCCTTCTGATATGAGCTACACCAGGGGTCTCCAACCTTGGCAACTTTAAGACTTGTGGATTTCAACTCTGCTGGCTGAGGAATTCTGGGAGTTAAAGTCCACAAGTCTTAAAGTTGACAAAGTTGGAGACCCCTTGATCAACACAACCAAAGACCTCCCCATATCCAACATAGCAAGAGTAAAGTACTTTCTTATATTCTCTTGCTCTTTCCTTCGGTTGGCTCTTAGTGCCCAAAACCTGGTGTTTCATTTGTCATTTCTCTGATGACCCTCTCCCCTTTATAAGTACTTAAGCAAAACTTGGCTCATGTAAGGAATTAGTAGCATGGTTCGGAGGTCAATCACTTTCCCTTCCTTCTGTCTTTATTGCCTCTAAAGAAATTTCTGCTCTCTAGACAGTAAGGTTTTCTTGCATTTTAACAACAGTTTTCCCTGTAGCTTTAAATGTTAATGGCCGTGCCATAGGGGACTTGTGCTTTCCATTAACAAAAATCCAAATATTGCTGGCCCATCTGCTCTGGGGAACTCTAATTACTGCACAGGAGTCAGTGGTGAAAGAAAACATTGAAAAGCTTTGGTGATAAATATCCCCTTAAAGAATAGAGGTCATCAATGATTACATTATTCATTCTCCACTTCTTGTTTTCTCCTACATCTTTTTTAATGTTCTCTGAGCTAACCTAGTAAGCATATTGCAATAAGGGGAATTTTGACTTCTTTTTTTCAGACAAGGCAATGATCTGCTTCCTATTAATATCCTACTGACATCAATGTAGATAATGCAATCTTTGGTGCACCTTTCCTTCTGATATAACAAGGGTGAACATGCCACAAGATCCCATACTTTGAAAGAGTCTTGCCAGAGAGAAGCAAAAATAGAATCTGTGGCCCACATTCTTCTAAGCAGTCTTCTTGATCAGCAAGTCAAGAGCGGAAGTATTACTGCACTCAGGAAGAGATTGGAAAGATACCTACCAACTCTGATCTCCATGTCTTTCTTGATGGTACAGCTCAGGTGTCAAGATTTTGCTATCCAAAAATGCAAAAACATTATAGAGTGTAGATAGCAGTAGATTGAACCACCTAATGTCAGAATTCCAGCAGTTGCCCTAATTAAATCATGAGCCTCGAGCCAAACTTCAAAAATTTCAAAGAATTTATTAGGAGAAAACATGTCGGCATGACCTGTATGAAGCCAATTCTGAGACATGTAATTCACTGTCACTCTTGACCCTGGTTTCTTCCCCACCCCTCTGGGTGCATCATAATTCATATTCTCCAATGAGACACATCCATAGCTAAGAGTCATCAATCACATTCTCCAATTAGAGATTTGCGAGGCAGAAATTCTGGTCACTTAGTTACAATCTTTGCAAGATATGAATGGAATGCACTTTCAGTTCCAGACTGCTGCGTTGCTCTTTCAAATTATACACATACACACTTCTGTTCATGTGAACCCTAAAACAGGCACAGAAATGTTTTATGAGTTGACACATAATATGTTTATTGATTTACTGATCTGGAGTGGCATAGATTTTTTTTAACACTCTTAATTCTTTTCTCTTTTATGGTTTTGGACCTCATTGTACATTTATGTTCTATGTCACCAGTGTTGGTTCTAGTGTTTTATAGCTAGTCCCTGACTTATGATAATCTGTTCAGTGTTGGTTCAAAGTTACAACAGAATTGTACATTACAACATTACAACCATTTTTGGGTGCTTATAACTATTGCAGCATTCTTGTGGTCACATGATTAAAATTCAGCTTTTGTGACCTTCTGAGAAGCAAAGTCAGATGGGGAAATCAGATTCACTTAATAACTGTGTTACCAACTTAACAACTGCAGGGATTCCCTTAATATATCTAGCAGGAAAGGTTGTAAAATGGGGCAAAATTCAATTAACAGCTCTCTTGCTTAGGCAATGAAGATTTTGGATTGAATTGTGGTCATAAGTCAAGGAGTACTTTCTAACATTTTATAATAATGATTATACCATTTTATGGTGTTTCTGTTGTCTGTTGATCAATGACAGCTTGCATCGTCTTGCATGTTGTTTTGTCAAAGAACTCCAGTGATACCAAGTCTGAAAAAATAACACAACATAAAGCATGGAAATAAAGATAAATTAGAATACATGGAATGAGATTTGCACATAAGCAGTTGCTAACATCTATGCTTTAGTGAAAATGCCATCATATAGTTAAAAACAAATATGTAGGAGGATTAGCATTTATTGTTATTAATAAATCTGGAGCAAACATAAATTACTAGTATTAGTCTGAATATATTTCCTTTGTTAAGGCTCTTTCACAAGTTTTCATCAAACAATGAAGCCCCCTGTCCATGGTCCTGAATTCTAAAACTCAACAATAAGGTTTTAACACAATTTTATACAAAACTAGAGTTTCCCTTAACTTCCCAGGATGAGAATAACTTATGTTATTGCCTCTCATAATTGATCTTACTCTTTTCTGAATATTTTATGACTCTGCTTCTTCATTACTCTGCTTGGTGTAGAATAAAAGTAAGTGACCATTGGTAATTGATTCTTTTTTTATCTCAAATATTAATCCCACATATTTCCCATACATGATCAAAGGGAAATATGTTGGTCGTGTTCCCCATAGCTAACATTTTGAAGGCTTGTATCAGTTAATAGCCCTAACATATGTACTGAAACACAGATTTATTTAGGCAAATTTAAAGTATTTAGAGCATTATCTGCAACCAATTTAGCTAGAAGCTCTCCCAATGAACTAAATGAGATTTTCTTTGAGCGCACACATTGTAAGATCTTCAGTCCAAGTCAGAAAATCCCTTCTGTTCTTATGTCCATTTTCTTGCATCACTGTTTCACTATTAATTGTTTTAGCCACTTTTGTATAATTGCACTGATTTTTTTATTATCTTTGACTCTACTGTAAGTTCCACTCCCCCTTCTTGCTTGATGAGTTTTGATTTACATTTCTAAATGTCTGTGGTATTATTCTTATTCTTTAGATTTCTACTTATTTAATGGATTAATTTAAAATTTATATGTGTCACCAACTCACCAGCTATGACTCTGGGTGGCTAACACCAGTTTTAAGAAATAAAGGATAACTGATGGAAGTAAAACAAGGAGAAAGCCCAGATTTTCAAGGCCTTTTCAAAAGCAGCTGGGAGATGCTATTCTAAAGGACAGAGGCCACCATTGAGACTCCATACACAGTGTCATGCCTCCTTCAGAGTCTGAATCTGTGGAGGAAGATGAACAGTGGACAAGCAGTGGGAGAGTGGCTCTATTGGTAGTGGAGGAAACTGGGAAAGGGCAAAGTCCGGCTGGGCAGAGCAGGGAAGAGGTAGAGAAAGGGAGACGGGGTTCAGAGGAAGACCCAGGCCTACCCCCTCTTCATCCTAGGGCACGCAGGGAGGAATGTAAAAGGGAGCAATGTGGGTTGTTTGACTTATGAGGGAAGAAAAGGCCCTGATTCTCTTCACAAAGCACAATTGGGGAGGGAGTTTAAAGGAAAGGCAAGTAGGTGGGGCAGTTGTCAGGAACTAATGATGAATTTATCTCATGTTGGCTGCTGTTATCTGAGTTCCTGGCATCCTCCCAACTGGTTGGATTTACTGCCATGTTACTTCACTTCTAGAATTCCTTATCTTGCCCTGCTGGATTTATTACCTTATCTTGCCTTGTTGGATTTATATTTTAAAATTTTCTGTTTACGACTTTTGAATTGGAATGTCTGCAGCCAAAGGTTATTGCAGGTTCATGGGAGAGTTTTTCTCCAGACCAGAATGTAACCGGAACACTGGGGCAAAATTAGAGCTAAAAAAGGGACCCAGACTTATTCTCTGACTGTGTTGCCTTTGTGCTATGCTTCAGGTCATCACACACACATCTTCTGGACATCATCACTTGATCTTTTTTCACAGAAGGAACCCAAGGCATGCTCGCTTGGTTTGATGCCATTGATAGGCGAAAACCATAGATAGTCCTACAAATAAGAGAAGCCCCGTGACATGGAAGGGATTTGTGACTCCCGGGAGGCCTTGGCCAACCAGAAGAGACAGGTGGCTGCATATATAGTCCAAGGACCCTGTTCTTTTGGTCAGGATGAAAAGGCTTAAACTCTTTCCAGATAACCAAGCCAGATTTGGCCTCAGTTGATCTCAAAGGACATTTGCAAAGCCAGAGCAACTCAAGGAGGATCTGAGCCATTTTATTTGATGGATGCCTCAAATAATCTTCATACTGAGTACTCTTCCCGTAGATGCATTTCTGGCCTCATACTAGGAGAGGGTGCCAGCTGGCTATCTTCAGAAGCAATAAGAGTGGTAAAATAATTATTTTCTCCCCACACTTATTACCACAAAGTATATTAACAAAAAAATCCTGCCTTGCTCAATCAGATTTAACTCTTTGTTACCTTCCAAACTTTGCTGTATTCTGCAGCAGAGCCTTGAGAACAATCCCAAACTGTCTCTGAAACCCAGAAGGGTCATCAGATGACTGGGAAAGACCAATCCAATAGATCCTTCATTCAACACAGAGAAACTCCAATACTAAGAATTATATCTGGCCATGACAAGGGCTGGGATAGTGATATTCCCTCAATTCCAGATCATATCATGATTTTCAGTGGTAAGGGAAGAGACATGGTTTCATTGACCATAACAAAGAAAATCTCTCTCTCTCCTCCCACTCTCTCTCTCTCCCTCTCTCTCTCCCTCCCTCTCTGTCCCCCACTCTCTCCCTCTCCCTTCCTCCTCTTCTCTTCCTCCCTCTGGATTAGATCATTTCAATGATCACTTCCAACCCTGAATGTTATGATTCAGGGTTTTGTTATTTCCTTAAAAAATGAATCCTTGGAACAGGATATTAAAAAAATAAAATAAAGTGAGCAAATCAAAACAAAAATAGTATGGCTGGAACGTACTTGGCCCAATAACTTTTTCAAGCATGCAATTTAATTTGTCCATAAAACTTACTTTTGCATATTTCCAGCTTGTAATACTTCTGGATTTATTATTCCTTTTTACTTAATTTGGTTCCTATTTTAAAGAAGAATAATAAAGATGTCATTAAACTTTGACTACCTTCCACCTGCTCTCAAGGTCACTTTCATTGCTACCTTTTGATCCAATCTAAATTCACTCTTCCTTCCAGTGTATTATATTCTAGAAATACGGAAGTGGAATCATTTAAACAACTGAGGCATTTCCTTACAAATAGATTGTAAGCAAAATATACTAACCAAGAATTTGCACCAAGACAAATTCCTTGTGTGTCCAATCACACTTGGCCAGTAAAGAATTCTGTTCTGTTCTGTTCTGTTCTGTTCTGTTCTGTTCTGTTCTGTTCTGTTCTATTCTATTCTATTTTATTCTATTCTATTCCATTTCTATTCTATTCTATTCTATTTCTATTCTATTCTATTCTAATCACTGATTGATGAGGCCTTGGTTCAATGAAGAGTTTATACAAAGCTAAGATGATCAAAGATCTGTAGACCTCCCTCCCTCACCCTCTCCCTCCCTCATCCTCTCCCTCCCTCCCTTCCTTCCTTCTCAATAACAGAGAAGATATCTATGGAGATTCCCAGTCATCCAGGTCATGGTTGTCCCAAAGTTGTTTTTTCAAAAGGCAACTGGTCTTTGTTTTTCCTGTGAAGATATTTTGCTCCTCATATAAGAAGTTGGATGCAGAACCGAACAAGCTTTTTGGATGAGAAGCGAAAGGTCTTCACAGAGAAAAAAAAAGTCCAGTTGCTTTTTGAAAAAACAGCTTTGGGACAGACAGAGATAATAGTTCATTTACAATAAACTAATTGCTTGATTGCGGAAATGATATCCAAGGACGAAGGCATTAAGCCTGCCACGTTTAATCCAGATTAAACCAAGTAGGGCTAATAGCCTTGGTCCTTTCACTACCATGAAGTTTTGTCCTATTTCTGCTGTAGTTCTTTTAAGAGGAAAGGGCAACACACACCAATCTTCCAGTTCTCCAGCGAAGAGCATTTTGTTTCAAATTCTGATTTTAATGAGTACAGCTCAACTAGTCTGAGCCTTTTGTAATGTCAAACCTGTCTCCTGACAACTAGTTATTTCTAGGAGAAGTGTCACCATTTCAGATAAAGCTATCCCATGACACAGTAAGAATCTGGGACACTCTAGGCGAAGGTAAAACTAACTGAAAAGGGCTATATTCCCTTGAGAATATTCCCAGGTAAAGATTTGTGAATTGTCTCATAAATCATTCCGATGTATTTCTCACCAAGTCAAGAACAATATACCTTTATTAAGGTCAATCTTGACAGCATCGTAGTTAAACCTAACTGCTAATTGACAGAGATTGAGGTTAGCCTATTTGCAATATCTGACAGGACATCAGAGCAGCAGCTGTCTTAAGCCCTTCTTGGATGAACAATAACATTGGCCATTAAACTACTACAGCTCCTTCATTCACCAATTAGGTTGGCTGCCCCATCTCCCAAGTTAAGTTGGAGAGCAGAAGTCTGCTTTCAATACATATATATACATATACACACACACATATATATATATTTTTTTTCTGAGGTTTTCGCGGGTATTTGTATGTGGATCTTTGATTATTCGGGTTTTCTCCCGCATAAAATTGGAAGTATCTAGGCAACATTTTGATGAAGTCTCATTGAAGAATGAGAATGATACATGAAGAATGACACCAGACCCACACCCACGAGTGCCACACAAGATGCTACCACCACACTTCCATGTAGAAAAAAGACTCACACCCACACAGAAGATGAGACACGACCATTGACCAGAAGCCGTACCGCAGCTGCACCACTATCTGCTTCAAACCCCTCTGACCCATACAAGAAGCGAACTGACACCCACCATGAAGATGTGGCATGAGCACGAATGCGAAGCCAAACAACAGGTTCACAGCTCACCAGCTCAAATCCCCCAGCAACTAAGACTAACCTGAGCACAACCAAGCCCCCACCTGAACAGAACACACCCTCAGCCAATCAGAACACAGCCAAACCCCCAACCAATGAGAACACCCCCCACCCAATCAGAACACAACCAAGCCCCCACCCAATCAAATCACACCCCCACAAGCAGTTAAAAGGAAGAAGCAGCTGCAAGCTCACATTACTCTGAGAAGCACAGAACTGAAGAAACAAGCCTGAAGATGATGAATGAGACTTCATCGAAACGTTACCTAGATACTTCCAATTTTACGCGGGAGAAAACCCAAATAAACAAAGATCCATATATATATATATATATATATATATATATATATATATATATATAT
>BLBF01000039.1:18204454-18260961 GCA_015471245.1 Laticauda colubrina
CCTTCCTTCCTTCCTTCCTTCCTTCCTTCCTTCCTTCCTTCCTTCCTTCCTTCCTTCCTTCCTTCCTTCCTTTCCTTCCTTCCTCCCTTCCCTTCCCTTCCTTCCTCCCTCCTCCCTTTCTTCCTTTGTTCCCTCCCTCCCTCCCTCCCTCCCTCCCTCCCTCCCTTCCTTCCTTCCTTCCTTCCTTCCTTCCTTCCTCCAACCATTGGGCAGAATGGGCCTTAAATCTTTCTTCATTGCATTGTTTCCTTAAATAATTTTTGTTGTCCTGGTTACACTCCTCAATATTCTTGAATATTCTTTGGTTGCTAACTCCTGTTAAGTTACAGTGTTATTTCAGTACACTTTCTGGGAATAAAACTCCTTATACTGTCAGACTGGGTAGGAGATAAAGAAAAAAAAATTGTATGATGTATGTATAACTAAGAGTTTTCATTCAAGGAATCTAGCTGGAGAGAGACTTAACTAGTACAGTCGAATTAATATATATATATCCATCCAGTTGCTGCAATTCCTTTCTGAACTAAAGGAAACATTTGGGACACCTTCAAGTAAAGAGCTAGAGAAAAATAAGTTCATACGGCAACTCTGTTTGCCATGGCTCCTTTATTCTAAGCAGCAATCAGTAATGAGGTCATCCCATCTCAAACATGTAAAATCCCGAGCTCTGGCATTTGATGGCAAGATGCAAGATGCACATCCCTTCTTTATCTCTGTATAAAAACGAAATACCCCTCATGCATCATCACAAAATCTGCAGTACTGAAAAGCCTACAAACTTGAAATCTTGCACATGTGTTCCTCTTGGTTTCTAGAGGCTCACAAAGAATGGATTCTTCCAAATGGCCATCAGAGCATTAGTATTTCCTATATTATTATTATTAACACACTCTGATGCTAAGGAGTTCCACTCTCCCTCCCCACCTGAAAAGAAATCTCTCCCAAAGGCAAAACAAAAGCCGAGGAGAGGAGTTTCAGTTTTAGTTTCAGTTTCAGAGCAGCAGCAAGCAGCTTTAGTACTGAACAGTTGAGCTAAGCCACGCCCAGGCTCCTTGCTGTCTCCTTGCTCACCCAGCAAATACTCTTTCTGTTTCCAAATAGTCCTCCACTCTCTCTCACACTGGCAGGATGCTAGCCAGATGAATATTGATGGATGCTGGTAGGCAGAGGCAGAGTTTTTCCCCCTTATTTTCCTACCCAAAAACTAAGCCCCACAACATAGTTTCGTACTGAAACATGGATTTAGAGCTAGTTCTGAATAAAAGTTCACATGAACTTGGCAACTCGGAGAACATAAAGGAAGAGCCTTGTCAACTCCTGGGAATTATCTTGTTTGAAAATATAGGGCAGAGAAACTCAGGGTGGGGAAGGGAGAAAGGGACATCTCAGCAGAGTGCAAAATGCTTCCCCCCCCCCCGAGAATGGGGGGAAATGCCCCTCAAATGGGATGCTTCCACCGATCTTGAGTTCAGAGAGCAATTTAGCTGCAAGACGGTTGAAACTAAAATTAGACCTTTAAGCCGGAATAAACAACTCTGCCTTTCAGAGCCTCGTTCAGCTAATGTTTCAATCATTTATGTTACCCTCCCTTTTGAACTCATTTCTAATCCTGTCCAGTGTAATGAAGGCTGAGCTTCATTATTGTGGGGGCCCTTTCGACTCATATTAACATAGTAATTTGAGAGATTTCTTTGACAAAGCTCAATTCCTTAATTAGGAGGGTTTGTTTTTGTGAGCCTGTACTTTCCGCCTGACGCTACTCTTGACCCAAGCGGGATGAAAGTTTAATAATCTCTTTCCTTGTGTCCCATTTTAAGAAGCACCCCATCTGTTTTGAAGAGAGGATATGTATTTTACATATTGTTTTAGGATTTTATAGCCTGTGTCAGCCTTTAGATGCTGAGCAGCTTTCATAAATGTTTAAATTTTGATATCTACACTGCTCAAAAAATAATAATAAAGGGAACACTTAAACAACACAATGCAACACCAAGTCAATCACACTTCTGTGAAATCAAACTGTCCACTTAAGTAGCAACACTGACTGGCAATCAATTTCACATTCTGTTGTGCAAATGGAACAGACAACAGGTTGAAAGCAGAGGCAGTTAGCAAGACATCCCCAGTAAAGGAGGGGTTCTGCAGGTGGTGACCACAGACCACTTCAGTTCCTTTGCTTTCTGGCTGCTGGTTTGGTCACTTTTGAATGCTGGCAGTGCTTTCACTCTAGTGGTAGCATGAGATGGAGTCTACAACCCACACAAGTGGCTCAGGTAGTGCAGCTCATCCAGGATGGCACATCAATGCGAGCTTTGGCAAGAAGGTTTGCTGTGTCTGTCAGCGTAGTGTCCAGAGCATGGAGGCACTCCAGGAGACAGGCCAGTACATCAGGAGACGTGGAGGAGGCTGTAGGAGGGCAACAACCCAGCATCAGGACTGCTGTCTCCGCCTTTGTGCAAGGAGGGACAGGAGGAGCACTGCCACAGCCCTGCAAAATGATCTCCAGCGGGCCACAAATGTACATGTGGCTGTTCAAACGGTCAGAAATAGACCCTGTGAAAGGGTCTGGAGACACTGTGGAGAATGTTCTGCTGCCTGCAACATCCTCCAGCATCACCGGTTTGGCAATAAGTCAGTAATAGTGTGGGGTGACATTCTTTAGGGGGCTGCACAGCCCTCTATGCGCTCGTCAGAGGTAACCTGACTGCCATTAGGTACCATGATGAGATCCTCAGACCCCTTGTGAGACCATATGCTGTTGGCCCTGGGCTCCTCCTAATGCAAGACATTGCTAGACCTCATGTGGCTGCAGTGTGTCAGCAGTTCCTGCAAGACGGAGGCACTGATGCTATGGACTGGCCTTCCCATTCCCCAGACCTGAATCCAGTTGAGCACATCTGGGACATCATGTCTTGCTCTATCCACCAACGCCACGTTGCACTACAGACTGTGCAGGAGTTGGGGGATGCTTTAGTCCAGGTGTGGGAGGAGATCCCTCAGGAGACTATCTGCCACCTCATCGGGAGCATACCCAGGCATTGTAGGAAAGTCATACAGGCACGTGGAGACCAGACACACTACTGAGCCTCATTTTGACTTGTTTTAAGAACATTACATCAAAGTTGGATCAATCTATAGTGTTTTTTTCCACTTTAATTTTGGGTGTAACTCCAAATCCAGACCTCCATGGGTTGCTAAATTTGATTTCTACTGATAATTTTTGTGTGATTTTGTTGTCAGCACATTCAACTATGTAATGAACAAAGTATTTAATAAGAATATTTCATTTATTCAGATCTAGGATGTCTTATTTTTGTAGTTTTTTTGTGGACTCATTCCGTGCACCATCGTAGGAATGGTTTGCCATGATTGCCTTCTGGAATTTAAATTTTGCCTTCCCTAAGATCTTCCTTAAGCCCAAACTCCAGCAGACATCTTTGTTGGAAGAGAGAGAGGTGGTTTTTTTTAAAAAAAGAAAAACCTGGCTTTGACCAAGTTGCAACAGTTGAGAAACTTTGGCCTAGGTGGATTTCTCATTATTGATTCAACCACAAAGTGAATTCTCTGGCTGTAGCTTAGGCTGTCCTATGAGCTGCTCTTTGGGTTCAGTATGTAATGGGAACCTCCAAAAGTTGGATTAGCTTAAAATGTGATTCAGTGAATACAGCCTATATCCTACCAACAGGCAACTCGGTTAACTGGATCTAACATGGTTATGGGGGGCCTGCAGACATAACCTATAGGCTGCACTTAACAGAATAGAATAACAGAGTTGGAAGGGACCTTGGAGGTCCTCCAGTCCAACCCCATGCTCAGCAGGAAGCCCTATGCCATTCCAGACAGATGGTTGTTCAATCTCTTCTTAAAAACTTCCAGTGTTGGAGCATCCAACTTCTGGAAGCAAGGTCTTCCACTGGTTGATTGTCCCAACTGTTAGGAAGTTTCTCCTTAATTCCAGGTTGCTTCTCTCCTTGGTTAGATTCTACCCATTGTTTCTTGTCTTGCTTCTGGTGCTTTGGAAAATAAGTTGACCCCCACTGCTTTGGGGCAACCCCTGAGATATTGGAAGATTTCTATCGTGTCTCTCCCTAGTCCTTTTCTTCAATAAACTTCTAGAGGTGGCTTCAAAATTATGTAGAGAGTCCCTGTCAATTGTCAACAGTAACTCTTAGGTGCCCAGCACCTAAGTTCTTCTTGGTAGAACGGCAACATTTTGCACAAAGGAGGTAGACCATTTCAAAACTTCAGCATGGAGAAAGCATGGAATGTGGTGTGTGGAAAGTAACTACTGTCAGGGATTGAATTTGCTTCCTGCACTATTCTGAAGCTGTGGCTGGTTGAGATTTTAGGAATATGGGAATCCAGAAGTGAAACATAACAGAAGTAACAGAAGTATGGGTGGCATCCTTCACATGTGATTTGCAGGCGATTTGTTTTTGCAGCTTACTTATGGAAGTTGTGAGAGCTCCATCAATGGAGGTTTTCAAAAAGAAACTGGACAGGTATTTGTCTGAAGTTGTCTGGGGTCTCCTGCTTGAGCAAGGTGGGTGGATTAGAAGACCTTCATGGTCCCTTCCAACTCTGTTATTCTGTTACTGCTTCCAGCTTTGATCACCACAATATGGAAAAGATGTTGAGACTCTGGAAGGAGTGCAGAGAAGAGCAACAAAGATGAGTAGGGGACTGGAGGCCAAAGTATATGAAGGATGGTTGCAGGGTATGGCTAGATTAAATGAAATGAAAAAACGACCAGAGGCAACATGACAGCAGTCTTCCTATATTGGGGGGGGGGGGGTTGTCACAAAAAGAGGAGGGTGTCAAGCTATCCTCCAAAGCCCCTGAAGGCAGAACAAGAAGCAAAGGAATGGAAACTCTTCAAGGGGGGAAGCAACCTAGAAGTAAGGAGAAGTTACCCAACAGTGGGAACAATTCATCAGTGGAATGACTTGCCTCCAGAAATTATGAATTCTCCATCATTGGAAGTATTTAAGAAGAGATTGGACAACCGTTTGTCTGAAAATGGATAAGGTCTCCTGCTTGAGCAAGGGTTGGACTAGAAGACCTCCAAGGCCCCTTCCAATCCTATCTTTCTAAGTTCTCCATTCTCCAAATCACAACTATGCTGAGTTTGAGGGGCAGCTGAGCTGCCTTGCAATTCCACATATCTAAAACTGTGTATTTGGTCAAAGGTTTAAAAATTCCCATTGACCTGTATCTCCCAGTCTTTTTCCACCAGTAATTTCTTTCTGCAATGCAGCCTCTCCTTAATTCAGGAGACATACTTTATCTTCAAAAGAGATTGCTGTAAAAAATAAATCACCCTTTGATAAGTCATAACTTTTGGCTTTGCCAAGTAAATCAATTTTAATTAAACTTAGTACACTGGGGCACTGACTCATTCCTTTTTCACCCCCATTTCTTTGAGCCTGGCTGCAGCATGTTTGTCAATATTGAAGGAAGAAGTCAGGAAACAAGGTGTTACAACTTCTCATCATTGGTCATTGTCCTTTCACAGCTGCATTGGGTCTTGGAGCTGAGAACTTTTGCACCAGATAAAGAAAATGAACCTTCTACTATCCCTAAATCTGCCAGCTTAAAAATAAAAAAGGGCATGTATCTCAGGAAGCCAGAATAAAATCAGTTTAAAAACCCACCCAAGATAGAGAATAGGAATTGTGGAACTTGTAAATGTTGTTCCATATTCTTTTCAAAGCTTGGTCCAATAAACAGTCTTTAGAATAGAAATAGAATTAGAATTACAAATAGAAATAGAATGGAATAAGTTATAGAATAAGAGAAGGAAGAAAAGATCAAGGTTGGAATTTTCTAGTTACAGGTAGCCTTTGACTCACAAACATTGTTGGTCTGGGGTCTTTAAATCTGGGTTTCCTTTCTGTGTGAGCCACTGTTGGAAGCTTGGCATTCAGTTCAGTGATACCTTTACAGTTAAAAACTGTTTAATGTCTGACTTGAGATCACATTAATTAATGCAATTATTCTATCATTAGGTGAACATCTGTTTCAGGCTCTACCAGGTTTGTGTGGGTGAGTTTTCAACCATCAAATGTATCCCAGCCTGATGCCCTGATATTTGGATTACAAATCTCATAACTCCCACCCAAAGTCCATGTTACCCAGCTGCATTTATTGTTTCACTCTTTGGCAAAAGCATGTGTAAATAAGTGCACAATCTAGCTTCTGGGCTTTTCTAGTAGTTTCCAGGCCAAATATTAATCATAGTTTTTAGATCGGTCAAGGAAAGTGAGATGCAGCCAGTGACTGAGAATCAAGAAATTAGACTAAACCTGAAAGCGTTAAATTCAGATTTAAAATGAAAATAAATACATTGCCACCATTTTCACCCTCCAAACTCCTGAAAGAATGGAGATTGATAGGATGGTTCTCTCGGCTGTTAACTCAGAACATAGAATAATAGGGACCTTGGAGGTCATCCAGTCCAATTCCCTTCCCACCCAAGCAGGAGACCTGACACCATTTCTGACAAGTGGCTATCCAGTCTCTTTTTGAAAGTACCCACAACTTCTGAAGGCAACTTCTGTTCCACTAGTTTATTATCCTCACCATTAGGAAATATCTCCTTAGTTCTAGGTTGCTTCTCTCCTTGATGAGTTCCCATCTTACCTTGCCTTCTGGTGCTTTGGAAAATAGGTTGACCCCCACCCCCCCTTCTTTGCAGGTGCCACTCAAATATTGGAAGACTCCAATCATGTCATCCCTTAGCCCTTCTTTTCTCTAGACTGGCCATACTCAGTTCCTGCAACAGTTCTTCACATGTTTTAATTTCTCCAGGCTTTTAATCATCTTAAGGCCCTGTCACACTGCCCAACGGATGCAAAACATTAGTAAAAAGGACACAACGGATGAGAAAAATGTTCCATCCGTTATCTGCTCTCAGAAGGGGCGAAAATTTGCATAACCGGAGCGGATAACACGGAAAAGAACGGACGCGGGGAGGACGCAGAGCAGATGGAAAACGGATGTGGAACGGAAGCCTAGCGGATGGAAGCGGATGGGAGCGGATGGCACATCTGCTAGGCTTCTGGGGGACCTCAGCAAAGCAGACGCGGAACGGATACAGCGGATGCACAGCAGACACCGAGCGGATGAAGCGGATGCAGAGCGGAAGCCAAGCGGATGCACAGCGTAAGCCTAACGGATGCCTAGCGTTAATTGCGCATGCGGGGAGGATGCATTGCGTAAGCCCCGCGGATATAAGGGAAGCAGCTCGGAAGTAGGTCACCATTCAGAGGAAAGACTTGCTGCCGGATGGATTGACAGCCTTGCCTGCCCTGCCTGCATGCCTGCCTGCAAGCCTTGCTGCCTGCCTGCCTGCCAGCCTTGCTGCCTGCCTTCCTGCAAGCCTTGGTTTATGTCTGCCTGCCAGCCTTGCTGCCTGCCTGCCTGCCAGCCTTCCTGCCAGCCTTGGTGCCTGCCTACCTTCCTGCCAGCCTTGGTGCCTGCCTGCCTGCCAGCCTTCCTGCCAGCCTTGCTGTCTGCCTGCCTGCCAGCCTTCCTGCCAGCTTTGGTGCCTGCCTCCCTGCCAGCCTTCCTGCCAGCCTTGGTTCCTGCCAGCCTCCCTGCCAGCCAGCAACCCCACAACCATGCGGAAGCACAGCAAGCCTCAGCCATCTGCTGCCAGCCCTGGCAAGAGGGACAGGGCTACCATCCCGCCCCCTGGCCCTCACTCTGGTTCTGCTGGGGCTTCTGCAGCACGGGCTCACTCTTCTGGGGCTGGTGCTTCTGCTGCTTCTGCTTCTGGAGGAGCTGATGACAAGCACTCCAGCACCAGCCACCTCCACAGCACCTTCACCCCTGAGACTGAGCGACCAAGAGGAGTGCCAGAGACTCATTTTTGTTTTATAGCTTGTTGTAAATAAAGTCTATTTTTGATTCACACACTTGCTTCATTTCTTCTTTTTTAATAAAGTCTTGCTGGAAACTTTTAGAAATGGTTTAAGACTTTACATGCTTGTGGGATGGGTTAAGATAGCAGTGGGATGGGTTGAGATAGCAGTGGGATGGGCAGGGATACCTTTGGAATGGGTAACAGCTGTGGGATAGATAAACCTCCAGTGCAAGCATAATGGGACTGGATGGTCCACCTTCCCAGGTGCCACACCTATGGCCCTTTATTATCAATAACAATGTAATCAATCATCCACACATGTCAACATAAGCACAACTCTTTATGAAATGCCCTGTTCATTGTATGCCCACCCAACATACATGGTCCAATCTCATCCGTGTGATGAGACAGCCTCAAGGAAGCATCCATTAATCATCTATCATCCTGTCTTGCCACTCCACCGCTCCAGCTGGGGAGTTGCACCAGTGTTTCAGGAGGTTGCGCTGCTTCTTCCCTTCACGTAAGGCTCTGTTGGGGCCTTGCACATTCTCAGTGTCTATCAGGTTTCGTCCTTGCCTCCATTCCCCAGGCTTCATGTCCCCATTGCCTTGTTGGAGGTCCACGAGCCTGTTCTGCAAGACTGGGTAGCGGGTGCGCATGAGATTGTGCAAGATGCAGCAAGCTTCCATGATCCTCCTCACAGTCTCTGGGCGATGCTGCATGGTGGTGAGAAGTACCTGGAACCTGTTGGCCAGGATGCCAAAGGCTTTCTCCACCACCCGCCTTGCCCTGGACAGCCTGTAGTTGAAGATCCTCTCTTCACGGGTGATGTTTTTGGAGGTGTAGGGCTTCATGAGGTAGGTTGTGAGGGAGAAGGCGTCATCCCCCACGATGAAGTAGGGCACATCTTGCATGTCGTTGGGCAGGGGGTCTGGATCTGGGAAGCCCACGATGAGCGTTTCAGCCCACCCTTGAGGTCACTTGCGTTGTATACCTGGGCATCTGAAGATGAGCCGTTGCCTGAAGCATCGATGTACATGAACTTGTAGTCAGCATCGACCATGGCGAAGAGGATGATGCTGAAGAAGCCCTTGTAGTTGTGATAAGAGGACCCTGAGTTGGCTGGCGCTTTGCAGGCCACGTGCTTGCCATCGATGGCTCCAACCGTGTGGGAGAAGTTCCACCTCTGATACCACTGCTCTGCAACTTTCTTCCATCCTTCTTCAGTGGTGGGGCACTGGAGGAGCTCCTCCTTGTATTCTTCGATGATGGCCTGCACCACTTTTCTGACCACAATGCTGATGATGTTGTGTGGCACCCTCCAGCCGTACTGCATGCTCCTGTAGGTGGTCCCTCAGGCCAGGTGGCGCAGAGTGAGTGCCACCATGAGCCCAGGTTCCAGGCTGGGCCAGAAGTTGGTGTTTGCCTTGGTCAACCTGGGTGTCAGCCGCTGCACAACTTCGTCGAACCAAGGCTGGAGGCATCCTCATGAAGTTCTGGAATGCCCGAGTGTCTTCGTTCCTGAGCTCCACCATCAGCTTGTTGTATTGTCCGTCCTCTGCTCTTCTGGTGAACCATCTTCGTTCCCAGAGGCTTCTTGGCCACCTCTTTTTCTTCCCGTAGTAGAGTTCACAGAGCCTGTAGATGGCTTCGCACTGTTGCAGAAGGATGGTGGCTGCCAAAAGGACTTTGTTACAATCCACAGTGGACATGACTGGATGCTGTGGAAGAGGAAGAGGCAGATGAAGGCTGCAGAGGTATGCACCGCGAGGCTGCTGGTCTGAAAGTGAGATCCAGATGTGTTGCTCCCCCTTTTTATAGGCAGTATAGGTGTCCCTTTGCATCCTCTAGGCATCCTCTAGACATCCTTAATATTCGAGATAGGTCCCCTCTGCGGACGTTTTTTCCGTTTTAAATGCTTTGTTTCCGTGCTGCATCTGCTAGGTATCCGTTCTGCGTCTGTTACGCTTCCTCCCTGCGTCCGAGCGTATGCAAGTTGCGCGGATGCGTAGCGGATGCCTAGCGGATATAGCGGATGCGTAACAGATGCAGAACAGATGCTTAGTGGATGCGTAGCGGATGCAGAATGAACAAATTGGATACATTTTCCGTGCAAAAGTTTTGAGCAACTCAAAACTTTCTGAGCGGATGAAACGTCCATGAACGGATGCTGGACGGATAGAGAGGAAGCAAAACGGAGGCAGTGAGTACAGAACGGATACATCCTCTTTGCATCCGTTGGTGCAGTGTGACAGGGGCTTTCGTTGCTCTTCTCTGCACTCATTCCAAATTCTCAAAGGCCAATAATAGGAGACAGTCACTTCCCAAATGAATGCAAAATCACTCCTTACTTGGGAGTGGCAATACTCTGTGGACACACAGACACAACAGAACACGTTTCTTCTGCGCTCATGCTACACACATACTAACCCTATTTTTTTTATTTTTTTTTTGCATAAATTTAATATTTATGCAAAACTGCATAAATATTAAATGAAACAATTTCCAACCCCTTTGATATCTTCATTGTCAGTTCTGAGACTGGTTGTTGTCATTTGTTTAGTCTTCTTTATATTGAATTAGCTCGATGCCCATGCTTCTCTACAAAACTATGTGATTGGGCACATTTTTGGGGAGGAAAATAAAAGGGGGCGGGGAAATTCTGCTTCTGCCTACCAGAATCAATTGGTATTCATCTGGCTAGCATCCTGTCATTGTGTGAGTTGAGGGCTGTTTGGAAACTGAAACAGTATTTTCTGTGTAAGAAGGAGACAGCAAGGAGCCTGGGTGTGGTTTAGCTGAACTGCTCTGTCCTAAAGCTGCTTGGTGCTGTGAAACTGAAACTGAAACTCCTCTGCTTGTGTTTTGCATTTGCAGCAGATTTCTTTCCAGATGGGGAGGGGGAGTGGAACTCCTCAGCATCAGAGCGTGTTAATAATAATAATAATATAGGAAATACTGATGGCTCTCATGGTCATTTGGAAAAATCCTTTCTTAGTGAGCCCCTAGAAACCAAGAGGAACATATGTGACCAATTTCAAGTTTGTAGGCTTTACGGTTCTAGAGATTTTGTGATGATGCATGAGTGTGGTGTTTCACTTTTATATATATATAGATGGAGTTCCATTTTTTTTAACTGAGCTCTTTGATCTTTATTCCCAGAGCTTTGGATCCTTTTCATTTTCAGAACTCAAGGGAAAGCATTTCCAGATGGGTGGGTTTAAACTCTCAGAATCCTCAACAATAATCAAACCAGGGGAATATTTTGTGAGTTCACATCCCCCCCTTCTGGAAATTAATCCACTGGGAAACGGTTCACTGTATTGGGTTCTATGGTACTTGAAATGTGAATTAATTTTCTCTCTGGGGCCCAAAGACAAGTATTTAGATTAGTCCCATTAGGTTTGCAGTTTTTAATTTTTTTCTCCTCCTCGCCAGGTGTCCTGAGTAGAGAGTGAAGGTGGAAGAAACTATAGTAAGCAAAGCTAAACCCAGAACCTTGAGCCATCAACCAGATTGAAAATGGTGAGACCTACTTTAATAGCTGCTCCTTATTCAAATGTCTTTCTTTGGGTGTGCGAGGTTGTGCAATCCCAGGGCATGAGACTGAGGTTCCTCTTCCCTTCTTGAAAAGACCAATCAAAAGATAAAGATGGTGAAAATTAAACAGGTGAGCATATGCCTCTCAGATGTTGCCCATGAAGGTTGCCATAGAAACATTATTCTGACTCAAACGTGAGAAATTGGACTTATGCCATTTTAAGCCCATCTCAAATCATTTCCTAGGCAGCCTTTTGAATGTGAATTTCAATTTGCATTTTTTCCAACGTCCTTTTTTTTTACTTTCTATTCTAGAATGCAGCCCTCTGCTCATCAAACATTAGCAAGGCCTGGCCCTGCTTTGTTTCCAGGCTCTGACCAAAAATAAAATAAAATTAACCCACCCTAGATATTGGCCATTTCCAAATATTGACTGATAAATCCAAGTGTTGTCCTTTTTAAATGATTCTCAATCCCCAAAGCCTGCTTTGGGGATTTAAATCTGCATTATTTTGTTTTTCTGACCAACCAGATGGTACTGATTATGTACATCTAATGTCTTCCGTCATGGGTTTTAGTTTAGTTTTAGCACATTTTGCATAGGGTACAATGCAAACAAGCTACAAATTAAAGATTGGGTTGGACTAGAAGACCTCCAAATTCCCTTCCAACTGTTATCCTATTCTACTTTCATTGGTTCTCTAACCTATGTGCAGGTCTTTCTTGTCTTGTGATGCCTAGAATGGCTCTTTGCATCGTAGCTTTTCTATCGATTGTTTGGTTAGCGTCCATGTTTCGCCAGCATATGTTAGAGCAGGTAGCACATGCTGATCGCAAACTTTTCTCTTCAGGCCAGGGGGGAAGTTGCTCTTGACAATTGTGTTTAACTTGCCAAATGCCTGCCAACCACACTGAACACTCCTGTGGTGTTAAATCACCATAATTCCTTGTTTTGCCTCAGTGTCAACTTACACCTCTTCATCCAGCTACTTTGCAAGGAAAAGCAATCCAGGAAGAGCTACTAAATCCAACTGGAATCTAAATTGCTAATCCCCAGTTGATCTGCTGTTTGCAAGGAAAAAAAGCAGGAAAAAATAACAAAAGGAGATCAAAGAGCTCCAGGTTATAAGTCCTGCTGCCGCTTTGCTTCTTTCCCCAAGTTTTATTATTTTTCTTTTTTAGATTAATTAATTGGGAGGGTTGGGATAGGTTTGATTTTGACCCAGCTGATGAATGTTGTTTGTTGACCTAGTGACTTCACCCCAGGAGTCAGAAATGAATGGGAGAAGATGGATAAATTAAGAAGGGATCCTAAGGAAGAAAATGACTTATACCAAGTTGGACCATTTCTATCATAATGACCAGATTGTTACACACATTAGACACAAAAAGTATCCCCCCCTTTGTTTTCTAGAAATGCTAAATATGGGATCTTTTTTATGCAAAGCCAACATTCATCAACAATCCATAGCTCTATAATCCTACATCATTGCATGGTTCAAAAGTTTATCTAATATGAGACAAAAGTTGAGTCAAGCTATCTTCTGGTGATCAGGAAGAAATGGTATTTTTTCACTGCTCTCTTTTGGGAAATCACCTCTTCCTCCTCCAATTCCTGATTTAACCTATTGCTTAACTGTGGCAGATCAAGCAAAATCCACAATACCACTTCCTATAACTTCATGAAATAAAAATACTCTTGATTTTACCTTGCATTACATTTCAAATGTGCATCCAGTTGCAATGCATCCAATTTGAAGTGGGTATCTCCGTTTCATTTTCCTTCAAACCAACCAACCAAAAAAATGCAGAATTTGCTATAAGTTTGCTTAATGGACCAGATCCAAAGGGACTTTTTTCATTCTGCGGTGTCTCCTTCAATATTAAATTGAGGAACTTATTTCTTACAAAGAGTTTACAGTTCTGCTGAACTGTGCAGAACACATTAGAGTAAAGCCATCACATCCAAAAACAGCCTCCTTAATGCACACGTGTTCTTTTGAAAAATTAATCTTGCATTGTAACATTTGTTCGGATAGTTATTGTGGCTGCGTAACTGAGAGGGACAAATTTGTTCTTTGGAGCAGAAACAAACATTTGGACTGATAAATTTGTTCTGAATACACAAGTCTTCACAACCTTTTTTGCGTTGAAATCAGGATTATTTGAAAGAGAAACAGCAGCGCTCTGAGATAGCCGTTACATCTGGAAGAATTTAGTTGTAAAAGGAAACCAGATGGTCAGAAAACAGGATGGTTGGCTGGACTCCCTCAAAGCTGCCAGAACGTAGAGCAACTCAAAGAAGCCGTGCAAGATTGGAAGATATAGAGAAACGCAATCCAGTTGGGGGGGGGGGGGGAACAAGAGTCAGACATGACTGAAATATGCTTTTTTCAAGAGGCATCTGGACTTCCTTGTTTTTCTTGGAAGACGTTTCGCTTCTCATCCAAGAAGCTTCTTTATCTCTGACTGGATGGTGAGGAATGGAAGGATTTGCACTCCTTGTAGACAGCTGTTCATTTGCATCCTTTTAGAGAGTCGTTGAGGCCACTTGGAAGTTTATCTATGTCCTCTGGAGTCACTTAGTACAAATGGGTGTGGAGCCTTCTTGACTGCAGGATGTTTTTCTGCCCTGTGTCCCTTTACTGTTGGAGACAGGTGCAAGCTGTGGGAATGAGTATGTGTTTTCTGTACCTCAAACTGAAACTGTTCCTGTGGTCTGCAATTTTTCTGCAAATATATTCATACTCCAGCACCATTTGAATAGTGTTTATCCCAAAGATGTTTATCCTAAACATCTTTGGAGAAACTTTCAAATAAAAAAGAAAGTCCAGTTGCCTCCTGAAAAAGCATCTTTGGGACAACAGTGACCTGGATGGCGGAGAATCTTCATGGACTGAATGATTATCATCAAGGTCAACAGCAGCAATCTGTAGGGTTGCAATCTGACTTAGCTGACCATGAAAGTCTCTGTCAAGAAAATAACTCTGTTAACTTAAGTGTTCTTCAGCAAAATTGCAAGTTCTTTCAAGAAGAAACTGGGCAACCACTGAGCAGAAATAGTCTTCCAAAGTCCGTTCCAACTCCGTTATTCTGTGTTCCATGTTCTATGCTGCTTTTGTTGAAAACTATCCAGAACAATCAGGCAGCCTAGAATAAGCCAGGGTGCTCCAAGCAGGTCAATCTAAGCAGCCAATTCTCTGTAGCTATTCAGAAAGGGTTGAAGAGAATCTGAAAAAAGTCTGCGACACAAATTCATGCTTGGGGATGACAAAGATTTGGGATGGGAAAAGCACTTCCGTGTCCTGCAATAACACCTGTGCAATTCTTTTGGAAATAAAAGCCAATTGCTTAGCTTGAGTCTTTGAGGTTTTCATCTAATATTCTGCATTGGCAACACAAGACTTGCAAAAGATCTTGGGAGCAGAGGGAGGAAAAATAAGATTTTTGGGGGGCTTTAAAAAATACCGCCTTTTCATAAGGTCACTCCTCAGAATTTGTTCCACTTCCAAATTTTATAGATGTACATTGACAGATTTAAGTAATTACAGTTGCTGTCAGGACTGCAAATGGACCACCCAAAGTTCTGTTTTAGCTAATGGGAAACTACAGTATCGGATTCTGTTGGTTGGAGTTCTATGCTGCCTTTGGCCAAAAATCAGAGAAGGGAGGGAGGGAAGAAAGAAGAGGAGGGAAGGAAAAAAGAAAGGAAGGGGGGGGGGGAAGGAAAGCATTGCAAATTACTTCCATCTCATATAGGTATAAAAACTCTAAAATCTCTATTAAAAGGAATAAAAATAAATAAATATACAAAATGACAATATATGGCTAATTAAACCTTCTCATACTATAAAACATTATGAACTAACAAGTCAAATTCTCATTACAGTTGATCTGAGGCACATATCCTGATCTGAAGGATTTTAAGGGCTGCTGTGCAAAACTTGGCAACTGTGGTATGTTGTGGCAGGATTAGCATCTGAAAGCAGCAGGGAGGTGTAAAATTGTCCTCTCCGCCAGGGGTATTTATTCAGTATTATTGGTGAAATAAGGCTACTATGAATGTCTCTGTTGAAACACAGAAACACTGGAGGAAAATATTGTCCCTCCATGTGGGGAATTTTCTTGGGGTGCCTGCTTCCATATTTGATGTCTTCATTGTGATGTTGCTTCTTATCCCTTCTAACAGATCTCTGCAATTGTTGAGATTCCCCTTTGCAAATCCCACTGCTCGACAGCCACCTGGGCTGCTTCTGTCTCTTGATCTGTCTCTTTTCACATTTATCCTTAACATCCTTCTTTAAGTTCATTCCACAATTATTCCGATTCCTTATCCAGGACATGAAGATGTGGCTGTTGGCATGTGTTGATCTGAGTGTGCATATGCAGAACAGGGAAGAAAAACTGAAATTCTTTCATATTATGTAGTTAGAACAAGAAATAGAATAAGAGTTGGAAGGGACCTTGGAGGTCTTCTCGTCCAACCCCCTGCTCAATCATGAGATCCTATACTATTCCAGACAAGTGGCTGCTCCAGTCTTTTCTTAAAAACCTCCAGTGATGGAGCAGCCACAATTTCTGAAGGCAACTTCTGTTCCATTGGTTAATTCTTCTCACTGTCAGGAAATTTCTCCTTAATTCAAGATTGCTTCTCTCCTTGGTTAATTTCCATCCATTATTTCTCATCTTGCTTTTAGATGCTTTGGAAAATAATTTGTTACTTAATAAATTTAGTGACACCCATACATCTTAGTCTGCTTTAGGATAGTTGCTTCATTCCCTCCTTTATCTTCACATTCTTTCCAAACAGGTTCATTAACCTAATTTGCTTTCTGCCTCTAGGATGTTTTCATTTAATTTCACTTCGTTGGGAAAAAAAAAATCAAGTATCCCACGCAGCAGAAGGGTTCCAGGGCGTGGTTTTGTTCAAAACATGTCAAATTATGGTTTGATTCAGATCTAGAGCCTGAACAATGCCAGTGAAAGGAAGATGCAGTTGAGAGTGATGTGATTAAAAGCAAAGTTATGCTATAAGCTGAGCAAAGCCTCAAAAACATTGCATTATTCGCAGCTGTAAACATTTCTCGCACCGCACCGCATGCCAGATGCCTCTTTGGGAATATAGCAGGAAGGGGGAATAATCTTCCCTTTAAAACTGTATAAATTATCAGGGCAAAGGCTGTCAAACAAGAACACTGGAAAACACTACCATTCTTTTGAACGGCATCAATCCAGAGTTGTTTCGATATTGCTCAAAGGAAGTTCCTCAACAGAAAAGCAAGCCACTCCACAACAAAAGGAACACATATTAGGAGCCACAAATCCCAGGCTTATTAATGAACTACAAGGAGGCATGTTCAAACCACAAGCGGCTTATCTGGGCTCAGGAGCTAAGCAGGGTTAGGATTAAGCTGAGTTAATACTGGGATATGACATCACTAAGTGATCCCGGAACTGCAGGCTGAGCTGGTAAATTAAAAACAACAACAGCCACACACTCCGGGGTGCGGCAGCATCGGCCACACAACTCCTAGGAAAATGACATGGTAGCATAGATCAAGTTGTGGTCCCAGCAACCTTCACAGCAGCTTGAAGTTCCTGAAACAAACTGGAGACCACAGCTGTGTCTGCACTTTCTGTATTTCCCAGAGCATAAATATAAAATAGGCTTGATAGGTAAATAAATAGATGCCACAGTTGTTTTAAAGAACAACTCAAACTTTCATGGATGCACAATCTGCATTTCCCCTCCTGGGAAAAGATAATGTTTTGCAAGAAAAAGAATTCAAGTTGGGATGAGGAACCGAATGGGCAAAGCTGATTCCAAAGAAGCCATTTGGATAAAAGGTGGAGGAAACCTCTGAAGCACAAAGTCTTCTGCCCTGCTGGCCGAGGCAAGAAAGGGCAGTCGGAGCTCCTCCTCCGGGCACAGCGCAGACGGAGGGTTCCCATTTTCCGGCTTCTGCTCTGCCCCTCTCCAGCCTCGTTAGGCAGCACAGCAGACCAAGGAGAGGTAACAGGCTTTCATTTCCCGGTCATTCCCTCTTTGGGGAGGAACTGGGTGTCCCAATCCCTACTCCCGATTTTGGGGAGTTTTTTTTTTGTGTGCGTGTGTGCGTGCAATTTTGTTTTTTTTTTAATGGGAAGTTGATGTCAGGACTGGTTGACTAGAATATTAAAATATTCAAATATATCTAACATTACCGTGTTTCCTAAAAAATAAGACCCTTATTTTTTGCCACCAAAAAGGCACCAGGTCTTATTTTCAGGGGATGTCATCCACTAACCTCACATGTGCGCATCGCCCCTGGCCTCCTTTTCGATGTCAGAGGCCTTCAGGAACTACTTCTTCTGCGACCAGCAAGGCTTTCCTGAAGCCCTCTGCAGCAAATAAGAGAGCTCTGGATCGATCCAGAGCTTTGTGCTACAGAGGCCTTCAGGAAAGCCTGGCCAGCCTTCTTGGTTGCAGAAGAAATGTGCCGGCAAGGCAGATGTCAGGGTGTGTGAGGCCTGGCTACAACCATCCAAAGGTAAGTAGTAGGCAGCTCCAACCACCACCACCCCAGCTTAATTTTTACCCATCCACTCTGGAGTGGGCAGGATCTAAATTAGGGCTTGTTTTGGGGATAGGGCTTATATTGAACACACATGTAAAAATCAAGCTAGGACTTACTTTCACGGTAGGTGATATTTTCGGAGAAATAGGGTAGATATTAATGTGTCAAGAATATTACCCTGCAATCTTGTATTCTAACCACTGAGTCATCCGGGCTGTTTTGATTGCAAACTGACTAGTTTCTTTTAGCCTAATTGTGAGTTGGAGTCCAAAGAGCTACTTTTGACTCTGCATTACAGGGAAGATAGGAGACAAGCAAGTGGATGGTAAGTGGTCAGAGTCTGGATACAATTACAGGGCAATGTAACCCATTGGGAGACTGGTAGGACCAAGTGGGAGTGAGATCATCTTGCAGAAAAATCGATCTAAGTGCTTGCTAAAACTTGACATTGACTTGATGACATCCAATCAATAAGTCAGTCAATCAATCCTGTTCTTCACATAATGAACATCTGTGTGGATGTGTGGGGGATGCTTGTGTGAGCGTGTGCATAAAACTTAGTTAAATCCAGAGGCTGGCTGCTCTCTTCTGTTGATGAGTGTCCAACATTGAATGTAACATTTTCTTGATAAATAACCTATCAAGGCATGTCCAGGTCTTTTAAACACCTAAAAATGCCACATTACTTTAAGCTATCAGAGGGCTTGGACATTGGCTAGACAGCACACTGCACAGTTGGGGTACAGAGGGTGTCGGATCCTGAGAATAAATCCCATGCACAGTTAGCCAGCCACAGTTTATGGCCTGAATGGGGAAAGACGCAAGCCCTATAACCACATTTGGTATGTAGAAGTTTAAAACAAGTTATTTATTTTACACAATTAAATACAAAAATGAAATGTATTGGACGTATCAAAGAACAATCTTACATGGAAAGAAAAAAAGAATTTAACTATCCAAGTTTGGTATCCCAAAATGGATGGTAATAGCAGAACAAAATGTAAATTGTAAAAATTGTCACCGACGTACTTTCTAAAAACAGATCCAATGGCAGACCCACCTTCCTTAGGGCCTTCGCACTTAAAATATCTTCACGAGCCAACCACAAAAAAATGATTTGGAGCAGGGAACGAATTAAAACCTTTTAAAACCCTTTTAGGGATGTTCAGTAGCACTACACAGTAGTTTCATGCTTCCATAAGCCAGTCCTGATATTTCCAGTGCTGTCAGCACTCAGAAATGACCCATCCTGGGCACTGCTTTTCAGAGGTCCATTCTGGACTGCTAAATTTAAGCCGTAGGATTTCTGCTGCCCTTCCAGCTCGACTGTGATGGACTTCCTCAGTGGGTCTTTTTTAAAAGTGGGAGGCGCCGCTTTATCAGTGTTCTGGTGCCCTTTTTGAAGAGTGCTATAAGTGTCGCTGCTGTCCAGTTGGCACTGGTTATACTGGCGTTCCCGGTAGGCCAGGTAAGCTCTCCGGGTCCTTGAATGCCCTTCAGCCGTAGTTTGACGTGTCTTAATTAAGCCGTTCTGGACACTTCCTTCCACGCTGGTGGGGACATCGTATGCGTATTCCCTTAAGACAGTCAGCCTACTGGCACGATGCCCTTTGCTTCGGTTTTTGTGGTGGCGTCCGGGGTGCCCATTGGTCCGCAAAGGCATCTCCAAAGGAGCCACGTGCATCTTGATCTCATTGTCTACCGAGTGCTCAGTAAGACTGTTGTCAAGAGGAGGAGGAGGAGGGCCAGGACTGGGGGCCACCAAGCTCAGGGGACATTGGGCCGCCGCAACCTGGATATTGGTTAATTTGCAACCCTGCAAGGAGTTTTTTAAACTTGACGCACTCTTGTTCGTGCATGACGACTCTGTGCTGCTGTTGATGCACTTGGCAGGATCTCCCTTTGGGCCACCTGGGCCAGAAGGAGGCTGAACATTGACCTGTACCGAATAGGCGCTCCTTCCGGGGCAGCAGGACATCAACCAAGAATGCCGGACGTCTTCTCTATTAACACCGTGATGGGTTATTAAAAAACTGCTAAGGCACAAAGACAGGGCTCCAAAAAAGCAGCTGAAGACTAAATCCAAAGGGGGAGAGGAAGCAACCGAGAGGGCCCCCAAAGCCCACAGAGCCACATAAAGGAACAAGGTGAGGCTCACGCCGCGAAGTTGCGTGTGGAAGCTATGCTCATTTTCCAAAGCTACGGTAGAAATCAATGACACAGACAGAGAATCCTGATTGTTCAGGCTGCTGTGCTCGTTGACAGCCAGGCGCTGCTGCTCTTCGTTGGGTTCCTTCAGCTCAAATTTACGTTCGGGGTGCCTCTTCAGTTGTATAAATATGCTGAGGAAGTACATGCAGTTTACAAAAATAATGAAGCCAGCAGGTCCATAAAAAGCTCCCAAACTTGGTTCCCATGACATCCAACAGCTGCAAGAAAAAAAGAACAATCTTAAGAAAGGCACAGGCCAGGCAGCCTGTAACCAAGCCTTTACAGCTGCTTCAGATCAGGCAGAAGCAGGTTGTCCGCAGCCCCCCCACCACTAAGTCAGTAAGTCAATACTCACTAGGATGAGTGAGGCTTGCTCCCATAATTTCTGATATTTGCAGCAGCCGTTATCCCGCAAACAATGACAGGGATCCCTCCACCAATTAGGTAGAACCTTAAAAAAAAGAAGGAAGATGCCAACGATTGTTTTAAAAAGTCAGAAATATCAAACAAGGGGAAAATGTGCAGCTCAGGGCTGACTTGAAGATTCTTTGATGCTCTCTGGGGTTGCTGTTTTCTGGTGGACGTTTCATGGCCGAAACTCGGGGACATCATCAGCATCAGGAAGGAGTGGGGTTTCTCTCAAAAGACATATAAGCATAAACAATTATCTGCAGACTATGCAAAAAGAGACAATCAACAAGCCAAAAAGGGAACGAAAAGACCCCACCAGCAATCACCACCTGGATGAGCAGAGTATCAAGCCTGAAAAACTCCAAGATTAACATCAGACCTACAATCAAGTCAACAATATCTCAATCCAGGAACTGCCAAAGAAGCAAACAGCCCAATCAAAGAATCTCTAAGACCCCCCCAACACTAACAGGACAAGGGACTAGAATATAAATAGAAAGCAAAACCCACTCCTTCCTAGCACTGATGATGCCACCTAGTTTGGGTAATGAAACATCTGCAAGGAAACCACCAAGCTGAGAGAGCACTGAGGAGCCTACAGTCGGAAACATGATTTACCATCTGTGCCCAGGAATGAACTCGAGGAGGCTTCCAAACTACAGTGCCTTTATATTGTTTCAGTGATCGTGAACTGAATAGACCAAAATCAAATGGATTTTTCTCCCCCCACCCCCAATGCTTCCAGTGATGTTTGCCAGCTGGGTTATTGGATGGACAGATGTATTTTAAGTGACTGACAACTGCTACTCTCAGCCTACATAAGATGTAAGGGATGGCTTCACCTTTTTACACCTTCTGATTCTCCATAACAAATCCCAGAGAATGGCTAAATCTTTGCTCCCACTGCAACAGGAAGAGGGGGAAGCATTTTGAGTTCTATTCTAAGACAGGCTATGTGGTACTTCTGTTTTGGGATCAGTTCTTTTGGCATCTTAGATACAGGAAAACTTCCCATCAGTTTCACTTCTTGTACTTTCGTATTACTGTAGATGATGATCAGGAAATAAAGTTCAATTAAAACCATGGTAATACTTTACTCAATTTTGAGGAAAGCTGATCAGCTTCTGCCACCTTGTGGACAAAGATGGGAGGAAATTATTTTAACGAATAAGGCAGAGCAATATTCCGATGGGAAGCTGTGACCTGGAGCAAGATAAATGACAAATAAGGTTGGCCTCTTCGTTTCTTAGCCTTTTTCTATTTTACCCACCCATCCAAAGTAGTTTTGAACTTCTTCAAATGGAAGAGCTAGCACATCATATATGCACACAGTAAAAATGTATATGGAGAATAAACCAACATGAATAAATTCCTAATTACCCAGATGTTAGTCTCTGGATAGCTTCATTAGAAGCTTATGATATTTAAAAGAAATATATGCTGGCAAGCAATCTTTCTATGCATGCAGCCAATCTCATTTGCAGGTCTGTTTTTCCTGGTTAAAATTCCATGACAAGCAGTTCAACGTGTTAAAAAAGTTTGATACCCTGTCTCTGAAGAATTGCATACAGCTTTTCCTATGTGTTCTGAAAATGTTATTCACTCTGAAGGCAAATGAAGAGAGTCTCTACTTATATACTTCTCCATTTTATAAACATTTCTTTTCCGCCATTAAGAATTTCCCTTTCTAACTAAAGAGATAGCCCTTATTTGTCATTTATCTTTTCTCTGTGGCTTATATATACAAGTGTCACATCCATGTGCCATACTGTGGATTATCGAGTGAATAAGAATACATGACATATGGAAGATGCCAATTATCTGCTGACAAATATTTATATATCCAAGCATTTAAATTTTGCCTTTCTGGAGAGCATTTGCAATTAAGAAATGAAAGGAAAAAAAGACTACATATATAAAGATCACGCTGTCATAAATCTCAGTTAAGAAAAAAAGCAAATGAAGCATAACCTTTATGGAAGAGAGCAAGTAAATACTACACAAAACTCTTATGAGAATAGAATTGTTGTAACTGTCATTTTACCCCAGTTAGGGGCTGAAACTGGATTTAATGCTAGTGACACATAATTAATGAGTTTTAATTAGCAGGAAAACAATTAAAGGCAAGAGTTCTTTGAGGAACTGATTAAACTGATGATTAATGAACTGAAAGCCAGGAAGTAGAAGCAGAGATTCCAAGAGTTATCACTGTACCATTAACAGGGATGTGAAAAAGGAAGAAAGTAGAAGGAAACATTATTGGATAGAAAAACAGTATCTAAAACTGGTATGTGTTACTAGCAGGGGAAGGAATGAAACTAATCAGCGTGTATTTATTAAGAAGATGCTGGTTCCAAATGATGTTGAGACAGGAAAACAGATGAACAGAAAGACACCAAATGACCTGTGAATATGGTAGGAGGTGACATGCCACAGGAGAGTCGGAAAAACCAGGAGTTTGGTAGCAATTTTTCCTACCAACCAATTCTATTAAGAGAGATCCAAGTCTTGTATGCCTTTTAATAAAATCTGATGGTCAGAAAAGGTGCTATCGGGCTCCTGATTTTTTTTTTATAGAATAATATCAGAATCTCTTAAATAATTGCCCAATTAGTTAAGACTAAGGAAAAGCTCGTTTAAGAAGCCTATTTAAAAAGAAGATGAAAAAAGAACTGTAAAAAATATAATAACAAAATTATATATTTTTTGAAATGGTTGTCCTTTGTCTGCTTCAAAGTTACGTTAGCACAAAGATCTTACTTACATCCACATTTCATCAAGGAATTTACTTGAATGGGAGGATGACATATGGTTTGCTGAATTATATGTATTTGACTTAATTAAGGATTAAAAGAAATTTCAAAACAGAATCGCATTTAATTACTGAGTCTACTGCCAGTAATTAACATACGCAGCCTATGTTTGTTTTTCACTTTAATATGGAAATTATAAAGCAATTATTTCACATATTAAGTTGATCAAAACAGAGGCATTACAAGCAAATGAGTTTTGATCAGCATAGAAGTAAACCAGTGAGAAACATTCCTGCATTTCTACTTTTGCTATTGCTGATGATTGTCCTTATAATGAAGAGAAACAAAAACGAACACATTTTGTTTCCTTCTCTGAGTTCTCCTTCCCAACCAAAACAACAACGCTCTCAAGAAATGAAGGCGAATTCTAGATTTCAGCTTTGTCAGAATATTCATGAACTGGCAGAGGCATGGCAACAAGGTCAGCCAATGAATAAGCTTAACAACTAAGTCAGCCCGTGAGGGCTGTTTGGAAACTGAAACTGGAAGTAGCCTGGGTGTGGTTTTGGTCTCTGCTCTGAACTCTGAAGCTACTGCTTTTTGCTTGGAACTTTACCATGTTGAAGAATCTATTTATTGATATTGTAAACTTTACTTCAAATGTTATTATGTATATAAAGAAGTTAATGAATCTCACTAAATCAATTATCTATGTGTGCTTTCTGGATCTGAATTTCTGCTGCAAAATCTAACAAGCTTCAATATATTCATTGGGTGTTAAAACTAGTTGAGACAGGTAGCAATTTGTCTTTTTGCAAGCGGTCAAATGAGGGAGTCAAGATCCTGTCCATGCCTGTGGACTTTTGATTTCCCCAACATCATCCTTGGTCTTTTGAGAGAATTAATTTGGCACCAGGATTTCGACGCTGCCATCAAACTTGGTCGAGCTACGGAAAGAGGACTGCTATCCCATGGAATCGATTGCTGGCTTCTCACCTCAACATCGGCCTTGGCGGAGGAGGCGGTTCTCCGGGATCTTGGCACCGCTTGGTTTTTCTGGTGACTTGCTTGTAGATGTTCCTAGAGGTGAGTCCCATCCACAGCAAGGTGGCAAGGGTGGAGTAGTGCAGGATTATCCCAACCTGGAAAAACAGCCACCCAAAAACTCCACATCAAACACAAGACCATTTTTTCCCCACCTCTTCACACTCTCACGATTCTCCAGCAGTTGCAGTTTTGCAAGCAATAAACCGGTAAAGCTTGGTAAGGAACAGAAGGGTCATTTGCAAAGCCGCTGTTGGGGTGATCAAACTAAAGAACTCACTCTTTTTTCAAAAGAGATGCATTTATTACACTTTTGATTTATCTTGCGAGCATATTTTAAACACTGCTTTGTTCTACTGTTCAGAAATCCCTTCACAAAAAAGAATATGATTATAATGTCATCCGATATTGATGCTGATCCAGGAAACCAGCGATCTGCGTAACACTTCACAACACATAAGACACTCTGTTTCCTACTCCTTGGAATCAAACATCTTCTCAAACTATCATTAAAGTACCTCGATATCCATGCTTTGCTATGAAATTACGTGGTCAGGCTTAGTTTTTGGGGAGGAAAATAAAGGGGGAAGAAAATTCTGTCTACCAGCAATCCATTGGTATTCATCTGGCTGGCATCCTATCTGTGTGTGAGAGTGGAGGGCTGTTTGGAAACTGAAAGAGTATTTGCTGGGTGAGCAAGGAGGAGACAGCAAAGAGCCTTGATGTGGCTTAGCTCAACTATTCTGTACTAAAGCTGGTTGCTGCTGTGAAACTGGAACTGAAACTTAAACTCCCTCCTCAGCTTATGTTTTGCATTTGGGACAGATTTCTTTTCAGGTGGTGGGGGAGGAGTAGAACTCCTCAGCATCAGAGCAGGTTAATAATAAGAATATAAGAAATACTCTAAATGCTCTGATGGTCATTTTGAAAAATCCGTTCTTAGTGAGCCCCTAGAAGCCAAATGTCAAGTTTGTAGGCTTTACGGTTCTGGAGGTTTTGTGATGATGCATGAATGGTATTTCGCTATTATATATAGAGATTCATCTTGTTATAGCCCCTCCCTCCCAAAAAGAACCCCAAAAACAAAACAAAAGGGGAGCATTCTTGCTCAGGCCAAACACCATGTTTCGTAAAGGGAGGAGGGACCATGATAAAAACACATAAGAACTTAAGGAAATACAGTAAACCTGATTATCCCCCCCTGGTATTTAATGACATCTTCATTTTCCCCTCCCAGAGAAATGGGCAAAACTCTGGGAGCGCCCCAGGGTTTATGGCCCTGATCCGCAGAACTAGAAGGGGAAGTTTCCCATTACAAATGTCAAAGTACAAATGATGTACGACACGCTGGCTTAAGTGGAACATTTTTTTTGTTGCACATTAGTAAGAAATAGAAAGCAGAAGCTTTTGCAAACCTTGATGCTAACAACCTCTGGCCCCAATCCACAGAAGAGCCATCGAGGAAACAATTCCCATGTTTTTTTTTTTTTTAAAGATTACTCATAAACAAAGCAAAGACCGACCAATCTCCTCCTGCAAAGGGGACCTTCCCAAATTTGTCAGGGGCCTTCATGGCAACTGACAGAATTTGGCAGTTGAACCTCCCCTCACTGAAAGCAGATTGGGGAAGGCCGCTATAAATCAAAAGCACAGAGTGTGGTGTATTTTTTGTTCTCAGGACCTTGTCTTGGGAGTCCTTTTGACTTTTGGCTGAAAGAATGAATGGCCATCATTAATCAAAATAAGGGCCAAGCGAAGAGCGAACTGCCCAAGCACTTCACTTGAGATCTCACAGCAGCTCTTCTGCAGCCATAAAACAAGCCTGAGCCCAGCTCTGTAGAAGCACACAGAGACTACAGAACTCACATACTCAGGGACACAGTTACAGGCTGTCTCAGAAGATCTTAACCAATAAGAGCTGCTAATCGAGAAGATTCTTGTAATCTATTCACCCATTATCTACACGAGCCATGTTTTCTTTTCCTCCACACTCTGCCTTCCAATATTACAGGGAGCTGAGGAAGGGAATTGTAGCTCATGAAGGCTGAGACTTTTTTAAAAAAATAGAATTATAATAAACTATTATATCACCTGAAAACATGCTCCCAGACTCCTAGTCCTGCTTCTTGGAATGGAAATTGTTTGAAAAATAAAACCGATGCCCTGAATGTAAAGTTCCAGAAAATGGACAGTTAACACTGTTTTTTTTTTTTTTTAAATACTCTAATCAGGTTGATGAAGGACTGGAGACTAAAACGATGAACGGTTGGTTGCAAACATTGGCCTAGCTAGTCTAGGGAAGAGAAGGACCAGGGGAAACAGGAGAGCAGCCTTCCAGTATTGGAAGGGCTGCCACAGAAAGGTAAGGGTCAACCTGCTTTCCAAAGCACCCAAAGGCCAGACAGGGAACAATGGATGGAAACTGAACAGGGAGAGATTCAACTTGGAAATAAGGAGAAACTTTCTGACCATGAGAACAATCAACTCTTTCACTAATGGACTTCATTCTTTGAGGTTTTTTTTCTTCTTTCCCTGAATTTTTTTCAATACGCATTTCACTTACCGCTTGGCAGATGCTGGTATGTTTGGTCTGGGTTATGCCTCCAACAAACACCACACATGTCAGGAAAATATGAAAGCTGAGGTTTATTAACATGTGCCAGCTTTTAAGACTGATCCTGATGACGCTGTGGATTGAAAACAAAAATAAAACAGCTATTTTGCAGACAATCCTAAACATTGATCAATTTAGACAAAGAAATTATTTGTAATTATGATCCCCCAAACCTTGAAACTATCCTGGGAAACTCAAATAATCAATGCAAAAACATTATTTACAACCATGAAATCAGATGCCTTTATAACAGCAGGGTAAAAAGCCAAAACCAGGCAGCATTATCAGCTAAGGCACACTGCTTTTAACCATCAGGGAAGGTTTACTACTGTAACATGAGTAAAATCACCTTCTGCTCCTGTAAATTGCAAATTTACCCCTTTTAGAATGCTCACTTTCCATGAAACAATCCTGCTTGCTTAATTTATGTAAACATTCTAGAACAATGCCAATACTTTTCAGACTTTAGCTGAAATTCAGCAGTGGGTTGGTTTCTTTGAAAATTCTCTGGTATTATTCATCTCTTACTGACAATCTTTCTGAAGTCAGGTTATGCTAAATTTTTAGAACCACCTCATACATTAGAGTTGCTCAATCTATAAATGCGAGGAAGGGGTAAGGGTTTGCCCAATTTTAAATGGTTTTATTTGCCCCTCTGTATTTAGGATGCTGTTATCAATCCAAAATTAAGTCATGAAAAAGCAAAATATTAAATGAATGAATTTTGCAAGCATTCTGTAGTGCTGCAAAGAAATGCTGGAGCCACATAACTCTTTTTTAAAAGATATACCAGCAAGGTTATACAAATATTTCAAAAAAATGAAAGCCCAGAAATAACCCAATCTCTGCCCAAAGCATAAGAATGGGTCCCGATGTAAGGAGAAATAGAAAATAAATGAAAATGTTAAGCAAACTTTATCATAATAGATTATGAGGTTACAGTATAAGACAGAGGTCTCAAAACTTGGCAACTTTTAAGATTTGTGGCCTTCAACTCCCAGAATTCTCCTGGCTGGAGAATTCTGGGAGTTGAAGGCCTCAAGTCTTAAAGTTGCCAAGTTTGGGGATCCCTGGTATAAGACACACTACAAAGCCACATTATCAAACTCTTTGATGATTTAATATCCTGAATTTAGCAGTATTACAGCCTTCTGGCTAATTCAACGTGAAGCTCTATATTTTCAGCATTAACCTTCACACATACACAGATAGAGCAGGCTGATTTGATTAAAGCAAGGATCTTCAAACTTGGCCAGTTTAAAACTTGTGAACTTCAACTCCCAGAATTCCTGAGCTAACAGGACTGGAGGATGAAGGGGATCGCTATAACTGTCATAAATAGGAGTCAGCTGCCAAATGTCTGAATTTTGATCATGTGATTGTAAGGATGCTGCAAATGGTCATGACTGTGAAAAGAAAAACGGTCCCAAGTATTTTTTTTTTTTGCCCAGTGTCATTGCAACTTCGAACATTCACTAAGTGAACCATCGTAAATCGAGGACTACCTGTGCTTTAGTGCTTTGAAGCAAGATGTTTGGTTAGTTCCAGCTGCACCCCCTCCCTCACACAAATGCCGGTTGGTTTAATCCAAGGGAATGAAGATACATTCAGGATTCTGCTACCTGTGGTGATAGATGTAGCTACACTGGATCGTCAAGAGGCACATCAGCAGAACCACAGCGGACACATAGAGAACAGGGTGGAGGAGACCAGCTGACTGGGTGTACCCTGTCAAATCCTGACAGGCAAAGACAACAGGACACAATGCACAATGTTAGTCCGATCTGGGTCGCCATTCTCACGTCAGGATGATTGCAAGTTAAACATTAGACCAGGTTGAGAAGGTCCTGCAACTTTTGAGTAGAGCCAACGAGGTGACATTCGATAAGGCAGGTCGTTTCCCCCAAACCCCCCCCCCCCTTTCGGCAAGGGGAAGCGACTGAAAGTTGGATCACAATGCACAGAGCACACAGGATATGAAAAGAGAGAGACACATCCCTGATCTCTGGAACCAAAAACTTATTATTGTTCACTAAGCTTTCGTTCGCCTCTGCTAACATCGTCAGAGTGTGAAAGTACCGTTAAGGAGATGGGTGTCTTTCTAGAACATTAACCAATGGCCGTTGTGCACATGACTTGGAGAGCCTTCTCTCTGGTTCCCTCCCTCATCCAACGGACCTTCCGTCTTATAAAGGCCCCTTTGGTTTGTCCACTAGACTCATTGATTGCTTTGCTCGTCTCTGCTCTTCTTGTAGGATCTTTCTGGGTGCCTCAATGCTTGGTAGGCCGGTAGCAGTTCAATATGTCTATTGATGTTATATATATTACCATTGGTTAATGTTATGGAAAGGCACATATCTCCTTAATGGTAGTTTCACACTCTGATGATGTTAGCAGAGGCTAACAAAAGCTTAGTGAATAATATAGGTTTTTAGTTCCAGAGAATGGGATGTCTGTCTTTTTTTTTCAGTTTTACCTGCAACTTGTATTTTTAAGTTTCATATATATCTATATATATAGCTCATATATACATACGTATGTATATATGTTTTCTTAAGTTTTCGCGGGTACTTACATGTATGGTATTCAGCTTTGTTTGGGTAATTTCCCATGTCATTATAGTTGTGCTTTTAAAGTTGTAGCAACATTTCAGCAGAATCTCATCTGCCATCATCAGGCTTCTGTGTTGTGTTCGTCTGTGAAAAGTCTGACTCACAGACGAACTCAATACAGAAGCCTGATGATGGCAGATGAGATTCTGCCGAAACGTTGCTACAACTTTAAAAGCACAACTATAGTGACGTGGGAAAATACCTGAACAAAGCTGAATACCATATATCTATATATCTATATTTAGATATGAAATATATAGATAGCAAAAGACAAATACACACAAACACACAAATTATGCTCTGTGCATTGTATGTATGTATTTATTTTAAGGAGGCCAGCACAGGTCCATTCAGGGGTGGGATTCAAATTTTTTAACATCTGGTTCCGTGGGCGTGGCTTAGGTGGTGGGCATGGCTTGGTGGTCATGTGACTGGGTGGACATCCCTTGATGGACATGTTATTGGCTGGGCGTGACCAACTCAATATCACTCACATCGAAGCACACATGTCCTTGCCTGGCCTCTCATGACTGTGGGGATGCTGCAACAGTCATAAGTGTGAAAAATGGTCATAAGTCACTTTTTTCAGTGCCAATGTAACTTTGAATGGTCTCTCCACACAAGCAAGTACCAGCAAAGGAGGGGAAAAAACTCCAGAGAATTTCCTGAGACAGGAAGTCTAGTCCTGCCAAGAATGTAATAAGGGTTAACGGAGAAGCAGTTTCTGTAAGCAACACCAGAATGTTTCCTTCCTGCTTTCCTTACAGGATTAGGCCAGTAATTTCTTCTAACAACCGGTTCTCCGAACTGCTTAGAATGTTAACAACCAGTTCTAGCGAATAGATGTGAACTGGTAGAATCCCACCGCTGGGTCCATTGCAGTGGTGGGATTCAAATTGTTTTTCCACCGGTTTGGTGGGCGTGGCTTGGGCATGGCTTGGTGGGCATGGCACTTTGCCTAACGCACGGGTGCAGCTTTCCCCACATCAACTGAGGCCCACAGTGCCAATCAGCTGAGAGGAGAAAAAGAGAAAAGCGCAGAGGCTGCTGGGAGGGCCGATGCTGCATCTTTTCTCTTCTTTTTAGAATTTTTTTTCCTCCTCTCAGCTGATCGTCGGGAGGCCTTTTAAAAAAAAAAAACTACCGGTTCAGCCAAACTGTTCCGAAGCGGTCGCATACCACCCCTGGTGCATTGGCATCTTACTGGAAGGATTAGTAAGATCACAGCATCCATCATGGGCAAAGTGTGATATGGAGATAAAAATGCTGGGCCCAAAACTAGCGCTGGATATCAGTGACAGACAGGAATGCTTGCAATCACATGTGTCATAGCAGGATGAAATGCATTGGCATAGCGATGGAAAAAAATGGTGCAACAGAAAAGGTTCAAAACAAGAACAGGGCAGACCACAAAAACCAAACAGCATTCATGGGGTGCTAATCTCTGAGAAGAGGAGGCCCTTCTCTTCAAAACCCAAGTGACTTTGGACCAGCCTCTCAGCCCATCGCATTTTTCCAAGAGGGATTGGGGGGGGGGAGGAGGGAGGGAGGAGCCTCACTTCCCTGATTTGTGAGGACATAAATCTAAAAGATATTCTTTGAAGCCTTAGCATTGTTCATGCTTGTTAAAAGCAATTCATAAAAAGGCTACACTGTATGGGAATCAAAGGGGAAGAGGAAAGGACTGTCAGTTAACTTATTAAAACAGCTAAAATCCCCCACTAAAGGAGGAATTTTTCTTCATAGCACATGTAAGTGTTGCATACTTTTTTTTTTTTTAAAGACTGAATACCAATTAAAGTTTTGAGACAATGATCTTGCAGATCCCAAAGACCCTGGGAAATGCTTTCAAATATTTGGAATTGCAACAAAGAGCACCGGTTTTCTTTTATGATGTTTTCTTAATGGGCCGTGATCTGTCAGGTCCCTCGTTTGTCCTTCATCCTTTCCTATTTAAGAGTTGCCATTTCAGAACTTGGTGGCCGCATCTGCCTCTTCTATGTCCATTGGGTTCCAAGTAGTCCTTGGCTCACAACCACGACTGAACCCAATATGGCTGTCACTCAGTGAGACAGCCGAGTTGAGTTTCCTCCCGTGTTACAACTTCTGCTTGCTGTGGATGTTTTAAGTGGATGGATGTGGTTATTAAGTTAGCAACCTAGTTGTGAAGGGAATCTGGTTTCTCCATTGACTTGGAGGTAGCCAAAGAGATCACGTGAACACCCTCCCTCCAGAGACACTGCAACTGTCGTAAGTACCGGCCAGTTGCCCAATGTCTGAATTTGGAACCCATGACCACGGGGATTCTGCAATGGTCATAAGGGTGATAAAATGGAAGTGAGCCACTTTTTAGAAGGGTTGTTTAACTTCAGATGGCCACAAAATGAATGGCTGTTAAGCCGAGGACCTGTAGGAAGCCTGGGCTGCGGGGTTTCATTCCAGCAAAAAGGAAGGAGAGGGATTTGAGCCTAGCTAAAGGTAAAGGTTCTCCTCCTTGCACATATGTGCTAGTTGTTTTCTGGCTCTAGGGGGTGGTGATCATCTGTTACAGAGCCGAAGAAGAGCCAGCGCTGTCCAGAGATGTCTCCATGGTCATGTGGCCAGAAGAACTAAAAGCTTTTGAAGGCGCATGGAGAAACACTGTTCCCTTCCCACCAAAGGCGTCCCTATTTTCCCACTTGCATTTTTTCGGCAGAAGCTGGGATAAGGAACGGGAACTCATTCCGTTCTGCAGCACTGGGGATTCAAACTGCTGAACTGCCAACCTGTCTGATCAACAAGCTCAGCATCTTAGCCCGAGCCACCGCGTCCCCTTGAGCCTACAACTCTTAAAATCCACACCATCTCTCCTATCCTGCACAATCCTCAGCGAAGGGCCATCATGGAGGCTCACTTACCCAGCAAAGTGAATCCTGGCAGGTTTATACACCTTGACATTAACCACCGAACCATGGCCTCTGTCTGAATAATGTTATCAGGGTGTCTCCTCCTCCCCCCCCCCTTAAAAGAAACTAGGGAAACCCACCATCAGGACTGCGTAATTGCTGAGGGAGGAACATTGCATGGCGGTTACGTTTTCATCTGAGAAAAGGATACGGCAGCCGTCCGACTTCCAGCCGCCTTGCCCGTTCAGCAAACCGAAGTCCCACTGAGCCGCCACTGCTTCGGGGCCATGCACAAGGCGCCTCAAGGTCACATTGATGGGGACACCCTGATAGGGTGGGCTTACGCCGTCTTGTTTGGTTATAAAGAAAGAAAAGGGGGGAAGGGGGAGGGGGTAAAATTTTATGCACAGGTTAAAATTAAAGCAACAGCATTTCCGGAATGAAAATAGAGTAGGGCAGGGTTATCAACTTCCAGGTCATGGGGTGCTTAGATCTGGCCTGTGGGGCCACCATAGAAACAGCGAAGGACCAGCCCATGGTGCTTCTGCTGGCAAAAGCAGAGCTCCTGAATTTTGTTTTCCGTTGCCATGGTCTCCTGCAACCTTCTGCCAGTGAAAATGGAGTGCTCTGGCCACCACAGGCACCGACACAAGTGACGTCAAGCTGGCCAGGCCCCTCCCGCTCCCCCCGAGGTCAAACAAAACCCTGATGCGGCCCTCAATGAAATCGAGCGTCAGTGTTCCAATAAAATTCCCCATTTCATTCAGCACTCAAAAACAAAGTTCATCCAAGGAAGGATTGATTGAGGAAGTCACCCTGGCACATCTGGGAAAACCCGAATCTGAGAGTTCTGCGTTTCCCCTTCCTAACTGAAAGTCACAAAACTCCTCCCCTGCACCCACCAGTCCATCCCATAACCCAGTCAACCATCGTCCCAACTGGAGACCTCCCTCCAACCACTCCTTCCCAGGGGCAAGGTAACTTGTCCTTGACTTTATGAGAAGAATGTGGTTGAGTCTAATCTTCTACCACTCTATGCAACTCCCCCCTCCCAAATTCCTAGGCACTAAGATGTGGCAGCTTCGAAGCATCGAAGTAAAATATGGCTTCAAATGATATCGAGTTTGACACCCTGCACGCTGGAGTAGGGGATACAAGAGGAGGTTGAAAGCCTGTTCAGGAGCAAACCTGCTTTGGTGAGAATGACTGGGGTCACCACCGTCAGGCGTTTCCTGTCGGCGGTTGTGGAATTGCCCGTCGATGGGAAAAGTTTCCCATTTCGGAAGGCGATCAGCTGGAGCCGGTAGAGAGCGTCTTCCATGGGCTGGATTTCCCTTTTGTGCCTCTGAGAAAATAAGGCCGGGGGCAGCTGGATGGAAGCTTCCACAACTGTGTTCTGCAAAAGAAAGCAGCGTTAGCGCAGGGCACAGGTAGTCCTTGAGTTACGACGTTTTGTTGAGTGGAAGATACAACAGCAGTGGGGGAAAAAAACTGACCAATGACCTTTTTTTTTTTTTCCCAGGAGCCCCACTGGTTAGAAGGCAGTACTGCAGGCTGACTCTGCTGACTGTCAGCAGTTCGATCTTGACCGGCTCAAGGTTGACTCAGCCTTCCATCCTTCCAAGGTCAGTATCAACGGGTTGCACATAAGTCTAAGTGCTATTTATTCAAATTTATTTATACTGCTGCCTATTCGCACATGGTGACTCAAGGCAGCTTACAAGAATATAAAATCACATAAAAAATAATAAAACTAATGAACCATATATAATAATAAAATAAAATAACCCCCAGCCCCAGCCTCCTGGGGTCACTTTCGAGACCTTTGGACAAGCAAAAGCAACAGGGAAGCCCAATTCACTGAACGACCCAGTTACTAACTTATCAGCTGCAGTGATTTGCTTAAGGACTGTGGCAAGAAAGGTTGTAAAACAGGACAAAACTCACTTAAGAAGTTTTGCTTATAACAAATTGGGCTCAATGGCGGTTGTAAGCCACATAAAAGCAGTGCTTTGAATGGGCCACCTCTGCCTTGAATATGTCCAGTCCGGAGCTCCTCCTCAACAGCAACTGAGGCTGGGCAAAAAAGCTTTCCATAAAACTGATGAGCCCCAAAGGATCCCAAGAGTTCGGCATAATTTGACACAGGGTCCCTTCTTGAGAACGTGGTAGTTTCGTGCTAGAAACCAGCCACTGTTTTGTTAAGGGGAGAGCTTGGGAGGCTAAACTAATGGACAACCACAGCCTAGTTTGGGCCTCCAAACACTTTCCAGCTTAGTTCACACAGTGCACCAAGCTGTAGTTGGTGTAACTATGATTTGCTGAATTGATACCACTGATTAGGTTCATCTCATCCTCCCAACACCAAGTTTCATTGACAAGTTATGTTAATACCCAGAAGCCCATCCTCACAACAAATGCATCACAGATTGATAAATCGACACATCCGCTACTACTCAGCCTATGGTCACAAGGGATAGCATTGCTTACAAGCCCGTTATTACGAGTGTAAGGCCACCCTCCGCCCAACAATTTTATCAGTCAGTATCCGGCAAACCACGCCACGGTTGTTGTTATGCATCTAAACGTGAACGTATTGTTACAGATTTCTTTCTGCTCAAAACAATCATAATGTTTGTGTAAAGAGATGTAATTCTTAAGGCTTGTTTGGATAATCTCATTGTCCAATTTCTTTATTTACAAACACAGACATATATGTGCATGTACAGGAGGTAGGTATATGAGTGTATATGTATATATAACTGGGCTTAAAAGTCATATAGTTAGTTTTAAAATGACAAGATCTATTTGTGTAGAAAAAAATAACAGGCTGGTTTCAGGCTAACCTTCTCCCCAATCTATTCATGTACAAAGATTGTGGTTGGAAATGGCAGCATCTTCAAATGTTCCAATGCTTGAGGGCACCAGGAACACAAATACAAGCACGTGCACCCATGCACATACGCTCACATGGCTTTTATTCACCTTTAGTGCGAGGCTTGACAGCGTATTTGAGACGTTGCATTTAAAGCCCAGCTGCTTGTCCAGGCTGCCCTCTAGGTCTCTTCGTCCGTAGTCAGAGAAGCCTGAGCGATCTGCCGCGGCCATTTTTTGGAATACCGTGCAGGTCATGCCAGTAAAGCTGGAGCCCTTTATTACGTAAGCTTCCACTGCAATATTTGGAGAATACTGTTGAAATAAAACAACACAAAACAAAATTCTGGGCTGTGTGGCAAATTAGCTCCCCAAACACACCAAATTGTTAGAAAAGAAAATTTCCATGCTCTTATTATACCCTATGAATATTATTAAGTGTTGTACCTGATGATTCTTGACTCTTGATGAATATACATCCTTTCTTTTACGTACACTGACAGCATTTGCACCAAGACAAATTCCTTGTGTGTCCAATCACACTTGGCCAATAAAGAATTCTATTTCTATTCTTTTTGTGTGTCTGTATGTGTGTCTGCATACACTCTGTAAACCGCTTAAGAGAGCTGCAAAGCACTGCAAAGCAGTATAGAAGTGCTATTGCTACCATATGATCAAGAAGAAGAAAACACAATGAAGTCACATTTCAAACTGCTCCCCAAGTGCCTCACTCCTACAGGGAAGGGGGAGGGGAGATCTTATTCCCTTATGCAGCCTTGCCTTGATCTGTCTCATTTCTAGATGCTTCTTTCCCCCAGGCCAAATGCAGCCCCTCCCCACCACTCTTCAGCTGACTTTTCAGAAGTGCTACAAGGCCGATAAGACAGAATTCTGATCCATTTTCAAACAATATCAATGAAAATAAAATACAGCCTTGATTCGATCCTCAGGGATCTCAATGGAAAACAAAACTTTTCGTCCTTACCGTTGAGTAAACCTGAGCCCCATTAGCTAGCCGGTAGGTTGCAATCTTTTGTAAGCATTGTACAACTCTAGTACAGGCCTTGGCTTCTCTCTGGGCCATCCACAGGATGTGTTCATCGGCCAGCATGATGTTACTAGCAATATCCACCATCACGTCCCCCAGCTGTCAGGGGAAGAGCAGAAGAGGGGCCAGTCTCAGCTCCGGCATCATTTTGCAGAGAGATTCCCCAAAGGTTGATTAATTACACACACACACACACCATTCTCCATTCAAGAAACTCAGTATGTTGTGACTTGATCCTCACTTTCCATTTATATTATCATTCATTCAAACTCACAAATTGGAAAGGACAAACCTGCCCTTGAGTCTGAATTTAACCCTTGGTCATGTCACACATTCCATGTATATCTTCAGTCTGTTTTTGTCCTCTCAGCGATTTTCGTTTTTAATGACAGGGCTTTAGATGTTTATTCTACCCAGGTTTTGTTTTCACAGTTTTCCTAGCCTCAAAAAAACTTAATTGATTCTTCAGCAGTACTTACTGTGCCTTTCCTATAGATTAGAAAATACCTACCCAACAAATGGAACATAATTCTTAATAATAGTTGGCTATAATTGCCCATTTGAATAATATACTGAACGGAAAGCTTTTGGGTGCAGTCCTAAAAAAAGGCATAAGTAGGGTTTTTTTTTCCAAAAGCATAACATAAAGTTTGTGTTTGCAAAAATAGGAATTATGTATTGGATTGTGGTTTTTTTTAAATTAAAAAAGGGATACAATGGGGGGGGGGAATTAAAAGGCAGTTCTCTTGCTTATAAGGTCATGGACCTAATTTTTCAAATATGTATTTAGAGTTTAGTCAAATCTGAAAAAAGGTTTTTCAGGATGCTGAGAATCGAACAAAGCATTAATGTTTCACAAACTCCTGTGGTTGTTTATTCATAGAGAAGAATGTGTGAAGCATTAATCTTTGACTGAGCAAAATGTTCATCGTGGGAATGCCCAGGTTTTCTCCACCTTTCAACCAAGGGGGGGGGGGCATTTAATTAGAATCAGCCCAATAAAACTAGCAATGTTTATAACAATAAATTTGTTCATGATTCTATTTTGAGTTGTCTGCTTTTTTGGAAACAGGAAACCCACGGAAATTAACAGGCGATATTAAAAGTAGCTGGACCGGTCCTGTAATTGCTTAGTGAACAGGTGTGTCTCAGTTTTTTTATGCAAGAGGGCCAGGTAAGACCAGACTTCACTTCTCTCAGAAGTGCAACAGGCTTTGAACTTAGTCAGCATGAAAGATCAGGGCCCAATCTGGATTGGATCCCTCTGTGCTATAAAAGGAAGGGAGTCCGTGCAGGAAAAGGCTACCCTCTCCATCTCCCTGAAGGAGGGGAAGGGTCACGAGAAGTTATTATGGGACAGAACACCAGAATTCCCCATTTCAGTACCAAACTAAATCTAAACTGAAGACCAATAAAGGAGAATATTTGTAGCTCAGGGTTGTTGACCTGAGGGGGTCCGTGGTGCTCTCTGAACTTGCTTGTTTTTCTGGCAGACGACTCACAACCCAACTAGAGAACGTCATCAGTTCTAGGAGGAAGTGTGGCTTGTTGTCACTTTGTATTCAAGAAACTTCCAAAGAAGCGAACAGCAAACAGCCCAAGCAAAGAACCTCCAAGGCCACCCTCACCAACACTGACAGGACAAACCGCCAGAATGTAAACTGAGAATAAACCCCACTCCTTCCTAACACTGATGATGTTATCTAGTTTGGGCCATGAAACGTCTGCAAGAAAACAAGCCAGCTCAGAAAGCCCTCAAGCTGAAGACTGCCAGCAGATTTAAGCCCATCCTTGGTTGCCTGGAATTATTCAGCTGCTCCATGGGCTTAAGCTTTCCCCATGGCTGGAAAGTGTGACTTACAGCTACCGAGTTACATGGTGTACTTTTTCCTCCCTCACTCTCATTTGAATTTCATGAGGTACAATTAATTTTCTCCTGGAGACAAACAGCTCTTCCCTTCCTGCTAATTGAGTAAAGTGGAACAAACAAGTTGTTCAAGAATATATATATTTTTTAATCAAGAATTTTGCCCGCATCCCTTGGCCTTTAAAACTGTCTGGCAAACATTCCACTGAGTACTTCCCTGGTTTGAATTGGCAATGCCAGAAGCAACGAGTGTGAGCGTTTCGGCATTGCAAAACACACACTGTAGGTGGTCTCTCTAACAGAATCTCTTACTCGTCTTCCAGGTGGTTTTGTTCCGTTTTAATATACTTCAGATTTGTACGAATGGAGGGAATCTATCCTTTGAAATAATTAGCGAAGGGAGCCAAAATTACATAGAAATTTTAAGTTTAATTCAGAAAGCAGTTGATGTGATTACTCCTCAGTTATGAACTTAAGAAAGGAATAGGGTGCTTTTAATTTCAAAGGCTCTTTTAATATGGCTGCATTTGTTAAGGGCCAGTTGTTTTCAGCCTTCAAGCATGCTGAAGCGGGAAGGTTGCCTTTTACAAGTTATGGGGATGAAGGTCCTCTCACAAGGAAACATGGCTTAAAGATGATCTGATCTGAATTTTTTTTTAAAAAAAAATACATCTAGTACTAAAAATAATTACCTCTTTGTATTTCTCAGCAAATCGTCCAAATTTTTCTATCATTTCAGCCACAAAAATAACATCCATTTTGTCAGAAAAGTTTGCTGCTTCCACAGTGTATGCCAAGAGCTGTCGGGCAGTGGCTACGGCATTGGTGAGGTTCAGCGGCATCTGCGTGGAGGATTAAAGTTGCAGGAAAAAGGCGCTTATAAAATACATGCAATGAATTAAAAATGGACTTGAAACAAACAGGCTTGATTGAGTTCACCCAACCTCTGCAGTGAGAGAGCTTTGCTTTTGTAAAACTTAGGAAACTTTTCCAACTCCCGTGCCGTCATAAAGCTGCCTAAATCCAACTTCACTGGGAATTGAATAAAACGCCTAAAGATCTTCTTCTTCTATTTTATTTGAAGGTTCTTCTCATTATCCACTTCAGAATCATTCCGAGATGGTGGCTCCCGATACCTGTGTTTATTTGGGCTGAAGCATGTTGATGTTGGGATACTTACTGAAAATAAATGTGAGCTGTTCTCATGATTTTGATGAAATAAACTAGTGACACATCAAATAAGATTTCATCATCTTCAAATGCACATCTTACTATATAGATCATAAGGCATAAAGAGCAAGTGAGCCGATTTAACTGATGGCTTTAATCTTTTATATGAAGTTTTTCTGTTATAACGAATTCTTCAGGAACGAACCAACCAGACAGACAAAATGCTATTTCCTACTTCATAGAATAATGCTTTAGCAAAAACCTTGTACCAGTCAAAAACACAGCACAAGCAAGTGTTCATGTTCATTAATTCTCTATTTAAATAGACGCAAAGATGACTTGGGTAGAATTCAGCAGTTCTATCATGACCGACTCAAGGTTGACTCAGCCTCCCATCCTTCCGAGGTTGGTAAAACAAGGACCCAAATTGTTGAGGGCAAGTGGATGCCCCTGTAAAACCACTTAAGAGAGGGCGGTAAAGCACTATTGCTATCTAAATTGTGGTGGCATAGTGGTTGGAATGCAGGATTTCAGGCTTGACTCTGTCCACTGCCAGCAGTTCAATCCTGACCTCCTCAATGTTGACTCAGCCTTCTGAGGTGGGTAAAATGAGGACCCAGATTGTTCGGGGTAAGAGGGTGACTCTATAAACCACTCAGAGAGGGATGGAAAGCACTGTGAAGCAGTATAAGTCTAAATGCTATGATATTGCTATAATGTGAACGGCAATAGGGGTCCTGGATCTTTTGAATTATAAATGCATTTCAAAGACATCAGCATTAGAAGTCTCTTACAAAAGATTAGTGCTAACCTGATTAAACATATACAGGACCCTGGTGGCATCATTTGCATATTGGCAGCGAGAGTAATTCTCTTCGGCCCAGAGGCCTCCCTGACCACATCTCCGCCATGCCCTCTTCTCGTCCTGAGCGCTGCCCATGTAGATGCCACTGCCAGTCAAGTATCGTGTGCACAGCAAGTAGGCCGTCAGGCCGGCCAAAGTTCTGGGCCACCTGAAGATCGGAAGACAAAAAGAGGATCAACTTTGTGATTGAGAAGAACATCAGCAAAAGAAAAACAGGAGAGATACAAAGTGCACAAAAAAGAGAAAACCCAGTTGTGCCTAGAGGAAGGGTCCCCAAACTTGGCAGACCGGTGGACCTCAACTCCCAGAATTTCTCAGCCAGCTTTGCAGTTGCCAAGTCTGGACACCGCTGGCCTAGAGTGTGGCATTTGAGCTTCTGAACATTATTATTATTTTAGCTTCTTCTCAAGATACCAATCTGGCAAAGCAAGAGGTACTAGTTGTGACAGAGTTACATGCATGTTCCCAAAGGAATAATTAAGGAATAATATATTCCTAAGAGGAATATCAAGGTACTGGCTTAGAAACCAGGAGTTCTAGTCCCACATGCAAACCCCGCTGGGTGAGGCTTTGTACCAGTCATTCTCTCAGGCCACCTCACTTCCCAAGATGGAAGAAAATAAGAGGAGGAAGGAAAACTAGATGCATTTGCCTCCTTGAGTGTTTCATAAGGGAGGATTAAAATCAAATAAATACACAGGTACACTTATTATTCAGTAAGGTTAGGCTCAACCCAACCCAGGGTGCATGTTCCTCTCAGATGTTACCTAGTTTGGCTAATCTAAAAGCCGTATTGTGGCAACTAGATTTTTCTTTTTTTTCTTCTTTTTTGGTTTGAAACGTTTCGCTGCTTATCCAAGGAGCTTCTTCGGTCTGGATTGAAGTTCAGACTGAAGAAGCTCCTTGGATATGCAGCCAAATATTCCAAACCAAAAGAGCAAAATCCAAAAAACTCAACTTCCAGGCAACTCCACCTGAATGACTGACTAACTGACTCAAACAACTGAGAAGCTATACAACAGAAAATCTGTCTGAAAACAACCAAGCTCACAGCGCAGAGCAAGGACCCCATATTTCTCTCATTTGCTGCTTCTCCATAAATTGCTAACATTTTCCGACAGCAGAAGCCAGATTTTCTATATCTGAAAATAAGGCTTTAGGCCCCTGGTTTTGGTTATTTTAACAGCTGAGTTAGAGGCAGGGGAAACTTGAATGAAATTTCATGAATAGCTCTAAGTTTTGAAATGGGAAAAGTGGCAGCTATCCGAAAAGTTGAGGAATAAGACGGAGGCACCGGAAAAGGCAGAGTATGTAATAAGAGTTATATGACTGAGAGAATGGGATTCTTTGGTACAGCAAGTATAACAACCAGCAAAAGTGTTGTTAATCTTGCACAGGTTTGGCTTGAGGGGAAGGAGAGAAGATTCAGCTTTGATTAGAGATTTAATTTTTGGGACACAAAAAGGGATTGTGAGCATAAATAATGGCAACATTGTCTAGCTGAGAAGACCATTATTACATGAATAAAATATCTTCAACAAAAAATTAAGTATAATTTTAAGCATCTTAAATATAATTGAAAAGCACCTGATCATTTTTCAAATTGTAATGTTTTCTTGAAACAAGGCATTTTTTTTGAGACTTTTAGTTTTATTTCTCTACAATGTTTCTCAATCTTGGATGGACTTCAACTCCCAGAATTCCCAAGCCAGCATAGGGAATTGGGAATTTCTATGCTGGCTTGGGAATTCTGGGAGTTGAAGTCCACCCTTCTTAAAGGTACCAAGGTTGAGAAACATAGCTCTACAAGGTATGCTGTTAAAAGAATGTGAAGTCAGCCCAAAGAAATTATCTAGAGTGAATAAATCCATCCAATGGCAAGGTTGGATTTTTTTAAAATCATGCTTGGTGGACACGTAAACAAGCTTTTAAAAGAAGAGATTCAAATACATACAACAAAGCAGAGGATTTTAAAGATTAATACTGAATTGAAGCCAGAGCTTTTCATTAAAGGTTTAGATGGATATACACAGTTAGAAAAGAGTCACAGAAGATTATTTCAATACATGATTATTGGGGTGAGATTAATTAATATATGCACAAAAATGAAAATTCACTTCTATTGACTTGGGAATACACTCAAAAATGAAACAAAAGATTCTTTCCTACAGATTATCTATGCCTACAGAATGCCACAGACATGAAGTTTATAAAAGCAGTTACCTTACATGGAGGGCGTTTAAGGGTTAATAGCTGGCATTTCCAGAGGTAAGGTGGGATTATAGTGGCCAACAGCCAAAAGGTCAGAATGAGGAGAAGTGAAGAGAGAAATACAGAAACAATATGAATGTTTGCAAGGCCCAACACCAACTCCTATTTCTTAGATACAAACACCCTCCCATATTCCCAGAACGTTTCCACTGTAACGCATCAGAAGTCCCAAATACAAAATAAGTATCAACAAATAAACCTACAAGTTTACAAGATTGATGCTCTAAGATAAAATGGGGATTTTAGCCCCCTTATCGTCAGTTGGAACTCAAGAAGCTTCTTGGCTGAGAAGTGAACATCTTTCAAGGGAAAAAGCAAGGAAATTTCAGTTTGCCTTTTCAGAAATCTTGTTTTGGGACAATCCTGACCTGGATGGCTGAGAATCTCCAGACATTTCCCCCCCCCTGTCCCCACCACATCAGGACAAATGTTGTGGACCTCGTTACCACTGTAGTCATTTGGGAAGGCTTCTTCAAATGACTATCACCAAGAGCTTAAAGGCATGTTGGAGCATTCCCTGTTTTATTCTCATTATCATCGTAACTTGGGAGGCCTGGTGTCAGCTTCCAGCTAAACAAAGATACTGGTTCTGCATTTTTTAAAATTATCACAACTCAGATTAAGTAAGACATGGTTTATTATAGGGGGGGGGGAAGGTTTGGAGCAGAAATTCAAGTCCAGAAAACATACAGATGACTGATTCAACAACTTTGTTATATACATAACATGAGTAAAGTTTACAATACCATTTGTAGATTCTTCCAAAGTAACATAACACAAAAAACAAGCAGCAGCTCAGAGCAAGTATTGGTTTCCAGCAAGCAAGCAAGCAAGTCTAGTTTCACTTTCAATTCTCACCAAACCACACCCAGGCTGTCAGCTCCCATTGAATGGTCTCTTGGCATGCTTACTTTGTTAACCATATCTCTGCCAGTTCATGAAAACTACCAACCTGGCCTCTTGACCCCTGTCATCACCCACCTGAAGTCACCTTTGTTGTTGACAATCCTCTCTGGGGAGCAGTATTGGGCAGAGCTGTTCAGGACCACAATGTCCACAGTCCTTGAATTATTCCCACGCCTGGAGTGCACGTGACACCCCCAATTTCCAGTAGACCCAGCTTGAATATTTGAGATGGTCAAGGCACTTGGGTGATAACAAGCAAGAGCAGCGTTAAAAACTGTATCAAATCACTCCCGAAAAGTCAATTATTTTACTGGCAAGACACAAATGAGTTATTTTATTTCAGGGTGGGCAACTATGGCACCTTTACAAACTGTGGCACCTTTACTTCAACTCCCAGAATTCCTGAGCCATCATGGTGAAGTCCATCGGTTGTACACTTGGCAGACTGTTCCATATTGGGACATCCAAAATTCACTGAGATGCCTTAACAATGAGCCAGGCAAGGCGACAGGATCTTGCCATACAAAAGAACCCTATCATTCCACCCAGCACCTTATCCAAACTGTTGTCTAAAAACCAGCACTGAGCTTCTGCGTTGGAAAACGCTGCGCAGGTGAGACATTAAAGAAATGGTTACAATTATGCAATGCAGCAGGGCAAGTAGATCTCTATAGCGTGGAAGTGAAGAATTCCACAGGAAGAATGAGCAGTTCTTTTTCCTTTTTTTTTTTAAAAAAAACATCATTCAGGAAAGTATTTTAGAAGAGGTGATCATCCATTTAGAGTTTCTTTAAGTAGCAATTACATACGGTGAGAAACCCCTTTGTATAAATAGACACAGCATCCATGTCTCAGTGCCCACTGAACCAAAGGACTAAGAATACACAGACAAAGCTGAGTCTCACCTGGCAATTATAGAGCAGTTATGAATCATGTTCTTCTCCACAAAGATGCCCAGGGATTCATCCGTTTCGACTATCTTCCCGTCCTGGTACCATAGAACTTGCATGTCCTGATCGATGTACGAAACCATACACTGGAAGGGCAGGCTGTCCCCTTCAAAGACCAGCTGCCGATGAGACGGGGTCATGGAAAATGACGGCAGCTCCAGAGGAGGGTCTGTTTGGTGGGAGACCCAAAAAAAAAGAGGCAATTTTAGCTATACCACAACACACAAAAAATACAGGTAGTCTTCAATTTAAGGCAGGGGTCTCCAACCTGGGCCACTTTGAGACTTGTGGACTTCAACTCCCAGAATTCCTCCTCCTCCAGTCATGTTAGCTCAGGAATTCTGGGAGTTGAAACAACAAGTCTTAAATTTGCCAAGTTTGAAGACCCTTGATTTAGGCCCACAGGATTTGGAAACAGAAAATATTCACTTTTTGAAGAATACTTATTAACAAATTAGCATTTCTTTTTTAATCCGATCATGATGGCTGAGCAGCATCATGAAAAAAATCAATACCAAATATCAAATGGTAAGAAAATTAGAAGAGAAAGATTTATGCTGCAGAGAAACCTAGTGTTTTTGTTTTAAATCGAGGACCGTTGTGCTGCAGCGTTCTTACCACACGTCAGAAGGCCTTGTTTCACACTTAAAATTGGTTGAGCCTGTAGTGATTTTGGGTAGGCACATCTGGTGTCACGAACGGTTATATTTCTTTCTTGTAACCACTGCTGTATCCATAGCATATTACAATCACAAAGCAGATAATCTGTCTGGAATTCGCTGAAGTAATTAAAAAGCAATGTAATTAAGCATAAAATAATTGAAATTTAATAATTAAAATTCCCAGAAACTTCACCATAAACTAAGTTTTAAAATTAAAATATTAACAAGCTTTTTTAAAAATAAAAAATAGGGTACCACTTGCTTTGTTGTGTTTTAGTATAAAGTTATGACAATTAAAAATAATATGAAATGATACGTTTATACTCTTAATCTAAGAATCTTAGGATCATGAAGAAACCTAATAAATGAAGAGATTGCCAAGATCTACTGAAGCATTAGATGATGTCCAGCAAATGACTCACACATTTGTACTTACAGAGCTTTTAATGAAGTTAGATGATCGAAGGTTCCCTGGGCAAGCAAAGAAAATAAATTCCCTGACAGATTTCTAGGAAATGTGGAAACACAAAACATTTTAGAGATCTTCACAGGGATCAGAAATGCAGATAAAGTACTAATTCATAGAAAAAACATGGAAAGGGAGAGCAAGAACTGCGATGCAGGCAACAAGAGGTCTAGAAAGAATGGCCAGGTGCAGAGTATCAAGAATTTGGGAGTTAATAATAAAAAAGGGGCAGTAAAAAATTCCTACCACAGTACAGGGAGTCATTGACTTACAACCCCAACTGAGTCACAAAAGGAGATCATGTGACACCCCCCCCCCCAGGACACTGTGTCCATTGTAAACTTGTCAAGTGCCTGGATTTTGATCATGTGACCACGGGGATGTTGCAACAGTCATTAAGTGTGAAAAACAGTTGTAAAGTCACTTTTTTCCATGGCATCATAACTTTGAATGGTCACTAAACAAATTGTTAAGTCAAGGACTACCTGTAGTTGTGGAAGAAAAAAGCTTATGGAGGAAAAACAGGGTCTTCTCTGCATCCCTTTCCCAAAGGGACAGCCTCTCCAGAGGTTCTCTGCAATCATGTGAGGAGCCTCTTTTGTTTCTCCCCATCCCCTCTGGCCTGCCTCCAACCAAAATGAAAATAACACAGTAGCTTCTTCATCAACACACATATACACACACCAATCTTCCCTCTTTTTTTATTGAACAAACATTTTGCTTTAAGCGTTTCAGTTCTTTTAATGAAGTAACAGATACATCAAAAGTTACACTTACAGTCTCATGAGGTTTGTCAAGCCTTTAAAAATGTCTGCATTCAGGCATCCTATTTGGTTATTTGTTAAATCTCTGTGAAAAGAAGGAAAAGATATGAACAACTGCTGCATATGCAATATATAACTTTATCAAAAATGACCAATTAATCCAAATTATCCTAGAAAAGTAGAGCAGGGCACTCCCATCTTGGCAACTTTAAGACTTTAAACATAGCTGGCTGGAGAATTCTGGGAGTTGAAGTCCACAAGTCTTAAAGTTGCCAAGTTTGGAGACCCCTGATGTAGAGGATTGGAAGGGACCTTGGAGGTCTTTCAAATACAACCCCCCCCCCGAACAGTAGATCAGTTAATCAGGCAAGATTCAGTAAATTCAGCTTCCTGTGACCTCATTTCCTGTTCTTCTCACCCCTTTCCCAACATCTTCTCTGCACTGGAACATTAGTTCTAGGGCAGGAGGTTGTTGGTAATTCCCAACACTGCACAAATTAAACAAGATGCCCCTCATGCAGAGTTTTAGACAACAAATTAAAGAAAGTTAGGATCACACAAGTCAATTAGGCAATTCATCCACCAGAAGTAAAGCATCGAGTCAAGGAACATTTCTGAGCGTAATTGTACTTAATGGGAAAAAATCTGGTGAATAGATTGACATTGAAGAAATCAGATTTTACAGGAAATCCTACATGCCAGCTGTGTTTATTCTTCATTAAATATATACAGAGTTGAAACTTGTCTTTAAAATGTGTCAACATCAGCTTTTCTAAACTCTTTTACCCTGCAGGGATAGATGAATGAAGATTATACACAATATTCTAAAACAGAAAATGGTTTCAGTTTAAGTGACACTATGTAGACATTACAAGTTGTGCTTGTGGATTACAGCTACCCCAACCTTTCTGTTGCAACATTTCATTTATATCCAAGTTATAATGAGGTCAATACTTACAATCTTTTCAGGGATGTAAGTCCTAGAAAAGCTCCTGGATCTATCACACTAATGAGATTGTTCTTGAGATCCCTGTTTCAAAGGTGTGGGGGGGGGGGAGGAAACACAGAATAGTGCATTAGTAGAAATATTATAACCTTGTGACTGTTTCCCCCCCCCCCCCAAACTCAGCTGGGACTTTATATGTCTAGATAAAGTCTAAGTAATGGAATAGATTTTTAGCTAGGTTACTGATTGGCATCTGCTCTGCCACATTTATAATTAAGATGTCTCTAAATGACATATCCGGATTAAACCAAGAAGTACAATTCCTCTTTCGAGAAGCTTCCCACAAGAAGGGAGGATTCTGGCAGTGCAGAGCAGGGGTGTCCAATTCAAGGGCCCCCACAGGCATGAGTAATGTGGAGCTGGCCACGCCCAGCTTGGCTATGCCCTCCCCCCCCCCCCCCCCCAAGGTTGAACACAACCCTGATGTAGCCCTCTATGAAATCAAGTTTGACACCCAGCATTCTTCTCGAGTTTGAAATTGTTCTGGGCAACCTTTATTGTAAGGGACCTGAGCTCTGAAAAGTTAACAGCACATATTTCTGCCAAGTAACAGCAGAGAGACAACTGCATTGTGAGCTGAAGTGCGTCCTTGGCAGCGTTCCCAAATGCAGCTGCCTGTGTGCAGCCTATCCCCTGAAAGAAAAGAATCTTGTCTGGACCTCCTGTATGTGGGATGCGAGTGGGGAAGAATCATGGAACTCTGTTCAAAGTTATCATTTTAATCATAAAGTGGTCCCATAGTGAGATTAGATGCTAATGCCTCTAGAGTATCAATCAATGATCTGAATAGAATAATTAATATACAATAGTACTGCACTTAAACTTCTATAAAAACACACCTTTGTATCTCTAATTAGAGCAGCTCCTGAAATAGATTCCAATCAATTCTCACATGAGCAAACTATGAAGCCAAATAGCATGCGCACAATTGACTAATTAATGGAAAGCTGTCAATATGCAAGTTGCTAGGTTATGAGGGGATAATCAGGATAATTAACATTTCTAAGAGGCCACATTGATATTCATCAACCCGCAGCTTTAAGCAGCTAACCTTAACCTCTGTTAAAACCTGAGTCACAAATCAGAACTAAGCTATTTACTGGTACACATTCTTGCAATTCTGATGAAAAAGTGTTGCATTTGAGTTCAAGCAAATGAGGAAATGATTGAATCCTTACCATAAGCAACCTTTCAAAGACAGGGATATCACTCTTGGCAGTGAATATATCTTGTAGGCAAAAATATCTCCCTTGGGTTTTACTCTCTGAATGGAGGCCACAAATGAAGGCAACTGTGAAGTTGACCCAGTCATATAATGCAGTGTAAAACTATATGACATGAAGCTACTGAACTACTGACTAAAGAAAATTTGGTACGTAGGCCCAAAGAGATATACCAGTATATACAAAGATACAAGTATAGCAATTATCTACAACCCAGATCAACATTCGGGAGAAAAGTGAATGGCAAAATCACTATACTATGTAACAGCCAAGGCTGTAGAACTTTATACATTCATTTAGCCAGGAGAAAATACATTAAATTTTCAGCATACAGCAAGAAAATATTTTATTTTAAAATATACATTCAGATTCCTTTCCTTAAAGCACATGCAGTCTTTAATTACATAATGGTTTGCTTCTGCTCATTATTGTAATGATTACTTATGTGGTTTAATTGCTAGGAGCTTAAAATGAAAAAAACAAAAGCCAAAGTTGGCATTTCTCTTAAAAGCTGAAAGAATAGAAACATTTATAGCATTTATGACTTGTTAAGTAAGCAGGAAAAAAAACAGCATTCAAGGATCATAAATATTACAAGAAAAAGTCACTATAACAGATGGATAATTACTTAGGCTAATGTGCTTTATTCAAAACATTCTACTGTATTAATATGCTGAATTTCACCACTGCTTGCCAAGGCATTATTGCAGATAAGGAGCCCACATCCAGGTTAAAGAATTTGGTCACAGGATTCCACCTAAAAATTTAACTGATTCACAGTTCCAATCATAAAACCAGTCGTTGGTTAGAAAATCCAAGGGAAACTTGATGAAACAACCCAGAATCCAGAATTTCCGACATTCCAGTCCATCCAGGCCCAAAAACAGCTAACAAAACAGCTCCCAATTTATTCTTCTTGCAATAAAAGAATTGATTTCTGCAAGCAACCTTTATTAATGCCAAAAAATTCCATTTCCACTTCAATTGTCCACAGAACACTATTCTGATAACCAGGTAGCCTTTTGCAAAAACAAGATGAGTGAAAAGGTGGACTCTGGAAGCCATTGGTTGCCTGGCCAGAGGCTTCCATTTATACCATTCTTGGTTGTTCTCCTGAATGGCGTTTCATGAACACTGACATCAGGTGATATAAGAATTGTCTTGCAACTTTCCAAATTTGCAAATTGCATAGTGCAAGCTGCACTTTCTGCACGTGTACACTATATCTGTCTGACTAGACCAACCCTCCTTTTCCCAGAGAGATCGCTCTTAATTGGAGTTATTATTCTTTTCCATCAACCTGGTAGAACACATTTTTGGGTTCTATCTCTTTAATCAAAATCTGTTTGGCTAGTAAAAAGACTCAGATCAAACTCTGATCAAACGGTAGATCAGATAGTTCTAAGGGGTTCATGATTTTTCTCTTACTGGTGTAGATATACATGTTTTGGATATACATGCATTGGGTATATACATGCATTGGATAACAAGCTTTAAGGACCATCTTTGGAAAGACTCACCCAAGCTGTTTGGGAGGGGGGACAATACCTTCTGAAGCAATTAATTGAAGGCTATAAAATATGCCTAGTAGGAAATCTAGTTATTTAAGTACTTCTGTTGGAATATTTTGTTTGAACAAGTTTAATTAAATGTATTTAAAGGCAGGGGGATTTTAGCTTTAAGAATACTAAGCCATGTAATGGTAAAAACTTACAATCGTTCCAGAAGGCTTAGTCCAGCAAAGGAACCATTCTTCAAGCCAGATATCTTATTGTTGCTCAGAATTCTACAATGCAAGAAGAAAATCCATGATTAGAAAAGTCCTTTAACAATATTTAGTACTGTAGTTTGCAAAGATTTCATTCCTTTCTCCAAATCTTAAATCTCATACACTCAATAGGTAAATTGATATACAAGTAATTATGTAATTTATTAGGTGCATAATATGATTAACCATGGTCTTTTAGCCCACCAAGACTCTGACTAAATTCTTAATAAAAAAAGACAAAGGGGAAGTTGAATCTTTTTCACTTCCTTTGTCCCTTTTCTTTTGATTTCTTCTCACGTGCAATATGAAAGGAGAAAGGGTAGAAGTGGTTTGGATAAATTTCAACTAAGGAGAAGAGTAAAACTACTTAAAGAAAAAAAATATTTTCCTCAAGTTAAGCAAACAATGGAAAAGTACATTTTTCAACAAATATTACTAAAACTGCTTGCACAGTTATGCTGTACATAGCAGAGATTGTTTTTAAAAGAATTAACAACACAAGCTTACAGATAAAAACAACCCTAATTTTATTATTTTACACCTTCTAAGATTACATGCAAGCTAACTTTATAACCAAAAGTTTTCTTCATAAAAGCATTTAAATACATATTAAAAAAAAGAAAATCAATACATCTGAAGTAATCCAGTCATAGTTTTCCTTAGTAGAGAAACTCCATGTGAAGTTGGTGACATGAATTTCAAAAAAAGCTTTTCTGAAAAGCAGCCAGTATTAATAACAGCCAAGGATATATACACCATTGCAGAGAAGGGTTTCCTAAGAAAACACACAGCCACATGTACAAGCAGAAAACTTTCTTAAAGAAAACAGTGGCCACATGGAAAGCTTTCTAAAGCAAATATTTTTCTGGGAAGAATTCCAGCAAAAACTGTGAAAAAATATAACTGAAAAAAACCTTCACAGGTTGCTACAGCTCTAATTTTAAAAGCAATTTGCCAATGTTTACAGTATAAATTCAAAATCCAAACCTGTTCACATACAACCCTATTTTTGTTTAAAACATTACTTGTGGCTAGGTTCTGCCTATTCCCCTTGGAACTCTTACATCCTTTCACGCTGCACAACAGCTAAAGGCCCTGTCACATCGGCCGACGGATGCAAAACGTATGCAAAAAGGACACAGCAGACGAGAAAATGTACCATCCGTTGTTATCCGCTCTCAAAAGTGCTCCAAATTTGCATAAACAGAGCGGACAACAACAGAAAGGAACGGATGGGGAGAGGACTTAGCGAGGATGTTAAGCAAATGCCCCACGGAAGCCTAGCGGATGAAAGCGGATGGCACATCCGCAGGGCTTCTGGGGGAGCACAGCGAAGCGGACGCGCAGCGGAAGGAGCGGATGCAGAGCGGATGCCTAGCAGATGATGCGCATGCATCACGGATGCCTAGCGGATGCAAAGCATTCACTGCGCATGCGGGGAGGATGCATTGAGCCAGCCCCGCAGATATAAAAGGATGCAGCTCGCAAGCAGGTCACCATTCAGAGGAAAGACCTGCTGCCAGACACATCTCCAGACAACAACTATGGGAAAGAAGAGGAAGCCTGTGCCTACTTCCTGCCAGCCCTGGCAAGAAGGACAGGGCCACCATCCCACCCCCTGGCAATGACTCTGCTTCTGCTGGGGCTTCTGCTGCTGGAGCTGACCCTGCTGGTGCTGCTCCTGGTGCTGGTGCTTCTGCTGGTGCTTACTCTGTGGTGCTGCTCTTGGTGCTCCTGGTGCTGCTGGTCCTGCTGGTCCTGCTTTTGCTGCTGCTGCTGCTGGTGGTGGTGGTGTGGTGCACCAGCCTCTAGAACTTCAAAGCCCTACTGATGAGGGCCCAAAAGGCCCAGCCAGAGGAGGAAGAGGCAATCGCGCGATAGAAAGAGGCAGTACTCCATCGAAGAGGAACATGAGGATGAGGTGCTCGAATGGCTGAGGGAGAACAAGTACTTCTGGCGGAAGGGACACAGGCTCTATCGAGACACCAAGCGAAAGCAGGCGGCTTGGAGAGAGAAGGCGGAGAGCCTGGGCTACACTTTGGAGGTCCTCCTCGGGTGGTGGAAGCACATGCACACCTGGTACGGGAATCTGCACCTGAAGAAGTCTGGCCAGGCCACGGTCAAGCTCACCGACCGGGAGACCTACGTGATGGCCAAATGCAGCTTCTTGGAGGGTGAGGTCCGCCACCAAGGAGCAGCCCCTCTGTCAACCCTCTCTCTCAGGCAGCCCACAGAGAGCCAGTCCTCTTCTGGCCAAGAGTCAGCTCCTGTGTCCAGGCAGGTATCTGTGGAGTGCCCCATGACGGAGACCCCCCTGACAGCTGCACTCCCCGTGGCGAAGTGCGTGGAGGACCCCCTGACGCAGTTGAAGCAAGTGGAGGCCACTGCCACCAGAGACCAACCCACACCCACCCCTAGCTCCACAGAAAGCAGGCAGAAAGCCAGACCAGAGGGACAGAGCCACACTGTCCTGCTGGAGATCAGGGACACCATCAAAAGCAGCGTAGATCTCCTCTCTCAGCTGGTACACACCGACATACCATCCTCAAACCGCAAGCCCTTCCTCAACTACGTCAACCAGACCCTCATGGACATGTCCGATTCACAGTACCAGGTGATCAAGGAGAGGATAACAGGTCCTCTGCACTACCCTCCAGGCCCAGCTGAACCTGCTCCGACCCAGTCCAGGTCTGCTCCTCTACCCCAGGTGATGTCACAGCCCTTCCAAGGCTTTCAACAGCCCCTCACCTATCAAGGGTACGGCTACCAGGAGTTCCAGCAGCACAGGCAGCCCTTCCAAGTCCAGGCACAGGTTCAACGCACGCCACAGGTGCCACCGATGCCACAGATGCCACCAACGCCTCACCTCGCTCACCTGCAAACCAGACAGCCCCACTACACTCCTCCTTCCTCCACCCCACAGCCAAGCCCAGCCTCAGAACATCTATCGTCGGTACTGGGGCTGACACCCCATGGCATGGAGGAAGGAGCTCTCAACATCACAAGGCTGAGCCAGCTGTCCGAGGGCTTCCTCAACACACCGTCACCTGTTGTCCTCTCGGGGCCAGGCACCGCAGTGGTGCTTCAGACCAGCACTCCAACAGCAGCCACCTCCACAGCACTTGGACCCTTCACCCCTGAGACTGGGCACACCTCTGAGTGACAGAGAAGAGTGCCAGAGACTGGCTGGCTACCTGTAGACTTTATCTTTCCTTGGGACACTTTACTTGGGTCATTTTGCTTTGACAAGTTTGTTATTAATAAAGTTTATCTTTGCTTCACAAACTTGCTTCAGTTCTTTTAGTCAATGAAATCTTGGTGGAAACTTTTAGAAATGGTTTAAGCCTTTGCATGCTTGTGGGATGGGTAAGGATAGCAGTGGGGTGGGCAGGGATACCTGTGGAATGGGTTATAGATGTGGGATGGGTTAGGATAGCTGTGGGACGGGCAGGGATACCTGTGGATGGGTAATAGCTGCGGGATAGATAAACCTCCATTGCAAGCATAGTGGGACTGTATGGTCCACCCTCCCAGGTGCTACACCTTGTGGCCCTTTATTATCAATAACAATTTAATCATTCATCAACACATTTCAACATAAACACAACTCTTTATTAAATGCCCTGTTCATTGTAGGTCCACTCAACATACATGGCACAATCTCATCAGTGTGATGAGACAGGCTGAAGGAAGGATCCATTCAGTATCTACCATCCTGTCTTGCCACTCCACTGCTCCAGCTGGGGAGTTGCACCAGTGTTTCAGGAGGTTGCGCTGCTTCTTCCCTTCACATGAAGCACTGTTGGGGCCTTGCACATCCACAGTATCTATCAGGTTTCGCCCTTGCCTCCATTCCCCAGGCTCCATGTCCCCATTGCCTTGTTGGTGGTCCACAAGCCTGTACTGCAACACTGGGTAGCGGGTGCGCATGAGATTGTGCAGGATGCAGCAAGCTTCCACGATGTTCCTCACCATCTCTGGGCAATGCTGCATGGTGGTGAGAAGTACCTGGAACCTGTTGGCCAGGATGCCAAAGGCATTCTCCACCACCCGTCTTGTCCTGGACAGTCTGTAGTTGAAGATCCTCTCTTCACGGGTGAGGCATCTGGAAGTGTATGGCTTCATGAGGTAGGTTGTGAGGGAGAAGGCGTCATCCCCCACGATGAAGTAGGGCACATCTTGCGTGACGTTTGGCAGGGGGCCTGGATCTGGAAAGCCCATGATGAGGTTGCGTTCCAGCCCCTCCTTGAGGTGACTGGCGTTGTATACCTGGGCATCTGAAGCTGACCCATTGTCTGAAGCATCGATGTACATGAACTTGTAGTCAGCATCAACCATGGCGAAGAGGATGATGCTGAAGAAGCCCTTGTAGTTGAAATAAGTGGACCCTGAGTTGGCTGGAGCTTTGCAGGCCACGTGCTTCCCCCATCTATGGCTCCAACGGTGTGTGGGAAGTTCCATTTCTGATACCACTGCTCTGCAACTTTCTTCCAGCCTTCTTCAGTGGAGGGGCACTGGAGGAGCTCCTCCAGGTATTCTTCGATGATGGCCTGCACCACTTCTCTGACCACAATGCTGATGGTGTTGTGTGGCATCCTCCAGGCGTACTGCATGTTCCTGTATGTGGTCCCGGAGGCCAGATGGCGCAGAGTGAGTGCCACCTTCAGCCCAGGGTCCAGCCTGGGTCTCAGCCTTGGTCAACCTGGGTCTCAGCTGCTCCACAACTTCGTCAAACATGGCTGATGGCATCCTCATGAAGTTCTGGAATGCACAAGTGTCTTCGTTCCTCAGCTCCACCATCAGCTTGTCATACAGTCCGAACTAGGCTCTTCTCACGATCCATCTTCGGACCCAGACACTTCTTGGATGCCTCCTTTTCTTCCCGTAGAACAGGTGAAAGAGCCTGTAGAGGGCTTCGCACTGTTGTAGAACAATGGCGGCTACCAAAAGGAGTGTGCGACGATCCATCGTGGAGATGACTGTATGCTGTGGAAGAGCAAGAGCAAGATCAAGGCTGAAGAAGTCTGCACAGCAGGGCTGCTGGACGGAAAGTGAGATCCAGGTGATTTCTCCCCCTTTTTATAGGAAATATCATTTTTCTGCTCGGTGTCCTTCCACATACTCCAAGCTTCCTCCAGACATCCTAAATATCCGAGATTCGTCCCCTATACAAACGTTTTTTCAGTTTTAATGCTTTATATGCGAGCTGCATCCACTTTCATCCTTTCTACGTCTGTGCTACTAACGCTGCGTGTCCATTCCACGTCCGTTTCGCTTCCTCCGTGTCCGTTTTCCGTTGGAGCGGATGTGAGTTGCATGGATGCGCAGCGGATGCTTAGCGGATATAGCGGACGCGTAACGGATGACGGACGTATAACGGATGTTCCCCGTATGCGTAGTGGATGTAGAACTGACGCGTTGGAGCTCAAAACTTTTTGAGCAGATGAAATGTCAGTAGACGGATGCTGGATGGATAGAGAGTATGAAAAACGTATGCAGTGAGTACAGAACGGATGCATCGCATTAACCAACAGATGGCAAATGTTTCTCTCCGTTTCACATCCTCTTTCCATCCGTTGGTGCAGTGTGACATGGGCTTAAGGAAAAGGGAAGAAGAGAGGGGGTAAAAAGTCATACTCTGGAGGAAGAGATCCTGTCTGAAATAAACTCCATTTCCAAACTCACTTTTATTCTTTGCACTTAATCAACAGCTGCTTAATGTTAAAAACTGTACAGCAATATGTTTGCAAGTACTTGTAGTTATGCTGTATCCATGGCTCCAGTGGGAGATTATTGGAATAGAAAGGTAATGACAATTTTTTTGTTATCCTGCAGGTCTCGCACCCACTTGGAAATAATGTCTGAAAGACTCTCTAACCGCAGTGGCTGCTTTTCAACAAAAAGAAAACAAGGGGGAAAACAATGGCATTTTTTAAAATAAAAATTCTATTTGGGTTTTCACAAAAGATAATACAAATAAAAAACAGACTCCCTCTGATAGCTCCAACCTCACCCCCCCACCAGGCACCCAGGTGAAACCCAGCTTGCTAATGAAGAGCAGCCGTCCCTTTACACGGAGCCAAGCTGCACTAAAAGCCTCCAACACAAGAACAGACTGTTGCCAGCCAATCAAAGCCACAAAACAGACAGAAGAAACCAGGAACACCAATCAA
>BLBF01000039.1:18282484-18335690 GCA_015471245.1 Laticauda colubrina
TATTTATTTATTTATTTATTTATTTATTTATTTATTTATTTATTTATTTATTTATTTAATAAAAGGTCTTTATTGAACAACCAAACACAAACATAAACAAAAAATACATTAAAAATGTTGAACACGGAACAGTCTTCCTAACATCGATCTTTGCCATTACTTTGCTATGCCCAATAATAATAATACACAATTTCATTCTAAAAAGATTAAATACACATATAATCATTCCTTGTTCTCTTGAATCTTCCTCTTCTCTAGCCAACCATAAAATTTGTCCCATATTTTATAAAAATCCAAATCCTCCTTATTTTTTAATTCTTTTGTTAGTTTATCCATTTCTGAGCACATCATAATTTTCCTAAATATTTCAAATTCATTTGGGGTATCTTTTTTCCCATTTCTGTGCGTACACCAATCTTGCTGCAGTAATTATATGGATTATTAAAAAAATGCTTTCCTTGCCATATTTCCACATATTAATCCCTAATAGAAAGAACTCTGGTCTATCTTCTATTTACATCCCATATATTTCTTCTAGCCACTTATGTTATTTTTGCCAAAATTTGGTTTTATTTTTTGAGCTTCTGTCCATTTCAGGGTGAAACCAGTTTATGCTTTGCTCTAAGGCCTTGGTGATTTTTTTCAGCTGGCTGGGTTCACACATAATGTTAAACAATAATTCATGGCTTGCAGGAACAGGGAACAGCAACCTGCTGATCCAGTACCATGCAGCCATGTTACAATTTAATTTAATATGGGAAGAAAGCTATTATATCTTTCACTTCATTGCACCGAAAAGATTGACATTGTGATATTTATTTTTTGCAGTTCGTGATCTCATTGGTTTCAAGGAGTCAGAGGGGTGGAATCAGGTGCCAAGAAGAGATGTGGCAGCCCTGAAAATCTGTCCCAACATGGATCTGGGGATGACACCATGAAGATGACCAGATAAACTGAATTTTAAGAAAACAGAATTGAGAGATCTTGGTGCTTGGATGTATGTATGCACATGTTGCATTACTCAAACTAGGTTAAACATCATCAGCGTTAGTAAGGAGTCGGGTTTTCTTTCAGATCGGGCCCATCAGTCAATGACCATGTCCCAATGAAGAAATGGCCAATCTGTCATCAGATACCTGGATCATATTATCCTATGTGGTGGACATGTGTGGAAGCTAAGAGATATTGGTCTAAGACTCATACATGGCTTGAAAAAATGATAAAACAGCATATAGACTGTTTTATATAGACATATAAACCAGAGATATTTTTATTGGGTATCTTGCCTGAAGGATATAGTAGAGAACTGACGTATTTGATTATAAATGTGTTAATGGCGGCTAGAATTGTATTTGCTAGAAATTGGAAGAGCGAAAAAATTCCAGTAGAGGAAGAGGTGATAAAGAAAATGATGGAATGTGCAGAAATGAGTAAATTGACATTAGCAATCAGAGAGCAAGAAGATAAAGAATATTATAAAATTTGGGATTTATTTTATCGATGGCTAGATAAGAAAATAGAGAAGTAAACTATGTTATGGAAAGAAATAGTATAATATGTAAGATAACATAATGTAATCATGTTATATAATTGAATATAAGGAAATGAATTGTATGATCCCAAGTTTGTTAAAATAGAGATTTGCTCGATAAGAAATATATACACTTTTAGTTGGGTCTAACAACGATACAATAATAACACAGTACAACATAATATAATATGTATAGTTGACTTATGTGATATGAATGTATGTTTAGAAGGGAAGACCGTTTATATTGTGACATTGCACGAAAGAAATGTACCAGCCGACACACTGTATTTTGGAAGATGGTTTTATGTTGATGTTTTATGTTTGTTTTTGTTTGTGTTTGTCTTTTAAATATATATATATATATATAAAAGAAACAGCCAATCAAGTACAGTTAACAGCCCAATCAATTGCCATTGGGGCAGTAGGACCTACAAGGCCATTCTTCTCGACAAGGCAACCCACTAAAACAAAGTTGTCCAAATGTGGCAACCTTCAGGTTTGGTGGATTTCAACTCCCAGAATTCCACAGCCAGCTGGCCTCTGAAGTCCACCCAGTCTTAAAAGTTGCCATGTTTGGAGACTCGCGCACTAGAAATATAAACTGAGAGCAAACTGCTCTCCGCGGAATTACGAGAGGACTGGAAAAGGGCCGGTGTGGTTCCCATCTTCAGAAAAGAGGGGGAAGTGCATCCAGGAAACTCCAGACTTACCTGCCTTGACATCGATGTCTGGAAAGATTCTGGGAAAGATAACCGAGCAATGGATCTGCGAACACCTGAAAACCAAGTCATAACCAGAAGCAAATATGGGTTTATCAAAAATGCCAGGCATTTTTGAAAGAATTCCTTAAATGCTTGAATGAAAAAAAAAAAAATCCCCTCTTCCTCAGTTGGTCATTTGTGTCCCCCTTATTCCCCAAGACATTTTAAAGGAGAAGACATAATTTTTATAACTGGTCCCTAAAGGGGAGTTATAAGTTGAGGCTTTGCAATATTTGACTAATCAATCAGAAAATTATCGAACAGCAAAGAACCAAACCGCTTAGCTGATTCTTCTGAAATGGCCCATCTGGAGGATTTTCTCTCTCTTTTTCCCTCCCACCCCCCTCTCTCTCTTCATGCCAATGCTCTTCAAACCATTAGCAATAAAGGGCGTTAGGCAGGCTCCCTGTTAAGATGAATTTACTATTTAAAAGTGCTTTCAATTTCTCTCCCTCTCCCCCTCCCTCTTTCTCTCTGTGTCCCCTCTCCCCCTCACTTTCTCTCTCTCTCCCCCCTCTCTTTATCTCTCTTTTTCTCTCCCTCTTTCATTCTCTCATTCTCTCTTCCTCCCTCCCTCCCTCTTTCTCTCTCTCTCTTTCCTCCTCCTTTCCTCTCTTCCCCTCTCCCCCTCTCTCTTTCTCCTTCCCTCCCCCTCCCTCTCCCCTCCTCTCTCTTTCTCTCTCTTTCTCTCTCCCCCTCTCTTTCTCTTTCTCTCTCTTTCTCACTCTCTTTCTCTCTCTCTCTCTAAAAGGAAAGCCATGAAATGCCTAGCTTTAGTTAAAGCTAAAATTAGCCATGCTGATTAAATAGATTTTTTTAAATTACTCAACCATTAATCCCTCTTATTGGTTTTTCTTCTTCTTTTTCTTTAAAAATCCTAGAACACCACAATAAGGGCAGGTGACTGAATGAGTCACTCTCGGTGAACTATTTTGGTGAGAGCAAATCTGCTGAATGGCCATTAATCTTGATGGGATCCTCCAGTGATGAGGGCAAGCCGCCACCTGATAAGTTCTTGGCCCAAGTTGTATATCCCAGTTAGCAGGAGTGCTGTGTATAAAAAGCACAGGGGATTAAAAACCATTTGTTAATAGCATAGTGCTTCTCAAAAGCACCTAAAGCCCCTGTCACACTGCACCAACGGATGGAAAGAGGATGTAAAACGGAGAAAAACACTTGCCATCCGTTGGTTAACGCGATGCTTCCGTTCTGTACTCACTGCCTCCATTTTGCTTCCTCTCTATCCATCCAGCATCCGTCTATTGACATTTCATCCACTCAGAAGATTTGGAGCTGCTCAAAACTTTTGAGCGGAAAATGCATCAAACGCGTCCGTTCTGCATCCGCTAGGCATATGGGGGACATCCGTTACGCATCCACTATATCTGCTAGGCATCCACTAGGCATCCGTTCTGCATCCATTACGCATCCGCTATATCCGCTAGGCATCCGCTACGAATCCGCGCAACTAGATCCGCTCCAGCGGTAAACGGACGCAGGGAGGAAGCAGAACGGACGCGGAATGGATGCAGAACGGATGCAGAACGGATGGAGAAAGGATGAAAGCGGATGCAGCTCGCAAAGAAAGCATTTAAAACAGAAAAAAAGTTCGCAGAGGGGACCTATCTCGGATATTAAGGATGTCTAGAGGATGCCTAGAGGATGCAAAGGGACACATAGGGGAAAACCTATACTGTCTATAAAAAGGGGGAGCAACTCATCTGGATCTCACTTTCAGACCAGCAGACCAGCTGTGCAGACCTCTGCAGCCTTGATCTGACTCTTCCTCTTCCACAGCATCCAGTCATGTCCACCATGGATCGTAACAAAGTCCTTTTGGCAGCCCCCATCATTCTGCAACAGTGCAAAGCCATCTACATGCTCTGTGAACTGTACTACGGGAAGAAAAAGAGGCGGCCAAGAAGCGTCTGGGTCCGAAGATGGATCAGGAGAAGAGCAGAGTATGGACTGTATAACAAGCTGATGGTGGAGCTCAGGAACGAAGACCCTCAGGCATTCCAGAACTTCATGAGGATGCCCCCAGGCATGTTTGATGAAGTTGTGGAGTGGCTGAGACCCAGGTTGACCAAGGCAAACACCAACTTCCGGCCCAGCCTGGACCCTGGGCTGAAAGTAGCACTGACTCTGCGCCACCTGGCCTCAGGGACCACCTACAGGAGCATGCAGTACGGTTGGAGGGTGCCACACAACACCATCAGCATTGTGGTCAGAGAAGTGGTGCAGGCCATCATCGAAGAATACATGGAGGAGATCCTCCAGTGCCCCACCACTGAAGAAGGATGGAAGAAAGTTGCAGAGCAGTGGTATCAGAGGTGGAACTTCCCCCACAACGTTGGAGCCATCGATGGCAAGCACGTGGCCTGCAAAGCGCCAGCCAAGTCGGGGTCCACTTATTTCAACTACAAGGGCTTCTTCAGCATCATCCTCTTCGCCATGGTCGATGCTGACTACAAGTTCATGTACATTGATGCTTCAGGCAACGGCTCAGCTTCAGATGCCCAGGTATACAATGCCAGTGACCTCAAGGAGGGGATGGAACGCAACCTCATCGTGGGCTTCCCAGATCCAGACCCCCTGCCCAACGACACGCACAATGTGCCCGACTTCATCGTGGGGGATGACGCCTTCTACCTCATGAAGCCCTACACCTCCAGACTCCTCACCCGTGAAGAGAGGATCTTCAACTACAGGCTGTCCAGGGCAAGGCAGGTAGTGGAGAATGTCTTTGGCATCCTGCCCAACAGGTTTCAGGTACTTCTCAACACCATGCAGCATCACCCAGAGACCGTGAGGAGGATTGTGGAAGCTTGTTGCATCCTGCACAATCTCATGCGCACCCGCTACCCAGTCCTGCAGAACAGGCTCGTGGACCTCCAACAAGGCAATGGGGACATGGAGCCTGGGGAATGGAGGCAAGGGCAAAACCTGATAGACACTGAGGATGTGCAAGGGCCCAACAGAGCCTCACATGAAGGGAAGAAGCAGTGCAACCTCCTGAAACACTGGTCCAACTCCCCAGCTGGAGCGGTGGAGTGGCATGACAGGATGATAGATGCTTGATGGATGCTTCCTTCAGCCTGTCTCATCACACTGATGAGATTGGGCCATATATGTTGGGTGGACCTACAATGAACAGGGCGTTTAATAAAGAGTTGTGTTTATGTTGACATGTGTGGATGATTATTACATTATTATTGATAATAAAGGGCCATTGATAATAAAGTGGCACCTGGGAGGGTGGACCATACAGTCCCACTATGCCTGCACTGGAGGTTTATTTATCCCACAGCTATTACCCATCCCAAAGGTATCCCTACCCACCCCACTGCTATCTTAACCCATCCCACAAGCATGCAAAGGCTTAAACCATTTCTAAAAGTTTCCACCAAGACTTTATTAAAAAAAAAAGAAATGAAGCAAGTGTGTGAATCAAAGATAAACTTTATTAACAACAAGCTGTAAAAGAAAAATGACCCAAGTTCAAGTGTCCAAGTAAAGTCCACAGGTAGCCAGCCAGCCAGTCTCTGGCACTCCTCTTGGTAACTCGGAGGTGTGCCCAGTCTCAGGGGTGAAGGGTCCAGGTGCTGTGGAGGTGGCTGGTGCTGGAGTGCTTGTCTGAAGCACCATTGGGGTGCCTGGCCCCGAGAGGATAACAGGTGACGGTGTGTTGAGAAAGCTCTCGGACAGTTGGCTCAGACCCGTGATGCTGAGAGGTCCTTCCTCCATGCCATGGGGTGTCAGCCCCAGTACTGATGACAGATGTACTAAGGCCGGGCTTGGCTGTGGAGTGGAGGAAGGAGTAGTGTAGTGGGGCTGTCTGCTCTGCAGCTGGGTGAGGACTGGCATGGGTGGCATCATTGGCGTGGGTAGCATCAGTGTCGTGGGTGGCATCGTTGGCGTGGGTGGCATTGGTGGCATCAGTGGAACCGGTGGCAGCGGTGTCATCTGATGACTCTGTGCCTGGACTGGGAAGGGCTGCTGCCTCTGCTGCTGGACCTCCTGGTAGCTATAGCCCTGGTAGGTGAGGGCCTGTGGAAAGCCTTGGAATGGGAGGGACATCACCTGGGGTGGAGGAGCAGACCTGGACTGGGTGGGAGTAGGTGCCTCTGGGTCTGGAGGGTTGTAAAGCAGCTCGGTGATCTGGTCCTTCACCACCTGGTACTGGGGTTCTGCCATGTCCGTGAGGGTCTGATTGACATAGGTGAGGAAGGGCTTGCGGTTGGAGGATGAGGAGTCGGTGTGGAGCAGCTGAGAGAGGAGATCTATGCTGCTCCGGATGGTGTCCCTGATCTCCAGCAGGACATTGTGGCTCTGCCCCTCCGGTCTGGCTCTCTGCCTTTCTGTGGAGGTGGAGCTGGGGGTGGATGCGGGTAGGGCTGTGGTGGACGTGCCGTCTCCTTTCTCCCACCGCACCAGGGAGTCCTCTACGCACTCCACCACGCTTACCACACCTGTCCGCAGGTTCTCCGCTGTGGCACGCTCCACAGAAACCTGCCTGGAGACAGGAACTGACTCTCGATTGGAAGAGGACTGGCTCTCAGCAGGCTGCCGGAGAGAGAGGGTAGTGAGAGGGGCTGCTGGTGCTCCTCGGTGGCGGATCTCACCCTCCAGGAAGCTGCACCTGGCCATGACGTAGGTCTCTCTGTCCATCAGCTTAACCGTGGCTTGGCCAGATTTATTCAGGTGCAGCTTCCCGTACCAGGTGTGCATGTGCTTCCACCAGCCGAGGAGCACCTCCGAAGTGTAGCCCATACTCTCCGCCTTCTCTCTCCAAGCAGCATGCTTCCGCTTGGTGTCCCTGTAGAGGAGGTGTCCCTTCCGCCACAGATAGGTATTCTCTCTCAGCCACTCCAGCACCTCATCCTCGTATTCCTCCTCAATGGAGTATTGCCTCCTCTCCCGTCCCCGCATACGCCTCTTCCTCCCTTTGGCAGGACCAGATGGGCCCTCATCAGAGGGGCTCCCAGGTAGTAGGGGCTGTTCCTCCACACCACCAGCAGCAGCAGCACCAGCAGGATCATCATCATCATCATCATCATCATCATCATCATCACCAGCAGGATCATAATCATCATCATCTTCAGCAGCAGCAGCAGCAGCAGCAGCAGCAGGACCAGTAGGACCAGGATCAGCAGTAGCAGAGTAAGCACCAGCAGTGCCAGCAAGACCAGGAGCATAAGCAGGACCAGGAGCACGAGCAGGACGAGCAGGATGAGCAAGACCAGGAGCACGAGCAGGACGAGCAAGTCCAGGAGTATGAGCAGAACGAGCAGGACCAGCAGGACCAGGAGCAGCTTCAGCAGGGTATGCACCAGCAGAAGCACCACCGCCAGGAGAAGCTTCAGCAGAGTAAGCACGAGCAGAAGCACCACCGCCAGAAGCAGCAGCATCAGCTCCTCCAGAAGCAGAAGCAGCAGAAGCCCCAGCAGAAGCCCCAGCAGAAGCAGAGTCAGGGACAGGGGGCGAGAGGGTGGCCCTGTCCCTCTTGCCAGGGATGGCGGCAGGTTGCTGAGGCTTTCTCTTCTTCCCCATGGTTGTGGGGTTGCTGGCTGGCAGGGAGGCTGGCAAGCAGCCAGGCACCAAGGCTGGCAGGAAGGCAGGCAGGCAGCCACCAAGGCTGGCAGGCAGCCAGGCACCAAGGCTGGCAGGCAGACTGGCTGGCAGGGAGGCTGGAAGGCAGGCTGGCAGCATGGCTGGCAGGCAGGCAGACAGCAAGGCTGGCAGGGAGGCTGGCAGCAAGGCTGGCAGGGAGGCTGGCAGCAAGGCTGGCACCAAGGCTGGCAGGCAGGGCAGGCAAGGCAGTCAATGCGTCCGGCAGCAGGTCTTTCCTCCGAATGGTGACCTGCTTCCGAGCTGCTTCCCTTTATATCCACGGGGCTTACGCAATGCATCCCCCCCGCATGCGCAATTAACGCTGTGCATCCGTTAGGCTTCCGCTGTGCATCCGCTAGGCTTCCGCTCTGCATCCGCTTCATCCGCTGTGCATCCGCTGTGCATCCGCTTCATCCGCTCGGCGTCCGCTCTGCATCCGCTGTATCCGTTCTACGTCCGCTTTGCTGAGCTGCCACGGAAGCCTTGCGGATGTGCCATCCGCTCTCATCCGCTTCCATCCGCTGGGCTTCCGTTCCGCATTCGCTTTCTATCCGCTCTGCGTCCTCCCCGCGTCCGTTCCTTTTCATGTTATCCGCTCTGGTTATGCAAATTTTTGCCCCTTTTGAGAGCGGATAACAACGGATGGAACATTTTTCTTGTCCGTTGTGTCCTTTTTACTAATGTTTTGCATCCGTTGGGCAGTGTGACAGGGCCTTAAATTGGCACTCTTGGGTGAACTCATTGACCTTTTTTTTTTTTTTTAATCTAAGTGAGATTTGATCTTGAGGGTGCTCAGAAAACCAGTAACCGTAGCTTAGATGAGAGTTTTTTTCAAAAAAACAAGCCAACAAGCCACTTCCAGGAAAATGCCATAGACAGAGCATAGGAATGAAGCTCAAAGTCAAGGAGATATTGAAAGAGAGAGAGAGATTTCCTGTTTTAAGTTGATATTTTTTGTTATGCTTAGAAAGCAACTAGATGTCTTCTCTATGGACCCTCCCAAGACCCTCCCTCTTTTCAAATGGACTTTGTTTTTCCTTGAAAATGTTTCTCTTCTCATTCAAGAAGCTTCTTCAGTTCTGACTGAACTTCCTTGGTTTTTTTTTTCCTTGGAAGACATTTTGCTTCTCATCCAAGAACTGAAGAAGCTTCTTGAATGAGAAGCAAAGTGTTTTCAAAGAAAAAACAAGAAAGTCCAGTTGCCTTAAAAAAAAAAAAAAAAAAAGCACTTTTGGGACAGCCATGACCTGGATGACAGAGGATCTCCATAGATGTCCACAAGGGGAAGAATGTTGCTAAGTTGTGGAAGAGAATCAGGGTGTGGTTAGTCTCCAACTGAATGGTGAATTAGTTCCAATTAAACTCAATTTAGTGTAGGATAAAGAAAACGTTTCTGTACATTCTCATTCAAGAACTGCTGCCCCTTGCTAGCAGTAGATCTGGATGCTACTTAGAAAAGAAGACATGATCAAATCCCAATTTAAATTGGGGAAAAAAGAGAAAAAGGAAGCGGGAATTCAGTTCCGTTGAAAAAGGGCTCGATTCTCAAGAAGGGAGATATTATTACCCAGCAAACAAGCATAATGAGCCTCTGTGGCGCAGTGGTTAGAGTGCAGTCCTGCAAGCTACTTCTGCTGCCAGCTGCCTACAATTTGGCAGTTTAAATCCCACCAGGCTCCAAGTTGACTCAGCCTTCCATCCTTCCGAGGTGGGTAAAATAAGGACCCAGATTGTTGGGGGAAATATGCTGACTCTGTAAACTGCATAGAGAGGGCTGTAAAGCACTATAAAGTGATATATAAGTTTAAAGTGTTATTACTATTGCTATTGCTACTTTGGGATGAGTGATAATTTGGAAAGAACAGAGAGGGCATTTTTGGCTTGAATTTCAAATGTCTTGTTGCAGATTGAATAATTGACACTGGTAGCCAAATGGAGTCATTGCATTCCATGTTGTCTCTATTATGGTGTTGTTTGCTTGCTTCTCTTTTGATTTTAGCCTAAAACACATAAGGTTGCAACCATTCCCCCCAAAAATATATATAGAGAGAGAAGGAGTGAAATATCCCATTAGTGAGGTAAAATAGAGGTAACATAAGTTTAACATTATAAAATATGAGGGGAGGAGTCTACAGAATTATAATCTTTAGTCTAAAATCCAAAAGTAGTAAAACTAGATCAGAGGTCTCCAAACTTGGCAACTTTAAGACTTGTAGACTTCAATTCCTAGAATTCTTTGGGAGTCAAAGTCCACAAGTCTTAAAGTTGCCAAGTTTGGGGACCTCTGAACTAGATAGTTGCAGAAAGCTGAATAAGAAATACTAGGATCCATAAGACCCTAGAGCAGTTTAAAAGTACCTTATGGATTCCTCTAATGCCAATCAGTACCTCTTGCAAACCTTCAGACTGGAATCTTCTGCTACCTATATTGCTTATTTCTTTAAAAGTATCCAAAACTTAATAGTTCAGACAATATACTGATTTTTCTTATTTACCCAACATCTCTTAAAAGGTAGAAATGGATTGGAAGGACTAACTGGCCCTTTGCTATCTTCCAGAAAAATATCCAGTGCCAAACTATTGTAGAAAGATAACTACGACAGATCCTAACCATCGGTGGAAAGGAAAATGCATTAATTAACTGAGCACTTTAATGTTATGACTTTTTAAATATCAATTAGCGTATTTGCCCACTGTCTTCCAGGAATTACCTCATTAATTGCTTTATATCACTTTATCAGCCATGAATTTAAATGAGCTGACAGTTTTGTACACACCTACAGGCATATAACTGATCAATACATCTTGCTGGAATCCTTCAGCATCATTGATCATGTCATGTTTTGCTGAATAATTGGCTGGTAAAATTGGTTTTTAGAAACTAATGATTCAATAGGTCATGGGCCATTTCAGTAAGAAATTGAATGTTAAGGATTTTCTTACTTTTTTTCACTTTTTTCCAGCTGTAGGCTTTGAGAATGTTGCATTTCTGGCTGAAAAATATTTTCCCATTACTGAATGCTGGGTCATCTCTGCGTGCAATCTTTAAAGTTTTAGAGAGTAGCTCCAAGTACAGAATGAACTCTTTGTTTGGGTAATTTTTTTATCTTGTATTGCACAAAGCTTACAAAGGAATGTTTTTTTTTAAGAAGGAAAGTCCTTGCCTGGGATCAGCTAAGTTGACCCAGTATCTCTCAATGAAAAATAGAAGATAAGATTTCTAGCTGCCATTGCCTCTCCATCTGAAGGTCTAGAAAAGACCAAATAAACCCTAAGAATTAAAGAGAGATTAGAATGAAGCAAGAAAGACTACAGTAGAAGAAGGGAAGATTTGAAAGAAAAATTTATTGGACAGAAATGAAAATGGAAAGAAACATTGGGCTGCAGAATTTTAAATATTTGTCAGGGTTTTTTTTTTTTAAGCAACTAGCATGATCAATAAAGTCACAGCTGATAGTCAAGAAATGAAGGTGGTAGATAATTTTTTCCCTTGTGATCAAAAACAAATTAAGATATCCAGAGTGTTGCATAAAAAGAAAATTAGCCCCAGTAAGGTTGACAACAGGGAATAAATCACAAAGAATGAGGATATTTCTAGGACAATCAAGGTTAGAAGCACTAAGAGGATATTTCTTTTTCAACTGGCAATATATGATACTAAAGGTGAACATTGAAGAAAAAAATAAAGACACCTTTGAATTATGGATTTGGAGATCTTTGCTAAGAAAACTGCATTTCAATTTTGACTGCATTATTTGGTTCACTGCTGGACCAAATGAAGGTTGAAGTAGCAAAACTTGGCATGCAACTTAAACAGAGGATGGATGCAGAGAAAAGCAACTGAGAGGATTAAGAGACTGAAGGCTGAAACGTTTGAAGAACGGATGCAGGAATTGAATTATGTCTATTTTCATGGAAAGGACTGGGATGACATGATGGCAGCCTTCCAATAAGCAACTGGAATTTCCACGGTAAGGTGATGAACTTGTAAGGTGTCTTATCATGTGACCACATCCCGTAGCATTGGAAATCCTGCCAGTCGAAGTTGCTATCATTAATTGAATCCCACCCGGTCATTAGGTGAGGACTAATCTGAGCCAAGCCATTCCTGGCTTGGTCCCTTTTACCCTGGAACTTCATTAAAGTGTGGGATGGTTTCCTCTTGAATTGTCCCAACCTTCGGTGTTCCTTTGGTGCTCTGCCCAGCAAAGTGGCAATGGTGGCAGGATTGCGGTAGAAACCCAGGGCTTTCAATAATCCCAGCCAGCCATCACTGGTCCTCAGTCAAGGAGAGAAGCAACCTGGAATTAAGGAGAAACTTCCTAACAGTGAGAACAATCAACCAGTGGGACAGAAGTTGCCTTCAGAAGTTGTAAATGCTCCAACACTGGAGGTTTTTAAGAAGAGATTAAACAGCCATTTATCTGGGATGGTAGAGGGCCTCATGCTTGAGCAGGGAGGGCTGGACTAGAAGACCTCCAAGGTCCTTTCCAACTCTATTCCGATTGATTGATTCAACCCCAGCACCGTGAAGTGTCACCACCACTGTCAAAGAGTGCCCAAAAGACAGAGATTGGAAGGAGACAATCAAAAGGGGGCTTTGAAGCACCCACATTTTGATCTAATCACTCTTGGGGGTGCTGCAACAGCCATAATTTGGAGATCCAGGAATACCTAGATACCCTCATTTAAAATAGCAGTGACTTCATGCAGAGATTCTTAAGTGAGGACCATCTCTTTCAGGGGTCTCTAACCCGTCCCCATTTTTCTAAAGAAAAGCAACTCTGTCCCAAGAACATGGATTGCTTTCTTTGATTAACATGTTAACTCCCAAAAGTAAAAGCAAAATTCAGATTTTTGTATTTGGCACATAGAAAATTAATAGCAAACAGGATTTTTTCTTTCTAATATTGGCAATTGCAAGGAAACTTTGCAGGGGAGGGTAAGGGAAGCTTTCAACCATGGTGAAATACAATTACTTGGACAACAAACATCTCCAGAGATAACTCTGTAAATGTATATTTTTCACACCCATGTATTCATTCCCCCCAAAATCCTGTCTGAATCACCAGCCTCTGAGAAAAATGACAGGACGATCACAAATGCAAAACCTATTCTGGGTCTTTCTTTTGGTGAGGAAAAAAAAGTCATCCGAGAAGCAATTCAAACTCCTTGGCATTTGCGGTTGCTGAAAAGAAACCTAATAATTTCCAAGCCATGACATTAAGTGCATAGGAAGTTGCCAAGGGCCAATTTGGATTGAGGAAATATTTACCAGTCCTACGGGCATGATAAACATTGATTGCTATTCAGATTACTATTCACAATGAATATTTCATCTTTTTAACAGGGGAAACATAATCCTAGAACACTTTAGTCGAATAATAATAAATCTGATTGGTTTGGAGCAGACAGATAGATAATTCTCTTCCTCTTCTCTTCTTTTTCTGCTTCCTCTTGTTTTTCATTTTCTTTTTTCTTCTCTCTCCTCTTTTGTTTGGCCAAAGGGATTCTAGGATTCAGAAGCCTAACAGCGGCTGACTAATTAATGTTTCAACAGGGAATCCTAAAATAAACACTCAGTTGTGACAATTTAATAAAAATATTCTTATTCTCTGGTATTAGTGGTGAAAGGAAATCAAAGAACATGGTGTGGCCGCACAAAATCAAACCTGACACTCTCCACCGCATTGAACAACTGAAAGAAATACAGTTAGTCCTATTTTATTGCTGTAGGATAGAATAACAAGCTTTTCCTCCCTTCTTTTTAAGAAGATATTGGACAACCATCTGTCTGAAGTGGCCTAGGCTCTCCTTCTTGAGCAAGGGTTGGACTAGCAGATCTCCAAGATCCCTCCCCCCAAACCCGGTTAAAGCCTGCCAGAGTTTCCCATACAGAATCAACATTTAGTTATTTGAAGTCTCTTCCTGATGCTCCCTTCTTTCCCAGTATTAATTTTCATTTCTTTCTTCTGACTGAGATATCTTCATGCTCCTTTGCGTGAGCCAATCAAAACATTGACACCCCAAGAGTAGGATAGAACATTGTACAAGAAGTTGGGAAAAGGAGTCCATTCTTCAAAATAACTTAACTGTAATTCTAAGGAATGTAAGTCACCTAACAGTTGGGTTGGAAAATATATAAACCAGGATAGACATTTTAATACTGTCTCTTTAAGGAAATGCTAAAATTGTAATTGGGTGTGGTTCCTCAAGTGGCCATAAGATGGAGCCAGAAACCTGGGTTGTTCTGTTGTTGATAGTTGCTAGTTGCTAGCTGTTCTACTCTGTTGAGAGTGTTGCGGTACCTGCATTTCCCTATTGACTGTTGCTGATCCATGTTCTTGGATTTGATGTAAGTCTGTTACTGAACTGTTTTTGATACTGGACTTTGTTATTGGATTATCCCTGGACTGAAAACTGACTGCTTTAACCGTGAATGACTTGGACTGTTTGTTGAACTTTGTTTAACAGTTTTACTGGAAGTAAAAACCTACATTTTCACTATACAGTATATCTGGGTGCTGGTTGTGTGTTATTCTTCACCACTTTCACTATGTCTCCCTGTGTGTGCTCATTATTCTTATGGGGAATTACCTCAACAGTAATGATTTAAAAAGTCAGAAGGGCTGCTCTAAATGGATTAGCACATGGCCAGGAAATCAGTAAGACTGACAAGAGGTGCTAGACTCTTTAGAGCAGTGTTTTCAAATTGGGCAACTTTAAGCTGGGTGGATTTCAAGTCCCAGAATTCCCCCAGCTGGTATGAGTTGAGGTCCATGCATCTTAAAGTTGCCAGGGTCAAGAAACACTGCTCTAGAGACAGCACTTGTCATATCCAGTATATCCAAGAATTCCAGTGTATCGTTTCTTTTTTGGAAAAAAGAAAACTGACCATAGAATAATGGGGTTGGAAGGAGCTCTGGAAGTCTTCTATTCCAGCCCACTACCCATAGCAGGAGATCTTATACTATTCCAGACAAGTGGCTGTCCAGTCTCTTCTTGAAAACCTCCAGTGTTGGAGCACCTACAATTTCCAAAGGCAAGCCTTTCCACTGATGAATTGTTAACAGTTTTCAATTTGTTTAGAAATTAGACTAACAAGGTGAAATTATTCAATTCAGATCACAATTTTTGATTCTTAGCGTTCATTCTGAATGACTTTTTTTCTATTGTTTTTTAAAACATCTAAGCCATCTAACAGAGGCATAGAATCAAGATCAAGGGAAGTTCTAATACCACTCTATCAAGCCTTAATAAGACTACATTTGGAATTCTGCATCCTGTTTTGGTCACCACACTATGAAAAAGATGCTGAGACTTTAGAAAAAGTGCAGAGAAGAGCAACCAGGATGATGAGGGGACTGGAGATTAAAACATATGATGAACGGTTGCTGGAATTGGGTATGTCTAGTTGAATGAAGGACTAGGGATGACATGAGAGCAGTCTTCCAATATCTGAGGGGCTGCCTCAAAGAAGAAGGAGTCAACCTATTCTCCAAACAACCAGAAGGCAGGAGAAGAAGCAATGGATGGAAACTCATCAAGCAGAGAAGCAACCCAGGATTAAGGAGACATTTCCTGATAGAACAATCAACCAGTGGAACAGAAGTTGCCTTCAGAAGTTGTGGGTGCTTCCATCACTGGAGGTTTTTAAGAAGGCATTGGACAACCATTTGTCTGAAGATGTATGTATGAACTTCACTTCCCAGTATTCCCAACATCTTAACATTACCATATTTGAAAACACTCCATGTTAAACCACCATTTGAGCAGCTACCCTAAAGAAGAGGTGTGGGTAAACTTATTTTCCAAAGCACCAGAAGACAAGAAGCAAGGGATGGAAATTCATCAAGGGGAGAAGCAACCTGGGATTACGAAGAAACTTCCTAACAGTAAGAACAATTCACCAGTAGAACAACTTGCCTCCAGAAGTTGTGAATGCTCCAACACTGGAAGTTTTGAAGAAGATATTAGACAACCATTGGTCTGAAATGATATAGGGTTTCTTGCCTGAGCAGGAGTTGGACTAGAAGACCTCCAAGGTCCCTTCCAACTCTTGTTATTCTACTCTGTTCTGTTCTATTTAGATACTAACATTGTTGTGGCCCTGGCAGATTGGTTAACAAATGCTGTTTGTACACTGTTTCCCTTCTACACCTCTCTAAATTCTAGCCTGAGCAACTTCTTGAAGAGACAAGATGATTGGGTTTCTGGACTGGTTGTTGGAAACCATCCTCTCTTCACTGTGGTTGTTGCTCAGGATCTGGGAAGAAAAATTTTGCCTGCATTTTGCCCAGTTTGGATGTCATAGTCCTTCAAAACAGTATTTCTAGGAAAAAACAAACAAACACAACCATCTTGAAGCAGCCCATAGTTTTCAGCGAAGGGAATGGGGGAAGCTCTTGACAGATTCTTCTTTTCCCACTATGAACTTTCTCTGGGCTGTCATTTATCATTTTTCCAAGGTGATTGGCTCTATTACATTCTTCCTGTGTTTCTAATTTTTCCGCTCCTCCCACTCTTCATACCTGAAGATCTAATTAATCTGGCTGTCCCTCCTTCTTTCAGAACTTTAATGAAGGTGCTAAATAGATTGCAAGCGATGCCATCTTCTCCGCCATGGATTAATGATTTCTGCACCCACCCCAAATCTGTTGTTTTCCTCCACCTTCATCTCCGTCAGCCAAACCTGTTTATGAACCATTTAATGCAATTTTCAGAAGACATTCTAATCAGCGTGTTCATTAAAAGTGTGCTGTTTTATTTGTATGCTTGTTTCTGCTGTTTTGAGTTCTCTATTTAATATTTGCATAAGAAAATGCAACCCACTAGACTAAATTATTTTGTTTCAGTCTCCAGGGGCTCGGTTTTTATCTTCACCATAAATCAAGACAACAATGGTGGATGTAAATTGACAATAAAAACTACACTAGTTTTCTGGTCGACTTTTACAAAATTCCCTTGGTTACTGATTCCAAAGTATTGGAAATGTTATTTCCATCTGATTAAATAGGGAAACTATCCAAAGTATTTTTCCCCCACTGCAAACTAAAATCTAGTTTTCAAGGCCAATAGGCTTATCTTAAACTCATATGTTGACTTAAAAGTTGGGTCATGGAGATTTCTTCTCAAATTGTGCCTCTGTTTTTGGCAGTAACTCATAACAGTTCATTGAATGAGGAATAATATATGCATGTAATTAATAAAACCATGTAGAGCTGACTAAAAGTTGTTCCATGCAAATCTGGTTGTTTTAAAATTGCTAGGCAGACACTCTTGAAGTTTCTGGTTTTAATCATTTGGAAGAAGCTGGCTAAACTTATCTATGCATAAAGCTCTGGCCCAAGTCAAACTTAATGGCAGTTTAAATCTGCTTTCTGGGAAGACAAATTTTTAGGCTTCCATGAAAGGAAAGATAGCCAAAGTCCACAATGCATTTAAAAGTTTGCTCTCCTCTCCACACACCACACACTTTTATAGCATGACTGTATGTATGAATGTATACATGTATGCATATATGTGTATCTATGAGCATGGATCTATATGGGAGTTGTTTTAATACTATAATAGAAGTGGAATAATATTTTCAGTATCCAGATAATGCCATTGCTATAGTGCCATCTGCTGCGTATTTTAAAAACATCTTAGCTTGTGAAGTCCTTTGAGTTTCAATTTGAATGAAAAAAGCTTCTTTCTTCTTAGAGAGCTTTATTGACAGTTGCAACCAAAAGTTTATCCTCTGTTTTGTTATCAAAAGGCATTTTATTGAGGTCTGGTGTAAAAAGGATTGCATAGATATTCATCTTGAAGATTAGCTGATATTTAATTTATAAATGGTTCTGAGCCATGAAGTCCCTTTAACTTTTCAGAGAAGGAGCTCTGAACAGCATTAGTGATAGAGTCAATAATTACATTCTTTAATTAAGCATTACATTCTTTAACTAAGCATTAGTCATAGAGTCAATAATTACATTCTTTACATTTTCTTTCAGGGGCATTGCTGGAACACACCAAATTTAGGATGTAGCAAAATATCTTGCCTGGAAAAAAGCTAGGTGCATGGATTCATTTCCACAACCGTTTTTATCTTACGACAAGAATTGCTAAACCTGCATCTTAAATCAGTTACTGCGTATATAACTAGCTCCATGTAGTTTTCTTGAGAGTAATGCCAAAGTAATTTGCCAGTATTTAGCATATTTTAGAGTACCAGTATAGCACCAGTATAAAAAAGTGACAACCAGCACATTGAATTGCATTCTGAAAGACACTGGCAAACCCAAACACCTCTTGGGGGAATGATATTTTATGTGATGAGAAGCTACTACTCATAACAAAATAAGAGTTGGAGGTCTTCTAGTCCAACCCCTGCTCAAGCACTACACCCTATACCACTTCAGAGAAATGGTTGTCCAATCTCTTCTTTAAAACCTCCAATGATGGAGCACCCACAACTTCTGAAGAAAAGCTGTTTGGTTAATTGTTCTCACCATCAAGAATTTATCCTTCTCTTTAATAAGTTTTCATCCATTGTTTCTTGTCCTGCCTTCAGGTGCTTTAGAAACTAGCTTGACCCCTTCCTCTCTGAGGCAGCCCCTCAAATATTGGAAAACTGCTTTCCTGCCTCCCCTGGTCCTTCTCTTCACTAGACTAGCCAGGCCCAGTTCCTGCAACTGTTCATTGCATGTTTTAGTTCCCTCATCATCCTGGTTGCTCTTCTCTGCACTCTTTCTTGAGTCTCAACATCTTTTTTATAGTGTGGTGACCAAAACTGGATGCAGGACTCTCGGTATGGCCTTACCAAGGCATTCTAAAGCAGTATTAACACTTCACCTGATCTTGATTCTTTCCCTCTGTTAATGCAGCTTAGGATTGCATTGGCTATTTTGGCTGCTGCTGCACATGGCTGGCTCATATTCAAGTGACTGTCCACTAGGACTCCAAGATCTCTCTCCCAGTTACTGCTATTGAACCTATTCTATATCCATGCATTCTGCGGTCACATTCTGCCCCAGTTGGAGCATTCAAATGCTCTTCGGAGGCATTCCATGCAAAATGCACTGCAGTCTTCCTTATGGAAGGTCATGAGAGCATAGGTGACGGTGAGCAGGGCCTCTTGGTTCAGGAGGGCTCAACTGGTGCCCAACCAGATCTCCTAGTCAAGGCTGCCCCCACCTCTTCCTGTTCTTCACACCCCTCTTTCTCCAAACTAGCCTTGCCCCTCATCCCTACATTGGAGCCCAAGTGCCCAAAAGGACCCTCAGTTTTCCTCACATATCCTTCAAGCCTCCTCTAAAGTCCTTCATCAGAGATGGTATTCAGCAGGTTCTGACCAGTTCTGGAGAACCGGTAGCAGAAATTTTGAGTAGTTCAGAGAACTGGCCAATTCCACCTCTAACTGGAGATTTTACAGTATCCTTCCCCTGCTACGTCCACCGAGCCATGCCCACAGAACTGGTAGTAAAAAAATTGAATCCCACCAACTGATCTACAGACTAGAACACTGGGCCGTATCTAACAAAATGAAATTCAATGTAGAGAAAAGTAAAGTCCTACACTTAGGCAAGAAAAACCAAAAGTACGCATATAGACTGGGTGCAACCAGGCTCAATAGCAATAATTGTGAGGGGGATCTTGGAGTCTTAGTGGACAACCAGCTAAACAGGAGCCAGCAGTGTGCAGCAGCAGCCAAAAAAGCTAATGCAATCCAAAGTTGCATTAACAGAGGGACACAATCAAGATCAAGGGAAGTACTAATACCACTCTATAAAGCCTTAGTAAGACCATACCTGGAGTACTGCATCCAGTTTTGTTCACCACATTATAAAAAAGATGTTGAGACTCTAGAAAAAGTACAGAGAAGAGCAACCAGGATGATTAGGGGACTGGAGGCTAAAACATACAACGAACAGTTGCAGGAACTGGGCTTGGCAAGTCTAGTAAAGAGAAGGACCAGGGGAGACATGATAGCAGTCTTCCAATATTTGGGGTGGCTGCCACAGGGAAGAAGGGGTCAAGCTATTTTCTAAAGCTCCTATAGGCCAGACAAGGAAAAACTCCCCTTGTGCCTTGCTGTTCTGGTGTGTAATGCTCTATAGCATCGTTTTGAGGGAAGGAGTTGAAACAGGATGGAAACTGAACAAGGAGAGATTTAACCTGGAAATAAGGAGAAACTTTCTGACAGTGAGAACCATCAATCAATGGAACAGAAGTTGCCCTCAGAAGTTGTGGGAGCTTCATCACTGGAGGCTTTCAAAAAGAGATTGGACTGCTATTTGCCAGAAATGGTGTAGGGTCTTCCGCTTGGGTGGGGGGTTGGACTAGATGAGCTAAAAGGTCCCTTCCAACTCTAATTATCTGTTATCTGCATTCAGTTTTGGTTACACATGGGTGACCAAAGAGGGCTGTGATAATATCCTGGACATAAACTGTTTCAACTCCTTCCCTCAAAACGATGCTGTAGAGCATTACACACAGAACAACTAGGCACAAGGGGAGTTTTTCCTGAAAGCCATCACTCTGCTAAACAAATAATTCCCTCAACACTGTCCAACTATTTACAGAGTCTACACTACTATTATTATTCATCTTCTCATTACTCCTTATTGCCTATCCCCTCCCACCTGTGACTGTATGACTGTAACCTTGTTGCTTGTATCCTTACAATTTATATTGACTATTTCCTAGTATGATTTGATTGCTTATTGTACCCTATGGCTATCATTAAATGTTGTATCTAATGATTCTTGACTCTTGACGAATGTATCTTTTCTTTTATGTACACCGAGAGCATTTGCACCAAGGTAAATCCCTTGTGTGTCCAATCACACTTGGCCATAGAGAATTCATTCATTCATTCACATCACAGAAAAGATGTTGAGACTTTGGAAGAAGTACAGAGAAGAGTAACTGAGATGATTAAAGGCCTGGAGACTAAAACATGTGAAGAACAGTTGCAGGAATTGGGTATGGCCAGTCTACAGAAAAAAAGGACTAGGTGGGACATAGCAGTAGTCCAGTAGTTGAGGGGCTGCCACAAAGAAGAGGGAGGGGTCAAGCTATTCTCCAAAGCTCCTGAAGGCAGGACAAGAAACAAGGGATGAAAACTCATCAAGGAGAGAGAGATGTAACCTAGAACTAAGGAGAAACTTCCTAACAGGGAGGACAATCAACCAATGGAATAGAAGTTGCCTTCAGAAGTTGTAGGTGCTTCATCACTAGAGGATTTTAAGATAAGACTGGACAGCCACTTGACTGAAATGGGATAGGGTCTCCTGCTTGAGCAGAGGGCTGATCTAGAAGACCTTCAAGGCCCCTTCCAGCTCTATTCTGATTGATTGATTGATCACCTCCATGCCACAGAACAACCCACAGCAGAGAAAAGCACAAGGTCCTTAAAGACCACCTCATGAGTTCAGTCCAGGACCGCTGACCTCCTAGATTGCAGCTCCTCCTATAACATTATGCTGGCAATACACTTAAGAGAATCGGGGATGGGGGGAATGTGAGGTGTGCATCATTGCAGCCCATAACGACATTTTAAATAGTGACCTCTATCAAAGGCGTTGAAATCACTAGCAACTATCTTTAAACCACCAGGATGCCAAAAAAGAAAAGAAAGAAAAGAAAGAAAAATGATGCAGAGGTTGCAAAAGCCGAGTGTAAAATGTAATTTGTGGAAACCTTTGCTGTTTCCCCCAAACGGCCTCCGCCCACCCCACTCCTGAAAAGAAGTGAAAAGCAGATATTTTGCAGAGATGCAATTAAAACATTAATTCACACCTTCTCTCTATATGCCCGAGGCCATAGTTTAGAATGGCATTTCCTTGCTTTCAAAGAGGCTCCCAGGACCTTCGAAGGACAAGCTAAAATGGTTGTTTTCTGGAGGAATCCATCTTGTCTGAACTTGGGATGTCTTTTTTAAAAAATAAAATAAAATAAAAATTAACCTATCTACCCGTTTGGAAATCACTTTGGCAATCTGCAAGTAAACCTGGATTGTGACAGATCCCTGACCCCCACCAATTAATTCATGGACTTAAAAAAAGAAAACTCCAATTCCGTATCTTTGTATTTAGACTTTTCATCTTTACGAACTCTGCAATCTACAAGGCTACAGGATCCACGAATACAGGATCTACGAGCTACAGTGATCCTGAAGGATCGATGCTCTCAGGCCTTGCAGTTTTCTTTTGTTGTGGTTTTCTTCACATTTATTGGGACATTTCCCCCCTCCCCTTCCAGATTACAGCCCCCTGACAGTATGAATGAGGAAAATAAGAGCCACCACTATATATTCTGCTATCTGAGGACAGATCTACAGATTCAGAGAAACACGGAGCTGCCCCAATAAATATCAGTCTGGTGTCAAATCCTTCATTTTTTCCCCCTTTCTTCGCTCTCTTGAAAAATATATTGCAGCTCCTCCATCTCCTCACATCCTGATGCTGGGCTGTTATTTATCCTGACATCATCTTGTCAACAGAGGGGGAGAATATAATAAGAGATGTCTCACAGAATCCAGGATGACCCATACAGACACAATTTGGATGATGACTTGATGGGAGTCAGATCTTATTTGCTACTTATTGCGTCTTATTGTGCATAATGTTCCCTAATACATAAAGTCTTGCCGTGGCATTTAAATGTCCCTGCAGCTGCGCATCATGTCCCCCTGGTCTTTTTTTAAAGCTCTTTTTATACAAAACTTCCCCTCAAAGGATGGGAGGCTGAGTCAGCCTTCAGCCATTGAGAATCAAATTCCAGACTGGTGTGCAGTGCCCTTCCATTTTGAGGGAAGGAGTTGAAACAGTTTACGTCCAGGATGTGAGGGGTCCATAAGTATTTTCACAGCCCTCTTTTTGACTGGTCCTCAATGGAACTTTTACACCTTCCCTGCATGCCTTTTCCGCGTGTCAAAAGTGCAAAGATCTCTTCATTTTTAACCAGGAGGCTGGGATGCAGCCGAGGAAGGAAGGCACCAGCAATTGGGACACGTTCTCCCATCAGGGAGGAGAGCCAGACCAGCGAGATAGCCAGTGGCGGTTACACTCTGTGGGAGGAAGGAAGGAAATGTATCAAACAGCTTGGATGGACTCATTATCGTTTTTTCTGTTTCCCAGTCACGTCTGTTACCTGATGGGATGACAGGTGTCATCAACCAGAAAGGCAATTGTTCCTTTAAAATGGAAACTTGGGCTGCCTTTAATTCAAGATTATTGCCGCAGTCTGGCATAATTAATCCAGTGTCCGAGTCTGCGGTGCCTATTTGAAACGGCAACTTTGTTGGTGGTAATTATGGAATTTATATGTTAAATATATAGATAGGTACATCTTGGCCTAATTAATATTCCAGCGTACTTCTGGTAATGTCATCTGTGGAGATGAGATTAGAATTAGGATATTTTAATTTACTTATTTTAACTTTAACGTAAGTTAAAATTTAGTTTGAATACTGCCCGTCGATAGATATCGTTCCTTTTCTGTACCAAGGATGCTATTAGCATTGTGCAGAAATTCCAAAGTCAAAAAAATAAAGACAGCAAGAGGACAAAGAAAAAAGGGAACTGGCAATGTGTGTTCTGAGACGGGGAGAGACAACAACAGATGAAAGAAAAATGCCAAAGTATCAATATGCACTGTTTGGTTGGATCCAAAGAGAATTGACAAAAGCTGTGTTTTACAAACATAATTGCTAATCCTTCAGTGAGAAGGTTTTCAGTGTTGGTCTACAGAAAAGAAGAACCAGGGGAGATAGGATAGCTATCTTCCAATTTTTGAGGGGCTGCCAAAAAGAGGAGGAGGTCAACTTATTTTCCAAAGCACCTGAAGGCAGGACAAGAAGTAACGGATGGAAACTAACCAAAGAGAGAAGCAACCTAGAATTAAGGAGAAACTTCCTAACAGTGAGGACAATTAACCAGTGAGACACCTTCAGAAGTTGTGGGTGCTCTCCATCCTTGGAGGTTTTCAAGAAGAGACCGGACAGCCATCTGTCAAAAATAGTGCATGTCTCCTATGAGACCTATACTATTTGGACTAAATGACCTCCCAGGCACCTTCCAGCTCTATTTCTATTAACCTGTGCAATACTTAATGCTGTGGTTCCAGCAAGAATTAGCACAGGGATCGCATGTTTGAAATAACTATTCAACCCAACCTCCCCATTCAAAGAACATCAGAAGAGCCCAGGAGCTAGATCAAGTCACAGGTTTATCGCCAGTGGTGGGATTCAGCCGGTTCAGGCCGGTTCACATGAACCAGTGGTAAAAATTCTGACTGGCCCCATCTGCCCCACCCCTCCCCACCCTCTGGGAGGAACTCTGGGAGTTGAAGTCCACAAGTCTTCAAGTTGTCAAGGCTAGAGAGCCCTGTTCTAGTTAGTGGCCTTTTTGCCAGAAAAGAGTTGGAAGATGAGGGGTTTTGTTTGTTTTTATTGAGGACTAAAAGACCTCAATAAATGGCAGCAGTTTACAGATAGAAATCAAGACAGACTTTGCTAGTTGACAACTCTTCAATCCAGAAGCAGTGACTCCATATTTTTTTAATGCTGGAGCAAGAGGACACTTTCAATAGGCACTTCTAAGACCAGAGTCAGCAAAATCCTCCTGTTTACTGATCCAGTTGTCCTCTTCTTTTTTTTTTTTTTTTGAGCAGAAAAAAGAAAAGAAAAATATTCTCCCGCTAGGTTCTCACGGTAAACATTCTGATTAATATTATGAACTTTCAATTTATTCAAAGGGCACCGGGAGCTCTTCTAGTAGGTTGCTTTTCATTGCCCAGGATCTCACTTCTCCTGAGCGGTGATCTGTTGAAATGATGGCAGCTGCCAAGTTTGGAAAGGCCACGGTCCCATCTACATTGGGTTGGGGTGTGTGTGTCGGTTTTTCTTTTTCCCCCTTTTTTTCCAAGAGCAGGAAGAGAATTAGAAATCTCAGTGTAATGCCGTTTTTTAAAAGCCTCCCAATTTGGCATCTCAAATAAAAGGCACCTTGGCTTTCCCTTTTTTTCCCCTTCCCCAATTCTTTTGTGGCAAGGGGGAGTTCAGGTATATGAGTTGTGTCATTATTTATTTTTACACTTCCCCGAAAATACTTTACATTAAAACTTTCCATCAGTGAAGTTTTACCGTAATCTTTTGGAAAGGTAAAATCCTCCATGAAGAGATGCTGGAGGGGTTATTATCATGAAGGCCGTCATCTGCACTTTGCAATCGCAGTGAATAGATAGTCCCATTGTCCGCTTTGGAAGCCATGTTTTGCTTAGATGCTTCCATGCTGCCACATTTTAGAGCCTGGGAATTTGGGAGGAGGGATTTCATACAATGGGGAAAGTTTAGACATAACAACATTCTTCTCATAAGGTCAAGGACAAGTCACACTGCACCCTGGAGTGGTTAGAGGGATGTCTCTAATTGGGACGATTGGTGATTGGACCATGAGATGGACTGATGGGTGCAGGGGATGATGGGATTTTGATTTTCAATTATGAAGGGAAAACCTGGAACTCTCAGATTTGAGTTTTCCCAGACATGCCAATCCGACAACTCTAATAAAATGGAACTTTGAGAAGATGCTTGTCTCAGAGTTTATTGCTTTGGAGTGAGTAAGTTCAGTAGTGCGTTTTAAAAATTGTTACCACCGATTCAGTGGGCATGGCTTGGTGGGTGTGCTTTGCATGCACACACACACACACTGTGCACACACATGTGTGCCAAACGTGCACTTTGCACAGGTGCAGAGGCATTTTGACTCATCCCCTGCAATCCTGCACCCTCCCTGTTGCTTCAGCAGCTGCCACACAGCAAATTGCCATGTTGCGCAAAGCAGCTGCACTTCAAAAGCAGGACATAAAGGTGAGTATGGGAACCCCGGGCAGGCAAGTGGGCTCAACAGCAGAGTGGCGGAGAGGACTGGCTCAGTCTCCACTGCTCATCGCTGCTACTGGCTTGGCAGAACCGGACCGAACCGGTAGAATACCACAACTGGGTAAGTTAGGACACTGACACCCATTTTACAGTGCCGTTGTAAGGTTGAAAAAGTCACTAAGTGAACTAAGTCAAGGACTACCTGTGTTATCCTCATCAACATCAAGAACAAGCTCTAAAGAGAGGAAAATGGGCCTCTGGCTTTCTGTGGAAGCCCACGCAATGTCTGGTGGCTTCTCATTCCATCGGAAGCTGGATTACAAACAGGACGGCTGGCAGGCTTGAAGTAGGGCCAGCCATATGGTGCAGCTGTGAGAGCAGAATTATTTCAATACCCAACACTGTCTGGATCAAGATAATGCAGAAAAAGACATCTGGCCCTCGTGTGTGAGCATGAATGTGTGCGCACGTGCGTTTCAATGTTTTGTGAACAGAAATCCAGAAATTTATTTTATTTTTCTTTTAAAAATAGTTCTGTGTTAATTGGTGTTAATCACCAGGTGCTTTCACACCAGAAGATATTGCTTGGAAATCTGCTGGTAATTAAATAAAACAGACTTGCAGTTTTGGCTTTGATTCCAACAAGGAACCAGAGATGGAGGAAAACTTTGACGAAAGGAACTGTGGGCAACCCTTGAAAGCAATGGTGTCTTCCTGGGGTCGCATGGCTGTCATTGCAGGGTCCCCAAGTCCCTAAGGAATTAGGTAGGCACTTTAAAAGTACCATGGACATATTTTTACATTTTGAGGATCATCTTTTGCGAAGCCAAAATAGCTCTAAATCCTATAGGGTTAAATCCCAAAGGTGTTTTTTTTCTTCAAGAGGCAACTGGACTTGGCAACTGAAACCAGGCTCAATAGCAGCAACTGGGAGAGGGATCTTGGAATGCAGCCAAAAAAGCCAATGCAACCCTAAAGCTCATGTCACACTGCCCAACGGATGCAAAAAGGACACAACGGATGAGCAAAATGTTCCATCCGTTGTTATCCGCTCTCAAAAGGGGCAAAAATTTGCATAACCGAAGCAGATAACACGGACGCGGGGAGGACTCAGGGCGGATGCAAAGCGGATGCAGAATGGAAGCCCAGCGGATGGAAGCGGATGGGAGCAGATGGCACATCCGCTGGGCTTCTGGGGGGCCTCAGCAAAGCGGACGCGGAACGGATACAGCGGAAGCACAGCGGACGCGGAACGGATGAAGCGGATGCACAGCGGATGCACAGTGGAAGCCTAATGGATGCCTGGCGTTAATTGCGCATGCGGGGAGGATGCATTGCATCAGCCCCGCGGATATAATGGAAGCAGCTCGGAAGCAGGTCACCATTCAGAGGAAAGACCTGCTGCCGGACGGATTGGTTGCCTTGCCTGCCCTGCCTGCATGTCTGCCTGCAAGCCTTGGTGCCAGCCTTGGTGCTAGCCTTGCTGCCAGCCTTGCTGCCAGCCTCCCTGCCATCCTTGCTGCCAGCCGGTCTGCCTGCCAGCCTTGCTGCTTACCTTCCTGCCAGCCTTGGTTCATGTCTGCCTGCCAGCCTTGGTGGCTGCCTGCCTGCCAGCCTTGGTGCCTGCCTCCCTGCCAGCCTTGGTGCCTGCCTCCCTGCCAGCCTTCCTGCCAGCCTTGGTTCCTGCCAGCCAGCAACCCCACAACCATGCGGAAGCACAGCAAGCCTCAGCCATCTGCTGCCAGCCCTGGCAAGAGGGACAGAGCTACCATCCCGCCCCCTGGCCCTCACTCTGGTTCTGCTGGGGCTTCTGCAGCACGGGCTCGCTCTTCTGGGGCTGGCGCTTCTGCTGCTTCTGCTTCTGGAGGAGCTGATGACAAGCACTCCAGCACCAGCCACCTCCACAGCACCTGGACCCTTCACCCCTGAGACTGAGCGACCAAGAGGAGTGCCAGAGACTCATTTTTGTTTTATAGCTTGTTGTTAATAAAGTCTATTTATGATTCACACACTTCCTTCATTTCTTTTTTTTAATCGTCTTGGTGGAAACTTTTAGAAATGGTTTAAGCCTTTGCATGCTTGTGGGATGGGTAAGGATAGCTTTGGAATGGGTTAGGATACCTGTGGAATGGGTAATAGCTATGGGATGGGTTAGGATAGCAGTGGGATAGATAAACCTCCAGTGCAAGCATAGTGGGACTGTATGGTCCACCCTCCCAGGTGCCACACCTATGGCCCTTTATTATCAATAATAATGTAATAATTATCCACACATGTCAACATAAACACAACTCTTTATTAAATTCCCTGTTCAACATACATGGCCCAATCTCATCAGTGTGATGAGACACGCTGAAGGAAGCATCGATTAAGCATCTATCATCCTGTCTTGCCACTCCACCACTCCAGCTGGGGAGTTGCACCAGTGTTTCAGGAGGTTGCGCTGCTTCTTCCCTTCACGTGAGGCTCTGTTGGGGCCTTGCACATCCTCAGTGTCGATCAGGTTTCGCCCTTGCCTCCATTCCCCAGGCTCCATGTCCCCATTGCCTTGCTGGAGGTCCACGAGCCTGTTCTGCAAGACTGGGTAGCGGGTATGCATGAGATTGTGCAGGATGCATCAAGCTTCCATGATCCTCCTCACTGTCTCTGGGCGATGCTGCATGGTGGTGAGAAGTACCTGGAACCTGTTGGCCAGGATGCCAAAGGCATTCTCCACCACCCGCCTTGCCCTGGACAGCCTGTAGTTGAAGATCCTCTCTTCACGGGTGATGTTTTTGGAGGTGTAGGGCTTCATGAGGTAGGTTGTGAGGGAGAAGGCGTCATCCCCCACGATGAAGTAGGGCACATCTTGTGTGTCATTGGGCAGGGGTTCTGGATCTGGGAAGCCACGATGAGGTTGCATTCCAGCTCCTCCTTGAGGTGACTGGCATTGTATACCTGGGCATCTGAAGATGAGCCGTTGCCTGAAGCATCGATGTACATGAACTTGTAGTCAGCATCGACCATGGCGAAGAGGATGATGCTGAAGAAGCCCTTGGAGTTGAAATAAGTGGACCCCGACTTGGCTGGAGCTTTGCAGGCCACGTGCTTCCCATCTATGGCTCCAACGGTGTGTGGGAAGTTCCACTTCTGATACCACTGCTCTGCAACTTTCTTCCATCCTTCTTCAGTGGAGGGGTACTGGAGGAGCTCCTCCTTGTATTCTTCGATGATGGCCTGCACCACTTCTCTGACCACAATGCTGATGGTGTTGGATGGCACCCTCCAGCCGTACTGCATGCTCCTGTAGGAGGTCCCTGAGGCCAGGTGGTGCAGAGTGAGTGCCACCTTGAGCCCAGGTTCCAGGCTGGGCCGGAAGCTGATGCTCTGCTTGGTCAACCTGGGTGTCAGGCGCTGCACAACTTCGTCAAACATGGCTGGAGGCATCCTCACGAAGTTCTGGAACGCCCGAGTGTCTTCGTTCCTGAGCTCCACCATCAGCTTGCTGTACAGTCCGTCCTCTGCTCTTCTGGCGAACCATCTTTGGACCCAGCCTCTTTTTGGCTGCCTCTTTTTCTTCTCGCAGTAGAGTTCACAGAGCCTGCAGATGGCTTCGCACTGTTGCAGAACGATGGTGGCTGCCGAAAGGACTTTGTTACAATCCACGGTGGACATGACTGGATGCTGTGGAAGAGGAAGAGCCAGATGAAGGCTGCAGAGGTCTGCACCGCTGGGCTGCTGTTCTAAAAGTGAGATGCAGATGAGTTGCTCCCCCTTTTTATAGGAAAGATAGGTTTTCCGCTAGGCATCCTCTAGGCATCCTCTAGGCATCCTCTAGGCATCCTCTAGACATCCTCTAGACATCCTTAATATCCGAGATAGGTCCCCTCTGTGAACGTTTTTTCTGTTTTAAACGCTTTGTTTCCGTGCTGCATCCGTTCTGCATCCGTTCCGCATCCGTTCCACTTCCTCCCTGCGTCCGAGTGGATGCGAGTTACGCGGATGCGTAGCGGATGCCTAGCGAATATAGCGGATGCGTAACAGATGCCTAGCAGATGCGTAGCGGATGCAGAACGGACGAACTGGATACATTTTCCGCGCAAAAGTTTTGGGCAGCCCAAAACTTTTGGAGCGGATGAAACGTCAATAAACGGATGCTGGACAGATACAGAGGAAGCAAAACGGAGGCAGTGAGTACATCGCGTTTTCCAACGGATGGCAAGGTTTTTTGTCCGTTTTACATCCTCTTTGCATCCGTTGGTTCAGTGTGACATGGGCTTAAGTTGCATTTACAGAGGTACACAACTGAGATCAAGTGAGGTGCTAATACCACTCTATAAAGCCTTAGTAAGACCACATCTGGAATACTGCAGTTTTGGTCACCACACTATAAAAAAAGATGTTGAGACTCTAGAAAACATACAGAGAAGAGCAACCAGGATGATGAGGGGACTAAAAGATACGATGGACGGTTACATGAACTGGGCATGGCTAGTCTAGGGAAGAGAAGGACCAGGGGAGACAGGATAGCAGTCTTCCAATATTTGAGAGGCAGCCCCAGAGAGGAGGAGAGGGTCAAGCTATTCTCCAAAGCACCAAACGGCTAGACAAGGAATAATGGATGGAAACTGAATGAGGACAGATTTAACCTGGAAATGAGGAGAAATTTTCTGATAGTGAGGACAAGCCACTCATGGAACAGTTTTCCTCGGAAGTTGTTGGAGTGCCATCATTTGAGACTTTCAAGAAGAGATTGGACTGCCATTTGTCAGAAATGGTATATGGTCTCTCGCTTGGGCAGGGGGTTGGACTAGATGACCTACAAGGTCCCTTCCAATTCTGATTTTCTGTTATCTGGCTTTCTTGGGTTTTCTTTGAAGATGTTTTGCTTCTCATCCAAGAAGCTACTTCAGCTCAGAACTGAAACTCTCAGGGCATCTTTGATAGGCAAGATGCAATTCCTATATGACATGTTTTTGGTCACGTGTGTCAAATCCTATGAACATCTTGTGTGTGTTTACATGTTGAAACTGCTCTTGAAGGGATCCTAGAAGTGGTGGGATTCAACATTTTTTACTACCAGTTCTGTGAATGTGACTTGCTGGGCATGGCTTGGTTGGCATGGCAGGGGAAGGATATTGCAGAATCCCCATTCCATCCTCACCCCACTAACCTGCTTTTCAGCTCCATTCTCCTGTTCCAGGAAACCAAAGTAGACCCAGCCAATCAGCTAGGACTCAGGAGGCAGAGAATAGATGGGGTCAGGACCAGTCAGAGGTGGTTCTTTTACCAGTTCTCCGAACTACTCTAAATTTCCACTACCGGTTTTCTAGAACTGGCTGAATCCTGGTTGAATCCCATTTCTCGATCCTAGGTTCCCCAGCCTATCTCTGAACTGCTTATCCACAAGCACAGCCATTTTTTGCTCCAATCCCGGGAAGGCCAGGGGTCTGTCTAGGTCTGTCCAGGGATATGAGGGTGTTTGTTGTGCCTTGAGAGAATCAAAGGGTTAATAAATGCAATGCCAGTGCAGCAGATGCTAATGGAAGGTGGGAAAAAACAACAAGAAAGATATTTCACTTTTCTCATTAAAGTAAGTAATTTCTCCTCCTTCATGGGTGTTTGCACAGTTTTGCTTTTCTGCTGTTCATCATAAAAGGTCAGCTTGTGGAAAATTAAGTTAATAGGGTCAGTGCAATTTGATGAAAAGTAGTTTGGAGTTGTAGCTTAACGTAGATGGAGGGTAATGCACCTGATTTTATGGGCTTTTTTAAAAAAACATCTTTTTTAAAAAAACATCTACTCCAAATAAAAATTTCTGCTCCCTTACTCTAAGATACCTATAATCACCCCGTAATTTACATCACTGAAAATGGCTTCTCCCAGAATGACCCAAAGCTCCCATTGATGATGGTCATTTCTGGGACAATTTCAGGGCTAGCTTGATGGGAGATTTTAAAAGGTACAGTTTAAAAAGGCAGGGAAGATCAATTGTGCAAACTTTTCCTCTGCGCTTATTTGCATTTGGCAAATGACGAGTGGCTCTTCAAGTTAATGCACATCTAGATGGGTGCATGGCAATTTGGAAGAAAATGTTTTAGAAAGAGATAGAAAGAGAACAAGCTTAGATCTCCTACAGCCTGAGGTTGGGGCATAGGAGAACATCTTCTTCATCTGAATTCATGAGGCTCAAAAGTCGTATTAATTGGAAGAATACAGGAGGGAAGAAAATAAAGAGTTGAATGCTGTACTATTGATTTCACCAATATTGACTTCCTCAAAGAAACTGTCATGGCCCTGTCAGAGTCTCAACCCAAGGAGGAAGCTGGACAGGTGTCAGGGAGTGAGAGTGTGGCTCCATTGGCTATGGTGGAAGCTGGGGAAGGGCAAAGTCCAGCTGGGCAGAGCAGGGGAGAGGGAGAACAAGGGAGAGGGAGTTCAGAGGAAGACCCAGGCCCACTAGGGCATCCTAGGACATTTTGGACTTGATTCTCTGCTGCCAAAGGCTGTTCCTGGAAGAGTTTTTCTCCAGCCCAGAAGGTAACCAGGACAATGGGGGCAAAGTTGGAGCTATTAAAGGAAGTACTACTGATTGGACTAGATGGCCTACAAGGTCCCTTCCAACTCTGATTATCTATTATCTGTTATCTTATTATCCGTTAAATGAATCATTGCAGTTGATCAGTGAGTAACCTGGTTGTTAAGTGAAATCTGGCTTCCTCATTGACTTTGACTGTCAGAAAGTCACAAAGGGGGATCATGTGACCCTTTGGGACACAGCAATGGTCATAAGTATAAACCAGTTGCCAAGCATCTGAATTTTGATCATGGGGTCATGGGGATCCTGAAAAGGTCTTAGGTAGGGAAAAAATTCCGCTACCAGTTCTCCAGAACTGGTCAGAATATGCTAAATCCCATCTCTGACACTGTGTCAGCTTTGGAAGCCATATTTTACTTAGAAACTTTCACATTTAGTGTCTGGGAAATTGGATGGGAGGGGGGATTTCTTAGTGAGTAGAACATTAGACACAACAACATTCTTTTCTGAGAGAGTCAAGGACAAGTAGCCCTGCACCTGGAGGGGAGTGTCTGGAAGAATGGCTCCAGTTGGGATGACGGTTTGATCGGGCTGAGTGAATGTGATGGACTGATGGATGCAGGGGATGGATCTTTGATTTCTCTTTTGGGAAGAGAAAATCCGGGATTCCCAGATTTGAGTTTTCCCAGATGTGCCAATAGGACTTGTCTAATAAATCCTTACTTGGATGAACTTCGCTTCTGAGTGCTGAATGAGAATGGAGAGTTTCACTGGAACACTGACACCTGGGTTATGCTCGCCTCCTTGAGTTGCTTATAAAATAACCACGGCGGGATATAAAGAATTTAATACCAATCGCAGACAAGCAATTACACTTTTTCCTTGATTTACCATTGGAAAATAAAGTAAAGAAGCAGAAAGGAAGACAAAAAAACCCCCCCATCAGGCTTAAAGTCAGTAAAAGGAAACAGATGCTAACTTTCTTATTTCCAGCTGCAGTGATTATAAGATATAAAATCTGTTATTGAAGCATAACCCTCAAATACCTGGGACAAATGCTCTTAAACAACGTTGCCATTTTATAATTTCATCCTTAATATCCAGCAGCAGGCCTCTTAAATCTTACCTGGGATTTGCTCAGCAGCTACACCGTTCAATCTCTTCTGTTCGTTTCTCGACGTAACCTTAAATGGAGCTCTTGTTGCTAAAGTAATGCTTTTAGGATCCCTGCTTTTAAATGTGTGAATGTTGAAATAAATGTCAGATTTTCTTTCTTTCTTTTTTCTTCCTATGACCGTTCAGAAGTAAAAATGCTCAGCAGTTGCTTCTGTGGGAATAATACCAAAATCAAGCTGTGTAAAAGACAGATCCGTTCTTTTTTTTTCTCCCCCTTCCTCCTTCCAATGATGGAGAATCAATTTAGCAGTGAGAAAATAAGGCAGGTGCAAGGTTTCCGGGCACATTTTTACCAACTTTGCTAACAAAATCCAACTTTTTGGACATAGAATTTTGCCTCGGTTAGCCCATCAGTCCCAAACTGCTGAGATGCTTTCTGACGACATTTCTTGGTTCTTAATGACAACTTTGTCCATGCCAAGGCGCCATGATATTTATCAAAGAATCCAGGAAAAAATGATTTAAGAAAGGGTGTGTGTAGAGGAGCAGGCTGATAATATCTTAATTACACAGGACTTCAAAGTTAGAAGAGACCCCCCTCCATCCCCAGACAAAAGGGGGAGGGGGCAGCAATGGTACAGAGCCCATTAAATGTGCATTTTCATGAAATGGAGCTTCAGAAATTGTTGGAAGATACAGAATGTCCCAAGCTATCAAAGAAGGCAAAACACAAATTTCTGCAGCTCATGTATAATGGAATAAATATTGTCAGAAAGAATCGATGATAGACCTAAATAACAAAGAAGATTTAGTCAAGAAATATGTTTGAGTTGAGGTAATAAAGATTATTTCACAAACTATAAACCCCTGAAACATTATTTAATGTAACTCCTTATATTGACAAATGTTTGCTGAATTATTATTTTACAGTGGAAAGTTTTATTTATTTGTTTTATTTGATTTATTTGATTTATTTATTTATTTATTTTTGTCAATTACTTACAAGATAATAGGTATAAGTAAAAACATAGTTATGAATACATGGATACATATAAGAAAAATACAAAATAAAAGAAACAATAGGACAGGGATGGTAGCTCATTGGTGCGCTTATGCATGACCCCTACAGACCTCTTAGGAAAGGGGTGAGGTCAATAGTAGGTAGCCTAAGGTTAAAGTTTTGGGGGTTTGGGGAAGAAACCACAGAGTCAGGTAGACTATTCCAAACATTGACCACTCTGTTGCTGAAGTCATATTTCCTGCAATCAAGTTTGGTGTAGTTAACCTTGAGTTGGTATCTATTGTTTGCTCTTGTGTTGTTATGGTGGAAGCTGTCGTATTCATTGACAGGTAGGACATTGCAATGTATGATTTTATATACTATACTTAGATCGGACCGAAGGTGGCATAGTTCTTGGTTTTCTAGGTCTAGAATTTCAAGTCTGGTGGCATAAGGTATTCTTCAGTGAGTAGAGGAGTGGAGAACTCTTCTTGTGAAATATTTCTGGACTTTCTCCACTGTGCTAATATCAGATACGTAATGTGAGTTCCAGACTGATGAGCTGAATTCGAGTATTGGTCTAGCAAATGTTTTGTATGCTCTAGTTATTAGTGTAATATTACCAGAGAAAAAGCTACGTAAGATTAGGTTAACAACTCTTAACGCCTTTTTGGCTATTGGCCTTTTTGGCGTTTACAGTGGGCTCTAGCACTTAGATCATTAGAGATGAGTATTCAAAGATCCTTGACAGAGTTTGGATTGTCAACAAGATCTTGACTATTCAGCCTGCATTTTATTTTCTGATTTTTTTCGCCAATATGCAGGAGCATTTATTTGTTAAGATTTGAAGTTGCCATTTGCTTGACTATTCTGATACATAGTCAACGTCTTTTTGAAGGGTGACAGCATTGCCTGTGGTGTGGAATAGCTTTACATCATCAGCGAAGAGAACACAGTTGCTCTTGATATGATCACAGAGGTCATTTATGTAGAGTATGAAAAGAGTTGGTCCTAGAACACTTTCTTGGGGGACACCACTATTGACAGGAACAGAATTTGATAGGACACTCCCAATTTTGACCATTTGTTGTCTGTTTGACAGGAATGCTTCTGTCAGTTATGCAGAGATACCGTAAGATTTTAGTTTTAGGAGTAGTTTGTCGTGTACCCACTGAATCAAACGCCTTACAAAAGTCTCTGTAGTTTGCGTCTGTTGCTTTGCCCTGATCGAGTTGTGTAGTCCATATGTTTTTGCAGTGTAAGAGTTGCAGATTACATGATAGTTTTTTTTCTGAAACCAAATTGTTTATTGGAGAGTAGGTTGTTTGTTTCTAAGAGGAAGAGGATGGATCAGTTAATAGTTGATTCCTTGACTTTACAGGTGACGCAGCATAAAGAGATTAGTCTGTAATTTTCAACTAAGCTGGTGTCGCCCTTCTTGAAGAAGGGGATGACCGTGACTTGTGACCATAATTTTGGCAAGGAGCTGGTCCTGAAAGATTTTTCAAAGATTATGCTTAGAGATTCTGCTATGGCAGTGGATAGCTTTTTTAAGAAGTTGGCACGTATTCTATTCAGTCCAATAAATAGAGATGGTTTTAGATTGTATTGTGCTTTTTCAACAATGTCTTCTGTAAAATCGATACGTATTAGATCATTGTAATTTTCTGTGGTTCGATTAGGAAAAACTGAGCATGATCCATTGCTGTTTACAAATACTGAGCCAAAGAATGTGTTAAAGAGGTTGGCTTTAATGGTGTCATCATTGCAATCTTTACCATTAGATCCTTTCAGGGGTGGGATGGACCTTGAGTCTTTTAGCTTGTTGTTTACAAAATTGTAGAAAGTGCAGGTAGAATTTGTGCATAGAAGGTTTTCCTCTTGTTTAATGTGATAATTGGTGCATTCAGTCTTTATCTGGTGGCATAAATTTTTGTATCGGCTTTTGAAGTTGGCAGCGTGACCAGATTTGTTTTTCCACCAAAGTGATCTCTTTTTGAATTGAAGCTTCCTTATTGTTATGGGTAATTTGTTTTTTCTGGTTTTGGGAGTTATTAATGGTACATATAGTTTGATGACTTTTTTGACTTCAAGTAAAAAATATGTTGTAATGGTCTTCTACAGTATTGCATCCAGTGAATAGAAATTGCCAATCAAGGGATGAGAGATTGTTGTCTGTAAGGTCATAGTTGCCTTTTTTGAAATTATCATTGGGGATCACATCGTTGTGTTGATTTTTGTGTGGATGTATGTTGAGACAAAAGTCTATCATGTTGTGGTCACTGTTGGAAAAGGGTTTTGTATTCCATAAATTGAATTCAAACTATTGCAGAAGATGAGATCGAGGCAGTTGTTAAGTCTAGTGTTGTTGGTTACTAGTTGTTTTAGTCCCAGATTTGTTACCGCATTTTATAAGGTTGCAAGTGTGGGTTCATTTGTACATTCGTTAAGGGTCCAGTTAATATAAATTGAAGTCACCAAGAAAGATAAAAGCATATGAGCAGAATACTGCCCATGTTAGTAGTGCATTTAGCTTGTTTGCATGTTCAATGTCATGATCAGGGGCTCTGTAACATAGTAAGAACCAAAATGTGATATTTAAGGACAGTTCACAGATGATAGTCTCAGGAATAGCAAGGTCCTGGGTAACTTGGATGTTTTTTAGATATAGGGACTTTTTATCGAAGATAGCAACACCACCTCCTCTAAGGATTTCATGATCTGATTGGTAAACATAATGATCCATTACTGTGGTAATGGAGTCAGGGAGAGATGTGCTGAGCCATGTTTCACAGACAAATATAATGTCGAATTTAGCCATATTTAGTAAGAGGGGAAATTCAGGTATTTTATTTACAAGGCTTTTTGCATTGAGTAGCTTGCATTTAAGGCCAGTTGTGGTTGGAATAGAGGTAGTTAGGAGTGTGCATGCCTAGTTTTGAGTGATGTTGGATTGGATGGGGTAGGGTTGGTTGTGGAGTTGTGGGTTGTGTGACTTTTTTTTGATGCAATCAGCTTGGTAGTCAATGTATAAGTCCTTTTCTTCATTGTCCAGATGGTTTTTGAGTTCTTCGCGGAGTTCACAGGAGCGGATTCTTTGCAGTATGGATAAGTCTGGTCTTGAGTGAAGTTTTTTATGATTGGGATTCATTTTTTTCAAGGGTGTTTATTATATGAATGAATATGTGTTTGCTGGACTCATTTTTGCATACAACATTACAAAATCTTGGGGCCATAGAGCCATCATTGTATTTGTACCCAGGGCCATCTCTAGTTATTTCAATGATATCTTCAGGAGAGATGTTTGTTGTATTTGAGTTGCTTATGATATCGCGAACTTTGGTGATGTTGTCTGATTCATTTGTGTCTTCGAGACGAAATAAGATTGCATTTGGAAGTTTCTGTTCACGTTCCATGGTGTCTCTGATGAGTAAGGAGGTTATTTGTGGAATTATTTGAAGGGATAGTAATTGTTTGTGGCTGTGGTTTGGTAGTTATTTTTGGTTGTAGTTGTGATTGTAGTTGAGGTATATCCTATAACTTTTTGGTTATATCTGTTCTTTTGCTTGGCTCTTACTCAGCTTCAGAATTTTCTCCTCATGTGGGTCTGATTAAATTACTTAGGGTGTATGTATATTTTATTTACCAGCGTGCAATTCAACTCTTGTTGGAAATGGCACAAACTTTAAACATGGAACTCAAAAACAAGTTTGGGTATAGAGACTAACCCCACAATACATCTCTGCTAAAGTTTGATAGTCCTGGACATCAATATGTGCTTTTGCTTGCTTTGTGATATGTTTCAGATAATTCTGTCAGCCTTTGACAGATATGATCAAATGAACAAAGGCAACCCAAAGATATTGCTTTTTCCCAAGAGGCAACTGGACTTTCTTTGTTTTTGCTTGAAAATTTCACTTCTCATCCAAGAACTGAAGAAGCTTCTTGGATGGGAGGTGAAACCTCTTCAAGGAAAAACAAAGAAGTCCAATCAGAACTGAGGAAGCTTCTTGGAAGAGAAGCAAAATCTCTTTGAGGAAAAACAAAGGAAGTCCAGTTGCCTCTTGGGAAAAAAGCACTTTTGGGACAGCCATGACCTAGATGACGGAGAACCTCCATAGATATTTGCTTGTCTTCATGCCCTGTGACCAGAATATCCAAAAGAACATGGTCCTTACTGGAGATGATCCTTTATCTACTTGAATGATACATTTTTAAAAAGCATATTGAGCTATTATCCATTTCTAAAGGAAGCGTCCACTCTCTTGTTCATGCTTTAAAGTAAAATGTTAATTATCATCTTTTGTGGAGATGAAGAAAGGGCAAATTCACACAAATAACTAATTATTCCTGGCAAGGGAAGAATCTTTTCCTCTCCTTTCCTCATTTGTTATTATTTCACACAATCAGCCAGGCGTTTAGACTGGATTTGGCATTTTTATCCACCTACGGAGTTCTTCCCAAGGATTTGGGATGCTGTTACCTGATGGCATTAAAGGTACGGCTGTGGGTTCTAAGTTGCTTCTTTATTCTAATTATTGTTTTGAGTTCCATAGGTTTTGTCTCCCTAAAGAGGCATTTTGTCATTCCCAATCATTTCCTCATAATGCAAATGCAGTTATGCAGAAAACATATTTAGAAAGCTCCAGGTTTTGGATGCATCTATCTTTAGACTGTCAGAAAGCAAAAATACTGACTGAAAGAATGGAACCAGGGGTGGGATTCAAATTTCTTAACAACCGGTTTTGTGGGTGTGGCCTAATTTGTGTGTGTGGCTTGGTGGTCATGTGACTGGCTGGGCATGGCTTGTATGTAAATATTATAAATATTTATGCAAAAATTGATTTTTTTGTGTAAAAAAAAGTACAACTTTTACCCAAAATCAGGCAAAGCAGGCAGGCAGATTGAGTTGCTCACAGAATCACAACTTCACTGAGAGATCTACCTTTCTGCAATCTGCTACCTGAGCCAGCACTGCAAACTAGAAGCTTCAGTCCTAAGGAAGGTTCAGCTCTGCTTTTAGATTAACTAGAAAGCAAGAAATCCAATGACTGCCTGCTTTCTAGCTAATCTAAATCTCCTGGCACAGGAGAACAGCTGATGGTTGGGGGAGAAGGAAAAAATAGCAACTTGGCAGGCAAGTTTGATGGTGCGCATACCAGGTAAAGCCCATGTCATACTGGCCAACGGATGCAAAACGGACACAACGGACGAGCAAAATGTTCCATCCGTTGTTATCTGCTCTCAAAAGGGGCAAAAATTTGCATAACCAGAGCGGATAACACGGACGCGGGGAGGACGCAGGGAGGATGCAAAGCGGATGCGGAATGGAAGCCCAGCGGATGGAAGTGGATGGGAGCAGATGGCATAACCGCTGGGCTTCCGGGGGGCCTCAGCGAAGCAGACGTGGAACAGATACAGCAGATGCAGAACGGACACCGAACGGATGAAGCGGATGCACAGCGGATACACAGCGGATGAAGCGGATGCACAGCGGAAGCCTAGCGGATGCACAGCGGAAGCGGAACGGATGCCGAGCGTTAATTGCGCATGCGGGGGGGAAGTATTACATAAGCCCCCCGGATATAAAGGGAAGCAGCTCGCACATGGCCAGCATTCCAAGGAAAGACCTGCTGCTGGACACTTCGAGTTCCTTGCCTGCCCTGCCAGCCTGCCTTTCAGCCAGCCTTGGTTCCTGCCTGCCTGCCTGCCTGCCTGCCAGGCTTTCTGCCAGCCTTCCTGCCAGGCTTCCTGCCAGACTTCCTGCCAGCCTTGGTGCCTGCCAGCCTCCCTGCCAGCCAGCAACCCCACAACCATGGGGAGGAAGCGAAAGCCTCAGCAACCTGCCGCCATCCCTGGCAAGAGGGACAGGGCCAACCTCCTGCTCCTGGCTCCTGACTCTGCTGGTGCTGGGGCTTCTGCTGAAGCTGCTCCTGGCGGTGGTGCTTCTGCTGGTGCTGGTGCTTCTTCTGTTGCTTACTCTGTTGAAACTGCTCCTGGTCCTGCTCGACCTGCTCGACCTGCTCATGCTCCTGGACTTGCTCGTCCTGCTCGTGCTCCTGGTCCTGCTCGTGCTCCTGGACTTGCTGGCCCTGCTGGTGCTTACTCTACTGCTCCTGATCCTGGTCCAGGTGTTCCTGCTGCTGCTGCTGCTAATGATGATGATGATGATCCTGCTGCTGCTGCTGCTGCTGCTGCTGCTGCTGGTGGTGGTGTGGAGGAGCAGCCCCTACTACCTGGGAGCCCCTCTGATGAGGGCCCATCTGGTCCTGCCAAAGGGAGGAAGAGGCGTATGCGACAACGGGAGAGGAGGCAATACTCCATTGCGGAGACACACGAGGATGAGGTGCTGGAGTGGCTGAGAGAGAACGACTATCTGTGGCGGAAGGGACACCAGCTGTACAGGGACACCAAGCGGAAGCAGGCGGCTTGGAGAGAGAGGGCAGAGAGTATGGGTTACACTTCGGAGGTGCTCCTTGGCTGGTGGAAACATATGCACACCTGGTACAGGAAGCTGCACCTCAAGAAATCTGGCCAAGCCACTGTGAAGCTGACAGAAAGAGAGACCTATGTCATGGCCAGGTGCAACTTCCTGGAGGGTGAGATCCGCCACCAAGGAGCACCAGCAGCCCCTCTCACTACCCTCTCTCTCAGGCAGCCTGCTGCCACCCAGTCCTCTTCCAGCTGAGAGTCAGTCCCTGTCTCCAGGCAGGTTTCTGTGGAGTGTGCCACGGTGGAGAACCCGCGGACAGGTGTGGTAAGTGTGGTGGAGTGCGTAGAGAACTCCCTGGTGCAGTGGGAGAAAGGAGACATTGAGTCCACCACAGTCCTAGCCGCATCCACCACCCCCAGCTCCGCCTCCACAGAAAGGCAGAGAGCCGGACAGCTGGAGGGGCAGAGCCACAATGTCCTGCTGGAGATCAGGGACACCATCCGCACCAGCATAGATCTCCTCTCTCAGCTGGTCCACACTGACTCCTCATCCTCCAACCGCAGGCCCTTCCTCACCTATGTCAACCAGACCCTCAAGGAAATGGCGGATCCACAGTACCAGGACCGGATCACCAAGCTGCTTCACAACCCTCCAGACCCAGAGGAACCTGCTCCCACCAAGTCCAGGCCTGCTCCTCCACCCCAGGTGATGTCCCTCCCATTCCAAGGCTTCCCACAGGCCCTCACCTACCAGGGCTACAGCTACCAGGAGGTTCAGCAGCACAGGCAGCAGCCCTTCCCAGTCCAGGCACAGAGTCATCGGGCGACACCGTTGCCACCTGTTTCACTGATGCCACCGATGCCACCCACGCCAATGATGCCACCCACGACAGGGATGCCACCCACGCCAGTCCTCACCCAGCTGCAGAGCAGACAGCCCCACTACACTACTCCTTCCTCCACCCCACAGCCAAGCCCGGCCTCAGTACATCTGTCATCAGTACTGGGGCTGACACCCCATGGCATGGACGAAGGACCTCTCAGCATCATGGGGCTGAGGCAGCTGTCCCAGACCTTTCTAAACACACCATCCCCTGTTGTCCTCTCGAGGCCAGGCACTCCAGCACCACCCACCACCACAGCACCTGGACCCTTCACCCCTGAGACTGGGCACACCTCCGAGTGACCAAGAAGAGTGCAAGAGACCGGCTAGCTGGCTACCTGTGGACTTTATTTGGACAGTTGACTTGGGTAATTTTTTTTTTCAGCTTGTTGTTCAATAAAGTTTATCTTTGATTCACACACTTGCTTCATTTGTTTTTTTTTAAAAAGTCTTGGTGGAAACTTTTAGAATTGGCTTAAGCCTTTGCATGCTTGTGGGATGGGTTAAGATCGCAGTGGGGTGGGCAGGGATACCTGTGGAATGAGCAGGGATACCTTTGGGATGGCTAATAGCTGTGGGATAGATAAACCTCCAGTGCAAGCATAGTGGGACTATATGGTCCACCCTCCCAGGTGCCACACCTATGGCCCTTTATTATCAATAATAATGTAATCAATCATCCACACATGTCAACATAAACACAACTCTTTATTAAACGCGCTGTTTATTGTAGGCCCACCCAACATACATGGCCCAATCTCACCCGTGTGATGAGACAGGCTGAAGGAAGCATCCATTAAGCATCTACCATCCTGTCTTGCCACTCCACCGCTCCAGCTGGGGAGTTGCACCAGTGTTTCAGGAGGTTGCGCTGCTTCTTCCCTTCCCGTGAGGCTCTGTTGTGGCCTTGCACATCCTGAGTGTTGATCAGGTTTCGCCCTTGCCTCCATTCCCCAGGCTCCATGTCCCCATTGCCTTGTTGGCGGTCCACGAGCCTGTTCTGCAAGACTGGGTAGCGGGTGCGCATGAGATTGTACAGGATGCAGCAAGCTTCCACAATTCTCCTCACAGTCTCTGGGTGATGCTGCATGTTGGTGAGAAGTACCTGGAACCTGTTGGCCAGGATGCCAAAGGCGTTCTCCACCACCCGCCTTGCCCTGGACAGCCTGTAGTTGAAGATCCTCTCTTCACGGGTGAGGAGTCTGGAAGTGTAGGTCTTCATGAGGTAGGTTCTGAGGGAGAAGGCGTCATCCCCCACAATGAAATAGGGCACATCTTGCATGTCGTTGAGCAGGGGATCTGGATCTGGGAAGCCCACGATGAGGTTGCCTTCCAGTCCCTCCTTGAGGTGACTGGTGTTGTATACCTGGGCATCTGAAGATGAGCCGTAGCCTGAAGCATCGATGTACATGAACTTGTAGTCAGCATCGACTATGGCGAAGAGGATGATGCTGAAGAAGCCCTTGTAGTTGAAATAAGTGGAGTGAAATAAGACTTGCCTGGAGCTTTGCAGGCCACGTGCTTGCCATCGATGGCTCCAACGGTGTGGGGGAAGTTCCACCTCTGATACCACTGCTCTGCAACTTTCTTCCATCCTTCTTCAGTGAAGGGACACTGGAGGAGCTCTTCCTTGTATTCTTCGATGATGGCCTGCACCACTTCTCTGACCACAATGCTGATGGTGTTGTGTGGCACCTTCCAGCCGTACTGCATGCTTTTGTAGGTGGTACCTGAGGCCAGGTGGCACAGAGTGAGTGCCACCTTGTGCCCAGGTTCCAGGCTGGGCCGGAAGTTGGTGTTTGCCTTGGTCAAGCTGGGTGTCAGGCGCTGCACAACTTCCTCAAACATGGCTGGAGGCATCCTCATGAAGTTCTGGAACGCCCGAGTGTCTTCGTTCCTGAGCTCCACCATCAGCTTGTTGTACAGTCCATACTCTGCTCTTCTCCTGATCCATTTTTGGACCCAGACGCTTCTTGGCCGCCTCTTTTTCTTCCCATAGTAGAGTTCACAGAGCCTGTAGATGGCTTCGTACTATTGCAGAAGGATGGTGGCTGCCAAAAGGACTGTGGTACGATCCACGGTGGACATGACTGGATGCTGTGGAAGAGGAAGAGTCAGATGAAGGCTGCAGAGGTCTGCACAGGTGGGCTGCTGGTCTGAAAGTGAGATGCAGATGAGTTGCTCCCCCTTTTTATAGGCAGTATAGGTGTCCCTTTGCATCCTCTAGGCATCCTCTAGGCATCCTCTAGGCATCCTCTAGACATCCTTAATATCCGAGATCGATCCCCTCTGCGAACGTTTTTTCCGCTTTAAACGCTTTGTTTCCATGCTGCATCCATTCTGCATTCGTTCCACATCCGTTCCGCGTCCGTTCTGCTTCCTCCCTGCGTCCGGGCAGATGCGAGTTGCGCGGATGCACAGCGGACGCCAAGCGGATATAGCGGATGCATAAGAGATGCGTAGCAGATGTGTAGCGGATGCGTAGTGGATGCAGAACGGACGAACTGGATACATTTTCCGCGCAAAAGTTTTAGGCAGCCCAAAACTTTTGCAGCGGATGAAACGTCCATAAACGGATGCTGGACGGATAGAGAGGAAGCAAAATGGAGGCAGTGAGTACAGAATGGATACATCGTGTTAACCAACGGATGGCAAGCTTTTTTGTCCATTTTACATCCTCTTTGCATCCATTGGTTCAGTGTGACATGGGCTTAAGGAGTGACTGGACGGGGGGGGGGAGACATGAGGCATCAGCCAGTGGCATGATTTGCCGGTTGTCTGAATTGAGCAGAATCATAACAACTGGTTCTATAAAACCAGTCCAACCAGGTAGAATTGCACCCCTGAATGAAACCCAGGAGAAACCAGATAAAATACTGAGATTGCTTTTTTGGGTAGTGACAGCATCTCCATATGAAATGAAAACAACATTTTAGAATTAAGTGGGCACAGGAAGTCCTCAACTTAACAGCCTCTAGGCCACCACACCAGTCCCTATCGAGCTAGGTATGACACCTACATAACCCTTACATAACCCCATAAGAAACTGACAACAGCCAATAGAATACATGTTCTTGCACATGAACAGGAAGCTCAAGTGCAAAGCCCAAAAGAAGGCATAAAAACCATCCATACTGATCTCCATTTTGTCCATTGCCCAGGACCACAAACCCATGTGGTTCTGCTCCATCCATAAACCATCTTTCCAATCAGCCTCCATGTTTCCAGTGTCTTTATCCCAGCATGGAACTGAACCAGATGGACATTTCTTCCGACAAAGGTAATGGGTGAGTCTGGGAATGGGGCCATTGAAGCCCAAGTTGCTTTTAGTGGCCTCTAGCAATTTTAAGATAGAGTCCTTGTTCAGGAGAGTAAAATGGAGAAAAATCAAATCACCTATTAAGGTCACCCAATTCATAACCTGCAACTCCGAGCAGCCGACATCCATGAATAGCCTCAACGAATCAGAACCCAACCAATGTAAAACCAACATGGCAAAATGGCAACCAGGAACTAGCCAAGAGAGAAATGAGCAAAATTTCCTTTCCCCCAACAGGATGGACTCAATTTCTAACTCCTGGGAGAGGAACCAAGTCTTTCACTTCTGTGTGAAGAAATTGGGGGTTTATTAGCCTTAGAAATACCAAATAATGCAAGCAAAGATCAAGACAAGAATTGATCATTCGATTCTTGCTTTTAAAGTTGAAGTGGGGTACCTATTTTCATGTACTCTTACTCATGTTTATACTAATACCTATTATCTTGTAAATGACTGACAAATAAAATAAATAAATAAAATAAAAAATAAAAGAAGGAAGGAAAGAAGGAAAGAAGGAAAGAAGAAAGGGGGAAGGAAGGAGAACAGGGAAGGGCAAGGAAGGGAGGAGAGAAAAGAATGGAGGGAGGAGAGAAAAGAAGGGAGAGAATACATAAGAGGTCTGTAAGGGGCGTGTATAAGTGCACCATTGTGCCTACCATCCTTGTCCTATTGTCCCCATTTATTCCTACCTATTTCCTGTATTCTTACTCATGTTTATACTTATTCCTATTATCTTATAAGTGATTGACAAATCAAATAAATAAAAAATAAAATAAGGGAGGAAAGAAGGAAGGAAGAGGGAAGGAAGGAGAACAGGGAAGGGGAAGGAAGGGAGGGAGGGAGGAGAGAAAAGAAGGGAGGGAGGAGAGAAAGGGAATGAATACCTCTTCCTAAGAGGTCTGTAAGGGCATGCGTGAAGGCACTATTGGCCCTACCATCCCTGTCCTATTGTCCCCATTTATTTGTCCCTATTTCCTGTGTTCTTTCTCATGTTTATTCTCTTACCTATTATCTTGTAAGTGATTGACAAATAAAATAAATAAAAGAAGAAATAAAAGAAGGAAAGAAGGAAGGAAGGAAAGAAGGAAGGAGAGAAAAGAATGGAGAGAGGAGAGAAAAGAAAGGAAGAAGTGGGGGGAAGGAAGGAAGGGGGAAGGAAGGAAGGAGAACAGGGAAGGGGAAAGAAGGAAGGAAGAAAGGAGAAAAAAGAATGGAGGCAGGAGAGAAAACCCTCTAAGGGACATGCATAAGGGCACCATTGTGCCTACCATCCCTGTTCTATTGTCCCCATTTATTCGTTCTTATTTCCTGCATTCTTTCTCGTGTTTATTCTCATACCTGTTATCCTGTAAGTGATTGACAAATAAAATAAATAAAATAAAAAATAAAAGAAGGAAGGAAGGAAAGAAGGAAGGAAGGAAGGAGAGAAAAGAATGGAGGGGGAGAGAAAGGAAGGGAGAGAATACGCATTCCTAAGAAGTCTGTAAAGGGGCGTACATAAGGGCACCATCATGCCTACTGTCTGTGCCCTATTGTCCCCATTTATTCCTACCTATTTCCTGTATTCTTACTTGTGTTTAATAATAATTAAACATACAAGATAATACCTCAGGCTCAGAGAGCACACAGACTTGCTCAGTCCATCCCCATTCAGCAAGTTTAATTGGTTGGACAGGAATTTAAATTTGGTCCAATGAACTACATGGATTTTCTCGACCTGCCTTTAAATTCCCAACCTTATGTCGGAATTAACTTTTTTTAAAACAAAAAATAAAAACCTGAGCATTATGTGAAGGAAAGAACCTAATCAATGTATAATCAAGGAAGTTCTTCCAGATCTCACTGGCATTTAATTAGCCTTGCAACATCTTGCAGCTCCAAATTCATTTGGGTTTTATAGGCCTTCTTTATTTTCCCCATAGCGGGGAGTCTTGTGTCGTAGAGATTGTAACTCTGCATTTTTGTGTAACTGGAGGTGGCAGTGTTTTGCTGCCTCCGTTTCATATTCTCTTTCAGATGCAGAAGAAAAAAAACCTCCTCCAATTCTTTCATCTCTAATCTGTTGGTGTTAAATAAGCTTGGGATATGCACCTGTTGCAGGCTTGTAATAAGAAAGGAAGATTTAAGGTGATTTGAAAAATGTCTTTTATTTAAACAACAACAAAAAAGCTTTTGCAGAGCTACACTTTCACTGTGCAGCCAGATGTATAGATTGGTTTTTTGAAAAAATGTACACAGGAAGTTTAAAAAAACTGTACATAAAATCCAGGGGTGGAATTCTACCAGTTCACACCTATTCATAGAACTGGTTGTTAACATCCTAAGCAGTTCGGAGAATCGGTTGTTAGAAGAAATTACTGGCCTAATCCTGTAAGGAAGACGGGAAGGAAACATTCTGGTGTTGCTTACAGAAACTGCCTCTTCGTTAACCCTCATTACATTCTTGGCAGGACTAGACTTCCTGTCTCAGGAACTTCTCTGGAGTTTTTTTCCCCTCCTTTGCTGGTACTTTGCTTGTGTGGAGTGACCATTCAAAGTTACAATGGCACTGAAAAAAGTGATTTATGATCATTTTTCACACTTACAACTATTACAGCATCCCCACAGTCATGAGAGGCCAGGTGAGGAGATGCGTGCCTCGATGTGAGTGATATTGAGTTGGCCACACCCAGCCAATAACCTGACCACCAAGCCATGTCCACCCAGTCACATGACCACCAAGGCACACCTACCACCTAAGCCACGCCCACAGAACCGGTTGTTAAAAAATTTGAATCTCACACCTGATAAAATCCAGTATGATACTGTGATGATGTGTATATTGAAGCCTAGGCAGATTCAAATTCAACATAACAAAGCTTTAGGGTAGAGGTTTGTTCTCCAAGCTTGTAGGTTGGTTTCCAAAGTTTTCATTATAAGGCTGGGTAATTTCTTCAGCGGAGTTTAGGGGATGTCCATATTCTTCTGTTTTTAAGGGCTTGGTTAGCTCAGTAAGTCTTGTGATGGTGCTTGTGAAGGGTTGAAGCTATAACAATGGAGTCGAATCTTACCCATCTTGGAAGGATGGAAGGCTGAGTCAATCTTGAGTCTGGTAAGACTCGAACTTCCTGGCAGTGGGAAGAGTTAGCCTTCAATGCTACAGTTCTAGCCACTGCGCCACCACGGTTCTTTACAAATGCTGTGTAAAGAGTCAGAATTGCAAGTTATGGCTTCAACTGTGTCACTAAGCACCTTCTTGCAAGTCTCCAGGAAGGGTTTTGATCTTTCCAGGAGGGAATGTGATTGAACAAATGTTTATACAAATGTTCTGACTCAAACCCTTTTCCAACAAGACAAACAATAACCAAAGGACACAGAAACCTTTTAATGAGTCTTACAAATCCCCAGTTAAAAGGCTGCTGCAAACTAATTAACTTTGATAAGTACAAACCTTGCCAAAACTGAGCAAGACTGCCAAAAATCACAGATAAGAAATATCTTACAACACAAGAGTCTTCAAATACCAAATTAAGATATTGTAATGTCCACGAGGCTGAGTTTCAAAACGTCTTTGCCTTCTGCAAAGAAGGATCATTTCACAGCTGGTTTTTATCTTCTTGAAGGAGGGGCCATTACCTTGCAGCCTTAGTCCAGAGTCGCCTGTGCTTCTGCAGCTGCTTTTTCCTGCAAGCAACCCTGCGTGCATGCGCACTTGGCACAGGCTCCTTGGGAACCTCCTCAGTGCTGCTGCCAGCCCCCACAATCTGTGAAGGCAGCAGTTCACTCCCTAATGGTCCTGGCCCCTCATCTGAGTCCTCGCTCTCTTCAGCCGTCCATACCTGCTGCTGGCTAACCACAACCACAAACTCCGTTCATATGTTCACATAACTCTGGGACACTAGAACTGTCATAAATTAGATCCAGTTGCCAAGCATTCAAATTTTGATCCCATAACCCTGGGGGAGGCTGCAATGGTCATAAGTCCCTTTTTTTCCCCATGCTGTTGTGACATCGAACGGATATAAATGAACTCTTATAAATCAAGGACAGCTTGTAGTTGGTGTGGGAGAAAGAGAGTGAAGATAGCTGCTCCCTGCTGGTTCCCCTATATTTTATGGGACAAGCAATCTGCTTTAATTTGGCACAGCTTCTGTCTGTAGGTGAGGGGCCATAAAGGCAGCAGCCTCTTAAAAGAACTTCAGCACGTCTTTTTCAGTTTTTGGAGCCTGACAGTGAGGGGAATAGTTTATTGTCTGTAAAGTGAACTGGCACTGCTAATCTTTCAGAATTTGATTAATTGTCAGAGAAAAAAATGTTTGCAGGAGTGAGGATCGGTCCAGGTTTAGCTGAAACCGATCACACTGTTTTGACAAGAGAATATAAAATGCAAAAAACTCTCCTGGATTATTATTAAAAAAAACAACAACCCAACAACAATACAACTTTGGTTAAAAGTACTTTCTCCTTCAAGTCATTCTACCTGGGATGAATTCAGGATGGAATAAAGATTTGTTTATCTGTTCAATTTCTATTGCTGCCCATCTCAGCCAATTAATCTTCTGGCTACTCCAGACAAAACTTAGATAAGGAAAAACAGCCAAGGTAACAATACAACTTAAGATCTTCCCTCAATTTTGCCTTTTTTTTTTTTTTTTTTACTATTCCTCTCAATTTTCCCATTCAATTTTCCAAACTTTTGTTCTTCTGACTCTTAATTCCCTTAATTTTGCCTCTTTTTTTTTTTTAACGAATCCTCTCTATTTTCCCATTCAATTTTCCTAACTTTTGTTCTTCTAATTCTTCATTCTTAATTCAATTTGACCACTATATCCTAAAAACCATCCCAGGCCCCTATCCATCCTTCTTTTCCATCCTGGTCCTTCCACCTTTCTTTCAGTTGATGAAGGTTAATAATTTATTTATTTATTTTATTTTTATTTCTTAGTTTATTTTTATTTTATTTATTTATTTATTTTGTCAATTGCTTACAAGATAATAGGTATAAGTATCAACTTAGTTATGAATACATGGATACATATAAGAAAAATCAAAAAGAAACAAAAGGACTGGGACGGTAGGCACGTTGGTACACTTATGCACGCCCCCTTCAGACCTCTTAGGAAAGGGGTGAGGTCAACAGTGGACAGTCTAAGGTTAAAGTTTTTGGGGTTTGGGGAAGAAACCATAGAGTCAGGTAGAGTATTCCAGACATTGACTCTGTTGTAATATTTGTATGTGTTATATCAGTAACTCTTTGCTATGTGTTTATTTTATTTATTTATTTTCAATTAGACATTTTAGGGGGGCAAAAGTAACAATACCAATAAAATTAATTAAAGAGCGTAACAAAACAGAGCACGAATAAGCGTGAAGAGAAGAGAAGCAAATAGGAAGCTTAAGTTTCAAGTATGTCATCAATTAATTATAAACTATTGAATATAATATATTATGAAACTAAAGATGTAAAATAAATCAATAAATAAAAATCTAAGCAGGGATAAATATCAGGAACTGCAATCAACACAGTATGACTCACTAAATATAGCCATAAACTGCAGTAGTTTACATCAAAACAGAAAGCCTGATTTAAATATTAAGAGATTAAAATACCAGTTCTGTGCACTGAAGGCTTTTCAAGTTTTGCACCCTTCCCAGCAAATTAATTAAATACGTTTTAACTTACTACATTGTAAGGTTCAAGTTTAGTCCTTTGTATGCATATCCAAAAAAACTGTATAAACTATGAATTGCAACAGACAAGGCAGAGTAGATTCTCATATCTTTATTCATCATTGAAAATTCTTCTAATTGTAGCTAATCCTTGATTTATGGCTACAATTGGGGCTGGAGCTTCTGTCACTAAGGGGGGCAGTCTTTAAATGAGGGATGCCCAAATCTACGACTCTTTTTTTTTAATGTCCATGTATTCACAACTATATTTTTTACTTTTACCTAACATCTTGTAAGCAATTGACAAAAATAAAATAAAATAAATAAATGAATAAATGTTGTTTTGAATCAAAGCCAGCTTTTCTTGTGGATTTTGCTTTCCCCCCCGCCCCTGAGAAAACCATAAGTGGTGACCACATATCCCTGGGATACCCCAAACGCCCAAATTTTGATTGTAGGACCTTCTCAACGATGCTGCGACAGTCGTAAGCTTGTGGTCCTGTTCACAAGTCACTATTTTCAGCAAAAAGGGACTGCAGGTCAAAAACTACCTATCCCAAAGGTGCTGGACTTTCTATGTTTTTCCTTGAAAACTTTTTGCTTCTCATCCAACAGCTTCTTCAGCTCTGATTGGATAGTGGGAAACAGAAGGATTTCTACTCCTTGTAGACAGCTGGTCATTTGCATCCTTTTTAGAGGGTCGTTGAGGACATGTGGAGGTTTATCTCTGTGTTCTCAGGGTCAGCTGAGTAGTGCAGATGAGTTTGGAGCCTTCTTGGAACTGCTGAAAGGATCTGTGTTATAGACTGGAGATAGATGATGTTGTATCCATCCCCCTATGTTCAGTTTTGAACTAGATGGCCTCTGACTCCTCTTTCAAACCAGAGGTCCTCTCTGTCCAAAATGTGGACTTTGCTTGTTGTGCTCCACCGGTGACCTGCAGAGCTGGCAACAGAGTCGGACAGTGGGGAGGAATATGGGCTGATCCTGGAGTCTGGGGAGGGCGCAGACGAGGGATCTGCATCCGACACAGAGATGGGGCCGGGGCCATCTGGGAATTATGTGTTGACTCCAGAGCCTCCAGAGAATCTGACACCAGTGTGGCAGAGGAATAAGGGGAGCCTGTTTTATAATAATTTTATTTACTACATCCCTGAAAAGTGTGATCCTTATGATTATTTTTCATACTTACGAACATTGCAGCATCTCTGTGGTCACATGATTTATATTCAGACAACAGACTCACGTTTACGATGGTTGCCCTGTCCCTGAGTTCACACGATCCCCTTTTGTGACCTTCTGACAAGCAAAGTCACCATGAAGGAAGCCAGATTCACTTAACAGCCGGGTGATTCACTGATAACTGCAGCAGGAAAGTTCGTAAAATGGAATAGAACTCCCATAAGAAATGTTCCACTTAGCAACAGGATTTATAGGGTCAATTGTGGTCATAACTCAAGGCCTATCTGTCGCCTGTGCATCTCCATGTGTTGGCAGTTTAACATGGGAATAAGAAGTTTAAAGACTATAATTTTTTTTTCTTACCTTTAATTTAGAGATATTAGCATGAAAATAGCAGCAGTAATTATTATCTTGATAGTAACACTCTGGGTTGAAAGTTGTATCCCCCCCCTTGTTTATCAAGAGAGAAAACTGGCGTTCAGGCTCTTTTATTAAGGAGGCTAAATCAGTTGTGGGAACTTGCGAGAAATTTTTATGGGGATTCCACCACCTCCATTCTCTGAGTGAATTTAGGGTGGGAGATGCTTTTTTTTTTTGAGCTTTCTAAAGAAAGTATATACAAATATTTTTAAGCTGTGCTCTGGAGAGCCTAATACCTTGCTTTTATTTTGGTTTTCAGTTACGTTGGATTTGGGAGGTCTGTAGTTGTATTGTAATAGGTTTGGGAACTGCTTGCTCCTTCACTGCAGAAAACAATAACTTATAGGTTTCTCAATAGAGGAATATATAAATTGGGTTTATGACCTGCATCATTATTAGTCTAAGGATGATCTGTTTAAAATCATGTAAAATTCCTGCCTTCCTGCCTTTCTTCTATTTCTATCTCCTTCCTGCCTACCTTCCTGCCTTCTTTTTCTTTTTGTCTCCTTCTTTCCTTTCTTCCTTCCTCCTCTTCCTCCAAACCTTATAACCTTATAAAAGCAGAAACTTTTCTCACAGTTGTGCCCTAGTCCTTTTTCATTCACTAGGATGAAAAGAATGATAATCAGTCCCATATCCAATCTATGACTTGTTATTGGATAGATGAAGTCCAAATGACACCAGATTAGAGAAGCTGGTTTTGCAACTTGAAGGTGTATGGGTCAAAATATTGTAGCCTTGAAGGAGGGGCAAGACTTGACCAATACCTGTACTGGATGCTAGATGAGAAGAAGGAGGAGGAGGAGCAGGAGGAGGAGGAGCAGGAGCAGGAGGAGGAGGAGGAGGAGGAGGAGGAGGAGGAGGAGGAGAAGAAGAAGAAGAAGAAGAAGAAGAAGAAGAAGAAGAAGAAGAAG
>BLBF01000039.1:18355060-18371465 GCA_015471245.1 Laticauda colubrina
GAACAGAGTGTTGCCAGCCAATCAAAGCCACAAAACAGACAGAAAAAACCAGAAACACCAATCAAACAAACTCCAAGTCCAATAAACACAGACCAAGACTCCCAACCAATCAGGATGAAGAAAAAAACCATTCTAGCACAATAATAGGCTAGCCTCAAATTTAAAATCAACGGCTGTGAGACCCTGACCCACATACAAACTCAGTACAGAAGCCTGATGATGGCAGATGAGATTCTGCCGAAACCTTGCTACAACTTTAAAAGCACTACAATGACATGGGATAATACCCGAAGGAAGCTGAACAGCACACATATAAGTACCCGCGAAAGCTTAAAAACACACACACACATATATATGCACACATACAAATATATCTTTGGTTATTCAGGTTTTCTCCCACATAAAAAGATCCACATACAAATACCCGCGAAAACCTCAGAAAATATATATATATATATATATTGCAAGATCTGTCTAAGTGAGATTTAAATTGAGGGATATCAGTTGTATAGCTCATGCTCCTCAGATCTTACAATTGTGCATTACCTTGATTCTTCAATTTATTTGCTATAGCTCTGTACACCTTTGTTTTTTTTCTCCTCCATATTAATATAAGATAATATAAATTTGGTCTGGTGGTTAAGACCTGATGGCTAGAAAGCTGGATGGATCCAGGGATGGGATTCTACTGATTCGGACCAGTTCTATAGAACCATTTTTTATGATTCTGCAAAGTTCAGAGAATCAGCAAATCGTACCACTGTCCTGAGAGCAGAGCTGCACCTTCCTTAGGACTGAAGCTCCTATTTTTAAGTGAAGACTCAGGCAGCAGATTGCAGAAAGGTAGATCTGTGAGTAGCTCTGTGATTCTGCAAGAAACTCAATCTGCTTGCCTACTTTGCCTCATTTTGGGTAAAAGTTGCTCTTTTTTAAATTAAAAAATTCAATATTTACAGAAATATTTACAATATTTACATACAAGCAATCTCCAGCCAGTCACAAGACCACCAAATCACACCCACAAATTCGGGCATGCCCACAGAACCAGTTGTTAAGAAATTTGAATCCCATCCCTGGATGGATCCCAGTCCCAACTGTCTTACTTTCCAAAACTTCCTACCCCCATCTGTCCCCTCCATTCCCCTCAAATGAGCTCTACATGCAAGCATGATCCTTTGTAAATCTTCTTTACTTTTCTTGGGAAAAGTTTCACCTGGAGTTGTCGGTGGAATCAACTTAGGTCTATCACATCAACTGTCTAGAGAAGGGCTGCCCAATCTTGACTACTTCACGATTTGTGGAAAGTGAAGAGATTCCTACTGATGAGAATGTGATTAGGAAAGTATTAGAATGTGCAGAAACGAACAGATTAACACTTGTAATTAAGGAGAAAGAACAAACTGAATATTATATGACATGGGAATTATTTTATTGATGGTTAGATTAGAAAAATTAGTTAGAAATAAAAGTCAGAAATAAAAGAAGGAACCAGTGAAATATAGAAAGTATGTTAAGATAGAGATGTAAACAATATGATGATTGTTATGTCATTATTAAGATTACTATGTTTAATATTATTATTATATTCTTATTAGAAGACATGTCAAAAGGGAGAAATGAACAGGTTTATTATATATAATATTATTATTGTAAGATTAGAAATTAATATCAACATAATGAATACTGTTGTAAACTTTGATTGTAGTTGCACAGAGATATTTGTACCAAGATGACACATTGTTTAATGGAAGATGGAATGTTTATATAAAGAAAATAAAAAAAAAACACCTTTTTTTAAAAAAGACTTGTGGATATAACTCCAGGAATTCCCTGGTCAGCAAGGCTGGCCGGGGAATTCTGGGAGTTGAAGTCCTCAAGTCTTAAGGTTGCCAAGGTTGGAGACCCCTGCTCAAGACATCTACAGCCCAGTGTCAGATGGACAAAATGCCTTCAAGCTACTTCTGTTGCAGTGTTAAACTATGCTGGAAATATCTCTGCAGCCTTTTGTCTTCCTCTAAAGATACATTCACTCATTAAAATGTATTAAAAGGTTCTTATTAATTTAATGGCCTGTGAAGGGAATAGCTTGTGCTTTAAAAACCATAGATGCTGGCTCCTCCTCTGCTTACATTTTGCCGATTTCTTTTTTAAAAGGAAAGAAGATAAAACTAGCCTTGTGAAAACTTTAATAACTCCATGTTTTCATAAAGGCTTTCTTACCCCAATCTCTAGTTTCAGCTCTTCCCTCATTCCCTATTGGATTGGATCTAATCTTGGCAGGATTCTCTTTCCTAATGAACAACATGGATTCTTCATGGTAATGCCAGAAAGTTTCAAAACGGGAGATTTTTATCACAGAAATTAGCATTTTATTTGTTTGTTTGTTGAGGGCCAATATCTTGGTTGTGAAGATGGTGTTGTGGCCTGCCAGTGGCCAGTGGAGCTGGTGGCAGACTCGGACAGTGAGGAGGTTGTGGTGGCTAATGGGCCAGTCCTGGAGTCTGGGAGAGGCTCTAACGAGGGCTCTGCATGGGAGGCAGAGATGGGGCCAGGACCGTCCGACAGTTATCAGCTGCCTTCAGAGTTGGAGATCAGTGGGGAAGAAGAACAGCTGGAGCCTGTTCCCAGTGTGCGCATGCACAGAGCTGCCAGGAGAAGGGAACAGCTTAGGAATAAGGGTCGACTCGGGAGTAAAGCCACAGGTGGACAGTGAATGTCCCCTCCTATAGGGAATAAAGAGGAGTGAAAGGGGAGGGGGGTTTGCAGGAGTCATATAGTTCAATTCATTAAGGTGAAGGTCTGTTCTTGACTCCTTGCCAAGTATTGTCTGCTACAAAATGGCATTTGGAAGCTATCAGCCTGGCAACTTTCCCAGCCTAATAAAGGTCTGTAGTTATGAAGCCTCTTGAAAGACTGTTTTCCAGGATTTTGCTAGAGAAGAATTCCCTTTAACCTAAATAAAAGGGGGTTTATGGGGACGAGGAGTTGGCGTCCTAATCTTGGGAAGCCTTAGGTTAGAATAGATGGGTGGCTTGGAAAACTAATGAGAAAGAAAAAAGAAAGTCCCAACCATTGGCAGGAAGGACAGCAAGTCTCTAAGCTCTTCAGTTATGCTTTTCTAATGGAAGGAATCATAGGAAATGACAAGACTGAGCCCAAGGGCAGGGTCAAATGCATCACCAACTTAGAGTCTCTATGCTCCTATAAGAGACCCAAATCCAGGCCCTCCCTTGAAGTCCATTGACTCCTGTCTGGTGCCAATTTGCCTTGATCAGTAAGTAGTTCAGATTCTTGTGTATAGCTAGCATGAAATAAATGTGTAGTACTTTTGAACTCTTTCCTGACCCCTGACCTCTTGCACCTGACAAGATAATAGGCAAGAAGCATGACTGGACAACTGGAGTCGATAAAAGCACACAAAAAGATACGTCTCAGTGGATTTTTCAATACTCAATGGAGAACCTTTATAAGCTAAGCTCTTCTATTTTCTTTTTAATTGCTAATCTGCTACAAAGGACTGGAGAACATGATAGAACCAGAGACCTGGGAAAAAAGAAAACTCAACTTTGATTTGTACATCATTTTGATATAATCAGCAGGTTTTCTACTTCACCCAAGACATTTCCTTAAATAGGTATAGTCCTTAGACTTATATACCGCTTCACAGTGCTTTCCAGCCCTCTCTAAGCGGTTTACAGAGTCAGCTTCTTGCCCCCAATAATCTGGCTCCTCATTTTATGACCTCAGAAGAAAAGATGGAAGGCTGAGTTAACCTTGAGCTGGTCAGGATCGAACTCCTAGCAGACAGCAGACTCAGCCTGCAATACCGCCTTCTAAACACTGTGCCACCATGACTAAATGCAGGATCACAGAGAGTATTTTTGGCAATTTGTAAAAAATCTATGGTATAATCAGACCTTGGGGAGGAGCATATATTTCTGCAATAATAATATTTCTGTTTTAGAAGGCTAGGAGAACTAGTGGGTAGCCTGACTAGCTTCTCTTCTTGAATTGTTCCACCTCCTTTAGTTTTAATTTAGTTTATTTTATTTTACTTTATTGTCATTGCACCTCTTATAATGAAATTAAATACCATCTTCAGTGTATATTATAACTATGAAAATAAACACAAGCACATATCCTTCACATTCTATACAATCGAATTGAAAACCCCTGATATTGCATTAATATTGCCCTATGCAGTAGAATTCAATAGTTACTTGTCCTGGGATAGAAGCTATTTTTCAGCCTGTTTGTCCTTGTTTTTATTATTGTTCTGAACCGTCTGCCAGATGGTCATAATTTTTTTAAAAAAAAAAAGGTGTCCAGGATGAGATGGATCTTTGGGGAGCTATAAAGCTCTTCCAAAGAGGGAAGAGGGCAACCAATGATCCTCTGGGCAATGATGTTAATCCTCTGGAGCGCTTTCCTGTCTGCCCCTGTGCAATTGGCAAACCAGACAAAGGGGTAGTAAATTAAGATATTCTCTATGGAGCAGCGGTATTCTGAAGAGAGGCTGGGATTTGGCCCAGCTGTGATTTCCAAATACCGTCTTCATCTTGTTATTATCAGCTAACATTCAATTTGCTCAGCACGATGAAGGCCAAGCCTCTTGTTGGGCTCTGGAGCTCGTTTTTATTATTATTATTAATGAAAACATCGTGCAGGAGGGAACATTTCATTGCCAAAGTCAGGCTGCATAGCAAACAATATGGCTGAAGGAAAAAATAGCTGCTACGGAGAAGAAGAGCATGTGTAATCATGATCTTATCATATTCGGCACCTAGAAATGCAAAGATAAAGAAGTGTTTCTTACAATTTACGGCCCCCACTTTCCTTAGCTATTGTATTAGCCATAAATCCTGGTTTGGATACTAATTTGATGCATTTGAAAACCAGGCCAACCAATCCATTTCATTCCTTTCATGAAAACATGGAGGGGAGAAAAAGTGTCCATATCCTTCTTGCAGCACGTTGACACCTTGCAAGATTGATGCTCCTTGAACCCTCCCTTATTCTTGCTAAATGTACTGCATGTGCAAAGCTCCTTGCAATTTACTCAGGACTTGTGGCTTTCACAAATAATGTTAATATGACCGTTTTGATACAGCACATAAAATTTATTTAATCGGCTCCTTCCATTTGAAATATATTCATTAGAGCCCAGTGGGCTGGAGGAGGGCAACCTTTTCCTCGTGCGAAGATCCATCCATTCCCTTTGAGGGGGATGACATTTGCAGGTTGCACGGAATTCAACCCCTGAAATAGATTTTGGTCAACTCTCCTCCTAGCTATTATTCAGGTGGTAGGCTCCTCTTATTGATTGGGTACTGGTTGAAAATTTAAAGCTTATGCTACATTTCACTAACGCCGTGACAATGGAAAGCATGAGCAATGGTCTGTCAAATGTGAGAAAATTGCATTCTTTTCCAAGTAAATAAATGCACTGTTCATAACTCTGTAAAAAGAGTGACGGCAACTTTTATTCTGGAATTAAGCAATAATAAAAGAGAGGCCATGTTTCCGGATCTGAAAGAAGGAGTTGAAGTTTACAGAATGAAGCAATATGCTCATGGCTTGGTATGACATGACTGGAATCCAGACAAGGCATCAGATACCAATATCTTTGTTTTGTTTTGTTTTCAACCTTCTTCCCTTGGGAGCAAAGGGATGCAAAGGAGAATTGCTTACTTTCCCAGGCATTTGCTTGCCATGGATAGAGGTCTAACGCAGATGCCCACAATGCATGGTTGAGTTGGTTGCAGAATAGAACTGGAATAGAGCTGGAAGGGACCTTGGAGGTCTTCTAGTCAAGCCCTCTGCTCAAGCAGGAGACCATAGACCATTGCAGATAGGTGGCTTTTCAGTCTCTTCTTGAAAACCACTAGTGTTGGAGCACCCATAACTTCTGAAGGCAACTTCTATCCCACTGGTTGATTGTTCTCACTGTTAGAAAGTTTCTCCTTAATTTCAGGTTGCTTCTCTCCTTAATTTCCATCCATTGCTTCTTATCCTGCCTTCTGGTGCTTTGGAAAATAATTTGACCCCCTCCTCCTTGTAGCAGCTCCTCAAATACTGGAATACTGCTATCATGTCCCCCCTAGTTCTTCTTTTAGGCCATACCCAAATCCTGCAACCGTTCTTCATATGCTTCAGTCTCCAGTCCTTTAATCAACTTGGTTGCTCTTTTTTTGCACTTTTTCCAAAGTCTCTCAACATCTTTTTTGTAATGTGGTGACCAAAACTGGATGAAGTATCTCAGATGTGGCTTTACAAAGAGGTATGGATACTTCATGTGATTTTGAGTCTGTGCCTTCTTTATACAACCCAAGATCGTGTTAACTTTTTTGGCTGTTGAGAATCTTTTAGGATTGCAAGAATACTTAAACTAACATACAAAAACTCACTGAGCAAATCATTATGACCATTAAGGAAATCCAGCTTTCCCAGTTGACTTCACTTATGAGAAACTAGCTAGGAAACTGATTGCAGATTGCAATTACATGATGGCAAGATGCCACAACTATTGAAGACATGAGCGAGTTGCCAACCAACTGGATCATATGTTGTGCCTGCGAGAGTGGTCATTATTCTGAGGACAGGCTAAAATTCACTTCTTCTGAAATCAGCATAATTTGGAACCATCATTAAACAAATAGTGGTAAGCTGAGAGCTCCCTACAGCCTCCATTTGATCATCATCTCATTGCAAAGAAGATCAGCTTAACCCTACATGTAGATAAGTTGCTTTTGTGTCTTCATTGCATATGAATGAATCTGAAGGAAGATGTTGAAATTCTAGAAAGAGTGAAGAGAAGAGCAACCAAGATGATCAGGGAATTGGAGGCTAAAACATATGAAGAACAGTTTCAGGAACTGGGTATGCCTAGTTTAATGAAAAGAAGGACTGGGGTGACATGATAGCATCTTCCAATATTTGAGGGGCTGCCATAAAGAAGAAGGGGGGTCAACTTATTCTCCAAGCAAGACAAGAAAAGACAGATGGAAACTAATCAAGGAGAGAAATAACCAGAAATTAAGGGGAAATATCCTGACAGGTAGAACAATTAATCAGAGGAATGATTTGCTTCCAGAATATTGCATTCGGTTTTGGTCTCCACCATATTAAAAAGATGTTGGGATTCTAGAAAGAGTGAAAAAAAGAGTAACAAAGATGATGAGGGGACTGGAGACAAAAACATATCAAGAATGTTTACTGGAATGGGGTATGTCTATTTTAATGCAAAGAAGGACCAGAGGGGACATGATAGAAGTCTTCCAGTATTTGAAGGGCTGCCACAAAGAGGAGGGGGTCGACTTATTTTCCAAAGCACCAGAAGGCAGGACAAGAAACACTGGATGGAAACTAATCAAGGAGAGAAGAATTAAGAATTAAGGAGAAACTTCCAAACAGGGAGGACAATCAACCAGTGAAATAGAAGTTTCCTTCAGAAGTTATAGGTGCTTCATCACTGAAAGTCTTGAAGAAGAGATTGGATAACTGTTGGTATCGGGCAGAGGGCTGGACTAGATCTCTAACCACTTTGTAGTCTGTTGTGGCCCTTAATTTTATTGTCTCAAAGTACAGCAAAACTAAGAAAATGCCCTGTATTGGAAATGTTGGCCCCTCAAAGGATTAAAGTGGTATTATTCTCAAGCCACTATTGTTAAACTGCAACTTTATAATATCAGAATTATGTGAACAGACTGTTCCCCTTAGTGGCATCACTCAGAGACAATTTATTCTATTTTATACTTGTTAACAAGACCAGTGATCCACGAAGACGAGTCTTCTCCTTTCCATTTTGGTTCCTTAGAGTTTAAACAAATAGTGTTGGGGCCCAGGGAGATATAGTCATCAACTGTGTCAATTCCATTTCTCCCCAAAAACAGACCCTCTCTTCACACACACACACACACACACACACACACACACACACACACACACGAATATATATATAGGCAACCTTTAATGAGTAGGAAAGGAGAAATTGATATCAGTTGATCACATCCAAACCTTTAGGGACAATTGATGTTATCTGATGCTGCCAACAACTCCCCCATAATAGGGTCTTCCTGTAGCCTAACACAGATACTATGTTAGTGAAATAGCAATCACAGACTGATAATCTTGAGCTCAGCAGGAAAAGTGATGCAGTGACCTTGACGGGAGTTTAAGAATTCCTTACTAAGAGTCATCTGAAATATAATTAAAGGCACTTCTGCCATCCAAAACTTTAGCAAAAACGCAAAGCGTCGCTTTCGTATATGGAATAGAGAAGAAACTCGACTTTTATAGCTGCAGAGCTTATGGTCACAAGTGATATGAAATATTAGAAATGTGACAGTTTTATAATAATTTTAGACTTATTGGAATCGCTGGTAGCTTTTTTCCCCCTGCAAACTCAGACTGGAACAATGGCTTTAAAGATTTCTTGCTGTTTAGCTACGTTAGAAGTTTGCTCCGTCGACATGATTTAATTTTAATGTGATAGTTACCGAGCAGTGGCACGAAATATGCTAACGACGTTAAGGATGTTGAATATTCAACCTCATGTCAAGAAGAAGAAAAAACAAGAACTCTTATGGATGTTTTTGTGGCATAGTTTTATGCTAGGTTCCTAAACTATATGTTTCACATTATCTTGTCAAACATGCCAGATATTTTTTGGGGGTGGCGGAAGGCTGATATTTTTCCATATAATATTTTGTATTATCATGAGTTCTTTGCAAATATGTCATTGCTGGCTAATAATCCAGACTGCAAACAATGGTCAGAGTTTAACTTGTTCTGCTTTCCTTCCTTATAATGTTAAGTATGTGTTTTTCCCCCCCAAAACTAATTCAAAATTTATTTGCATTGCTTCGAGGTTGTTCTCTTTGATGACACTTTCCCCCCACATATTTGCCTGCATCCTAATGGTCCATTTGATGTTTATTGGTTACATCAGAGATGGTATTCAGCCGGTTCTGATCAGTTCTGGAGAACTGGTGGTGGAAATTTTCAATAGATCAAAAAACCAGCAAATCCCACCTCTGACTGGGCCTGCCCCCATCTATTCCCTGCCTCCCATTGAGTTCTAGCTGATTGGCTGGGTTTTCTTTGGTTGCCCTGCGCAGGAGAACAGAGCTGGAAAGCTGGTTAATGGGGTGGGGAGGGAATGGAGATTTTGCAGTATATCCTTCCCCTGGTGTGGGGTGGGAATTTTGCAGTATCACTCTGCCACACCCACCAAGCCACATCCCTCAAGTCATGTCACGCCCACCAAGCCACGCCCACAGAACCAGTAGTAAAAATGTTTGAATCCCACCACTGGGTGACATGCTCAAAAACAAAATTATGGACAAGAGAAGCTGAGACAACATCTACATGTGAAAGGGATCTTGGAGTCCTAGTGGACAATCATTTAAATATGAGCCAGCAGTGTGTGGCAGCTGCCAAAAAAGCCAACACAGTCCTAGGCTGCATCAACAGAGAGATGGAATCAAGATCACATGACATGTTAATACCACTTTATAAGGCCTTGGTAAGGCCACACTTGGAGTATTGCATTCAGTTTTGGCCACCAGGATATAAAAAGATATTGAAAGTCGAGAAAGAGTGCAGAGAAGAGCAACAAAGATGATTAGGGGACTTGAAAGCTAAAACATATGATGATATGAAAGCAGAATTTGATAGCTGTTAAGTGAGGCATGCCTTATTTGCAACCTTTTTTTAAAAACCCTGGTTGTTAAGCAAATTACTCCAGTTAAGTGAATTACACAGTCTGTAAGTGATGAGAAGATCTAGAAGTGGTCCCCTTCAGATGGAATAAGAAGTCTGTTGGGAAATACAGCAGGCACAACTAATAAAATATGAGGGATCTTTTTTGCCTTGCATTTTCTCTGCTGGTTACTCACATATTTTGCTCTCGGGTATTCATCTTCTAATCCTAAGAAGAGATCAATCACAAGTAAGCAAAGATTGTAGATACCTCTGAGAGGTCACTTGTGTCTTTTTCCTACTTTAGGGCATTTCATAGCTTGGTGTGCAGAGACCGCAAACCATCCAGAAGTTGTACCAGGTGTGCCACTGGCACTGTGATACATTGTCAAGACCAAGGGTCTTCAAACTTGGCAAGTATAAGACTTGTGGACTTCAACTCCCAGAATCCCTGAGTTAACATGACTGGAGGAGGAGGAATGCTGGGAGTTGAAGTCCACAAGTCTTAAAGCTGTCAAGTTTGAAGATCTCCCTGGTCTAGGATGTGAAGCCAAGGATGCTCACCTTGTTGCTAAAGTTTGTTGCAGTTTGTTGTAATGTTTGTTGCAACAAAGTTTGTTGCACACACAAACTGTAGACTAATTTGTGGTCCAGAACTACAGATGTCAAGTTTGGAAGATGAGGTCTCGCAAGTAGTTTGAGATCTGCTAAACAACTAAAGCCCATGTCCCACTGCACCAATGGATGCAAAGAGGATGTAAAACGTTAAAAAAAGCTTGCCATCCATTGGAAAACGCGATGCATCCATTGTGTACTCACTGCATACGTGTTTCATACGCTCTATCCCTCCAGCATCCGTCCATTGAGATTTCATCTGCCCAAGAAGTTTTGAGCTGCATAAAACTTTGTGAACGGATGAACTTTCCGCTGTGTACGATGTAAATCCATGACAATCCGAGCAACAAACGTTCTATGTCCATTTATCATCTGTTAAACATCCACTGTATCCTCTCTGCATCCTCTGGGCATCCTCACAACTTAAGGCCGTGTCACACTGCCCAACAGATGCAAAAAGGACACAACGGAAGAGAAAAATGTTACATCCGTTGTATCCGTGCTCAAAAGGGGCGAAAATTTGCATAATTGGAGCGGACAACACGGACGTGGGGAGGACACAGGGCGGATGCAAAGTGGATGCGGAACGGAAGCACAGTGGATGGAAGCGGATGGCACATCCGGCTTCCTCAGCGAAGCAGACGCGGAATGGAAAAAGCGGATGCAGAACAGAAGCACAGCGGATGAAGCGGATGCAGAGCGGAAGCCTAGTGGATGCACAGCAGAAGCCTAACAGATGCCTGGCGTTAATTGCGCATGCGGGGGGGATGCATTGCGCAAGCCCCCCGGATATAGAGGGAAGCAGCTCGCACGTGGCCAGCATTCCGAAGAAAGACCTGCTGCTGGATACCTCGAGTTCTTGCCTGCATGTCTGCCTGCAAGCCTTGCTGCCAGCCTGCCTCCAAGCCTGCCTCCCAGCCTCCTGGGCAGCCTCCCTGCCAGCCTTGCTGCCAGCCTGCCTTCCAGCCTCCCTTCCAGCCTTGCTGGCAGCCTGCCTTCCAGCCTCCCTGCCAGCCTTGCTGCCAGCCTGCCTTCCAGCCTCCCTGCCAGCCTTGCTGCCAGCCTGCCTTCCAGCCTCCCTGCCAGCCAGTCTGTCTGCCAGCCTTGGTGCCTGCCTTCCTGCCAGGCTTCCTACCAGGCTTCCTAACAGGCTTCCTGCCAGGTTTCCTGCCAGCCTTGGTGCCTGCCAGCCTTCCTGCCAGCCTCCCTGCCAGCCAGCAACCCCACAACCATGGGGAAGAAGCGAAAGTCTCAGCAACCTGCTGCCATCCCTGGCAAGAGGGACAGGGCCACCCTCCCGCCCCATGTCCCTGACTCATCTTCTGCTGGGGCTTCTGCTGCTTGGACTCGCTCTTCTGTTGCTGGAGCTTCTGCTGCAGCTGCTCCTGGCAGTGGTGCTTCTGCTGCGTACTCTGCTGAAGCTGCTCCTGGTCCTGCTGGTCCTGCTCATTCTGCTCGTGCTCCTGGTCTTGCTGACCCTGCTGCTGGTGCTTACTCTGCTGCTGCTGATCCTGGTCTTGCTGCTGCTGCTGCTGCTGCTGCTGCTTATGATCCTGCTGGTGATTATGCTGATGATGATGCTGATTATGATCCTGCTGGTGATGCTGCTGCTGCTGCTGCTGCTGCTGTTGCTGTGGAGGAGCAGCCCTACAACCTGGAAGCCCCTCTGATGAGGGCCCATCTGGTCCTGCCAAAGGGAGGAAGAGGCGTATGCAACAATGGGAGAGGAGGCAGTACTACATCGCGGAGGCGCACGAGGATGAGGTGCTGGAGTGGCTGAGAGAGAACGACTATCTGTGACGGAAGGGACACCGGCTGTACAGGGACACCAAGTGGAAGCAAGCTGCTTGGAGAGAGAGGGCAGAGAGTATGGGCTACACTTTGGAGGTGCTCCTCGGCTGTTGGAAGCACATGCACACCTGGTATGGGAAGCTGCACCGCAAAAAATCTGGCCAGGCCAGGGTTAAGCTGACGGACAGAGAGAACTATGTCATGGCCAGGTGCAGCTTCCTGGAGGGTGAGGTCCGCCACCGAGGAGCCCAAATCTCTACCCTCTCTCTCCGGCAGCCTGCTGGGAGCCAGTCCTCTGGTGGCCGAGAGTCAGCTCCTGTCTCCATGCAGGTATCTGTGGAGCGTGCCACAGCGAAGAACCCCCGGGCAGGTGTTGAAAGCGTGGTGGAGAATGATGAGGACTCCCTGGTACGGTGGGAGAAAGGAGACATCGAGTCCATCACTGCCGAAGCCGCATCCACCCACACCTCCACCACCACAGTAAGGCAGAGAGCCGGACCGCAGGAGGGGCAGAGCCACAAGGTCCTGGTGGAGATCAGGGACACCATCTGCACCAGCATAGGTCTCCTCCCTCAGCCGGTCCCCATCAAATCCTCCTCCTCCAACCGCAAGCCCTTCCTCAATTATGTAAACCAGACCCTCAAGGAGATGGAGGATCCCCAGTACCAGGTGGTGAAGGAGAGGATCACCATGCTGCTTAACAACCCTCCAGACCCAGAGGCACCTGCTCCCACCCAGTCCAGGTCTGCTCCTCCACCCCAGGTGATGTCCCTCCCATACCAAGGCTTCCCACAGCCCCTCACCTACTAGGGCTACAGCTACCCGGAGGTCCAGAAGCACAGACAGCAGCCCTTACAGATGCAGGCACAGAGTCATCGGGTGACACCGCTGCCACCGGTTCCAATGATGCCACCTATGCCAACCACGACAGTCCTCACTCCGCTGCAGAGCAGGCAGCTCCACTACACTGCTCCTTCCTCCATCCCACAGCCAAGCCTGGCCTCAGTACATCTGTCCTCAGTACTGGAGCTGACACCCCATGGCATGGAGGAAGAACCTCTCAGCATCACGGGGCTGAGCCAGCTGTCCGACACCTTCCTCAACACACCGTCCCCTGTTGTCCTCTCGGGGCTAGGCACTCCAATAACACCTCAGACCAGCACTGCAGCAGCACCCACCTCCACAGCACCTGCTCCCTAACACCTTAGCCTGGGCATACACCTCTGAGTGACCAAGAGGAGTTCCAGAGACTGGCTGCCTGGATATTTGTGGACTTTATTTGGACACTTGACTTGGGTCATGTTTATTTTACAGCTTGTTATTAATAAAGTTTATCTTTGTTTCACACACTTGCTTCATTAATTTTTTTCGATAAAGTCTGGGTGGAAACTTTTAGAAATGGTTTAGCCTTTGCATGCTTGTGGGATGGGATAAGATAGCTGTGGGATGGGAAGGGATACCTGTGGGATGGGTTAAGATACCTGTGGGATGGGCAGGGATACCTATGGTAATAGCTGTGGGATAGATAAACCTCCAGTGCAAGCATAGTGGGACTGTATGGTCCACCCTCCCAGGTGCCATTCCTATGGCCCTTCATTATCAATTACAATGTAAGCATTGATCTACACATGTCAACATAAACACAACTTTTTATTAAACGCCCTGTTCACTGTAGGCCAACCAAACATACATGGCCCAATCTCATCCATGTGATGAGACAGGCTGAAGGAAGCATCCTTTAAGCATCTACCATCCTGTCTTGCCACTCCACCGCTCCAGCTGGGGAGTTGCACCAGTGTTTCAGGAGGTTGCGCTGCTTCTTCGCCTCCTGTGAGGCTCTGCTGGGCCCTTGCACATCCTCAGTGCCGATCAGGTTTCGCCCTTGCCTCCATTCCCCAGGCTCCATGTCCCCATTGCCTTGTTGGAGGTCCACGAGCCTGTTCTTCAAGACTGGGTAGTGGGTACGCATGAGATTGTGCAGGATGCAGCAAGCTTCCACGATCCTCCTCATGGTTTCTGGGTGATGCTGCATGTTGGTGAGAAGTACCTGGAACCTGTTGGCCAGGATGCCAAAGGCGTTCTCCACCACCCGCCTTGCCCTGGACAGCCTGTAGTTGAAGATCCTCTCTTCATGGGTGAGGCATCTGGAGGTGTAGGGCTTCATGAGGTAGGTTGTGAGGGAGAAGGCATCATCCCCCACGATGAAGTAGGGCACATCTTGCGTGTCGTTGGGCAGCGGGTCTGGATCTGGGAAGCCCACCATGAGGTTGCTTTCCAGCCCCTCCTTGAGGTGACTGTCGTTGTATACCTGGGCATCTGAAGATGAGCCGTTGCCTGAAACATCGATGTACATGAACTTGTAGTCAGCATCGACCATGGCGAAGAGGATGATGTTGAAGAAACCCTTGGAGTTCTGATAAGTGGACCCCGACTTTGCTGGAGCTTTTCAGGCCATGTGCTTGCCATCGATGGCTCCAATGGTGTGTGGGAAGTTCCACCTCTGATACCACTGCTCTGCAACTTTCTTCCATCCTTCTTCAGTGGAGGGGCACTGGAGGAGCTCCTGCAGGTATTCTTTGATGATGGCCTGCACCACTTCTCTGACCACAATGCTGATGGTGCTGGGTGGCACCCTCCAGCCGTACTTCATGCTCCTGTAGGTGGTCCCTGAGGCCAGGTGGCGCAGAGTGAGTGCCACCTTGAGCCCAGGATCCAGGCTGGGTGGGAAGTTGGTGTTTGTCTTGGTCAACCTGGGTGTCAGCCGTTGCACAACTTCGTCAAACATGGCTGGAGGCATCCTCATGAAGTTCTGGAACGCCCGAGGGTCTTCGCTCCTGAGCTCCACCATCAGCTTGTCGTAAAGTACGTACTGCGCTCTTCTGGCGAACCATCTTCGGAGCCAGACTTTTTTTGGGTGCCTCCTTTTCTTCCCGTAGTACTGTTCACAGAGACTGTAGATGGTTTCGCACTGTTGCAGAAGGATGTTGGCTGCCGAAAGGATTTTGTCGCAATCCACGGTGGACATGACTGGATGCTGTGGAAGAGGAAGAGCCAGATGAAGGCTGCAGAGGTCTGCACCGCTGGGCTGCTGGTCTGAAAGTGCGATGCAGACGAGTTGCTCCCCCTTTTTATAGGCAGTATAGGTTTTCCGCTAGGCATCCTCTAGGCATCCTGTAGACATCCTTAATATCCGAGATAGGTCCCCTCTGTGAACGTTTTTTCCATTTTAAACGCTTTGTTTCCATTCTGCATCCGCTAGGCATCCGTTCTGCATCCGTTCCGTGTCCGTTCCGCTTCCTCCCTGCGTCCGGGTGGATGCGAGTTGCGCGGATGCGCAGCGGACGCCTAGCGGATATAGCGGATGCGTAGCGGATGCGTAGCGGATGCAGAACGGATGAACTGGATACCTTTTCCGCGCAAAAGTTTTAAGCAGCCTAAAACTTTTGGAGCGGATGAAACGTCCATAAACAGATGCTGGACGGATAGAGAGGAAGCCAAACGGAGGCAGTGAGTACATCGCGTTTTCGGACGGATGGCAAGCTTTTTTGTCCATTTTACATCCTCTTTGCATCCATTGGTGCAATGTGACAGGGGCTTTACATCTGTTGCAGCTGAAAATGGAAAGAGGGACAAAACAAAAGGTACATGAAACATCTACACAGCGTTAGTAGCACAGAAATAGAAAGGATGCGCAGTGAACGGTTTGCATCCGATATACATCCACTAGGCTTCCTATGAACATCCGTTTAACATCCCAGCTACATACTACTCACATCCGTTCTTTTCCGTTCTGTTTATGCAAATTTTCACCACTTTTTGGAGCCGATGACAACGGATGGAGCCACCCCCAAAATTTTGCTCGTCCGCGGTGTCCTTTTTGCATCCGTTTTGCATCCATCGGCCAGTGGGACCTAGCCTTAAACACCGTCTTGTGCCCCTAGATATGAAGCCACGTGCTAGGGCTATATTGCTATTCTTCTTCTCATTATTCTTATTACCTTCTCCTGTTGATATCTTATGACTATCACTTTGTTGGTTGTATCTTATGATTTATGTTGATTGCTTTTATTTAGTATCTTGTGACTATCATTGAGCGTTGTATTTTATGATTTATGATGATTGTATTTTATGATCATGATTTATCACTAGTTGTATGTACACTGAGAGTTTATGCACATAATCCCTGTGTGTCCAATCACACTTGACCAATAAACTTCTCTCCTCTCTTCCCCTCCCCTCCCCTTCTTCATTATTCTATTCTATTCTATTCTATTCTATTCTATTCTATTCTATTCTA
>BLBF01000039.1:18380512-18400108 GCA_015471245.1 Laticauda colubrina
TCCTTCCTTCCTTCCTTCCTTCCTTCCTTCCTTCCTTCCTTCCTTCCAACTTAGCAGTAGCCCTTATATACAGCTTCACAGTGCTTTACATCCCTCTCTAAGCAGATTACAGACTCTGCCTCTTGTCCCCCCAACCATCTGGATCCTCATTTGACCGTCCTTGAAATGACAGAAGGCTGATTCAACCTTGAGCTGGTCAGGATCAAACTCCTGACAGTGGAAGGCAGAATTAGCCTGCAATACTGCATTCCAACCACTGCACCATCGGGGCTCCTTTTCATTTTCATTGCAAATATGGCTACAGATTTATTTATTTTTTAAATGGAATGAAACCACCTTATGGTTATAGAATGGATAGAATTCTCGTGTCAAATTAATTTAAGTAAATCGTGCTCCAAGTGTTTGCACATACAGTTTTGAATTTCAAGTTAGAGTTGGTGGACAGGGGTTGTTTTGTTTGTTTTTGATGGAAGACCCTGCAGTGACAACATCAAATAAATTCATATCCATATCCAAAAAACAAAGCTTGACAAAGGATGAATATGACAGCTTTTCTGTGTTGCCTATTCTGCAGCTGTCAACTGCCACTTGTAGGGTAATTTTGTATAATCTGTTTGTGGTGAAATGCACCATTCACACAGCAAGCTCTTGTCACATTCATTTAACTTCTCCGAGCCAGGAAATCAGAGCATTTAAAACTCAGGCCACTTCTTCTTGTTTTTAACTGACCCACCAACAGATTCATCATACAATTTCCCCCTCCCCTGGATTCAGATATCATTTATCTGAATTATGACACCCCAGGAAAGGAAGGATATTTCTTGAGTTCTGGAAGTAGAAACGATAAGCCTATGTAATTACACTACTGATTGTAACCCAGCTCTTAGCTTTGAAATCCCCAAATAAGGCTTACTCAGGTAGAAAAGCTTCCATAATACAGCAGCCGTTGGGAGGGACTGATAGTTATTTGTAGCCATTTTGCACAATCCTAACACCAAAAGTTGATTTTAGGAATGAAAATCATTCCTAATCATTCCTAAAATCATTTTGGGAGATGTAGAGCACAGACTGGAAAGTTGACTGAATTGCAAAGCCAAGGTAATTCAAGCTAAACTCCTTGAATGGAAGTGAAATTTTTATTTCATTGAATTGTAGCATTGACTCTGTAAGAATGTTGGGACAAAGTCCAGCATTTGAAGAAGAAAAGGACAAATGGTGTAACGTGTATGTCGTGTACATTGTGAAGTCTCAGAAAAAGAAAAAAACTGCTAATCACCCCACAACTTAAATGTCAACTTGTAAAGCATTCCTATATCTGTTTTAGAGTTGCCATAAATAAGGAGAGAGGGAGGAAACCTGAAGGAGCAGGGCAGCAGCTTTAAGCCCATGTAACACTGAACCAACGGATGCAAAGAGGATGTAAAACGGACAAAAAACCTTGCCATCCATTCGAAAACGCAATGTACTCACTGCCTCCATTTGGCTTCCTCTCTATCTGTCCAGCATCTGTTTATTGACGTTTCATCCGCTCCTAAAGTTTTGGGCTGCCTAAAACTTTTGCGCTGAAAATGTATCCAGTTTGTCCATTCTGCATCCGCTACGCATCCACTACGCATCCGTTACGCATCCACTATATCCGCTTGGCGTCCGCTGTGCATCCACGCAACTCGCATCCGCCCGGACGCAGGGAGGAAGCGGAATGGATGCAGAACAGATGCAGAATGGATGCAGCATGGAAACAAAGCATTTAAAGCGGAAAAAACGTTCGCAGAGGGGACCTATCTCAGATATTAAGGATGTCTAGAGGATGCCTAGAGGATGCAAAGGGACACCTATACTGCCTATAAAAAGGGGGAGCAACTCGTCTGCATCTCACTTTCAGACCAGCAGCCCACCTGTCCAGACCTCTGCAGCCTTCATCTGACTCTTGCTCTTCCACAGCATCTAGTCATGTCCACCGTAGATCATACCACAGTCCTTTTGGCAGCCACCATCCTTCTGCAACAGTACGAAGCCATCTACAGCCTCTGTGAACTCTACTATGGGAAGAAAAAGAAGCGGCCAAGAAGCGTCTGGGACCGAAAATGGATCGGGAGAAGAGCAGAGTATGGACTGCACAACAAGCTGATGGTGGAGCTCAGGAACGAAGAAACTCGGGCGTTCCAGAACTTCATGAGGATGCCTCCAGCCATGTTTGATGAAGTTGTGCAGCGCCTGACACCCAGGTTGACCAAGGCAAACACCAACTTCCAGCCCAGCCTGGAACCTGGGCTCAAGGTGGCACTCATTCTGTGCCACCTGGCCTCAGGGACCACCTACAAAAGCATGCAGTATGGCTGGAGGGTGCCACACAACACCATCAGCATTGTGGTCAGAGAAGTGGTGCAGGGCATCATCAAAGAATACAAGGAGGAGCTCTTCCACTGCCCCTCCACTGAAGAAGGATGGAAGAAAGTTGCAGAGCAGTGGTATCAGAGGTGGAACTTCCCAAACACCATTGGAGCCATAGATGGCAAGCACGTGGCCTGCAAAGCTCCAGCCAAGTCGGGGTCCACTTATTTCAACTACAAAGGCTTCTTCAGCATCGTCCTCTTCGCCATGGTCGATGCTGACTACAAGTTCATGTACATCGATGCTTCAGGCTACGGCTCATCTTCAGATGCCCAGGTATACATCGTGGGTTTCCCAGATCCAGACCCCCTGCCCAACGACACGCAAGATGTGCCCTATTTCATCGTGGGGGATGATGCCTTCTCCCTCACAACCTACCTCATGAAGCCATACACATCCAGACTCCTGACCCATGAAGAGAGGATCTTCAACTACAGGCTGTCCAGGGCAAGGCGGGTGGTGGAGAACGCCTTTGGCATCCTGGCCAACAGGTTCCAGGTACTTCTCACCACCATGCAGCATCGCCCAGAGACCGTGAGGAGGATCGTGAAAGCTTGCTGCATCCTGCACAATCTCATGCGCACCCGCTACCCAGTCTTGCAGAACAGGCTTGTGGACCATCAACAAGGCAATGGGGACAAGGAGCCTGGGGAATGGAGGCAAGCGCGAAACCTGATCGACACTCAGGATGTGTAAGGCCACAACAGAGCCTCACGGGAAGGGAAGAAGCAGCGTAACCTCCTGAAACACTGGTGCAACTCCCCAGCTGGAGCGGTGGAGTGGCAAGACAGGATGGTAGATGCTTAATGGATGCTTCCTTCAGCCTGTCTCATCACATGGATGAGATTGGGCCATGTATGTTGGGTGGGCCTACAATGAACAGTTGTAATAAATAAAGAGTTGTGTTTGTGTTCAAATGTGTGGATCAATGCTTACATTGTTATTGATAAAAAAGGGCCCTAGGTGTGGCACCTGGGAGGGTGGACCATACAGTCCCACTATGCTTGCAAAGGAGGTTTATCTATCCCACAGCTATTAGCCATCCCAAAGTTATCCCTGCTCATTCCACAGGTATCCCTGCCCACCCCACTGCTATCTTAACCCATCCCACAAGCATGCAAAGGCTTAAGCCAATTCTAAAAGTTTTCACCAAGACTTTAAAAAAAAAAACAAATGAAGCAAGTGTGTCAATCAAAGATAAACTTTATTGAACAACAAGCTGTAAAAAAAAATGACCCAAGTCAAGTGTCCAAATAAAGTCCACAGGTAGCCAGCTACCCGGTCTCTGGCACTCTTCTTGGTCACTCAGAGGTGTGCCCAGTCTCAGGGTTGAAGGGTCCAGGTACTGTGGTGGTGGGTGATGCAGGAGTGCCTGGCCTCGAGAGGACAACAGGGGACGGTGTGTTGAGAAAGCTCTCGGACAGCTGGCTCAGCCCCGTGATGCTGAGAGGTCCTTCCTCCATGCCATGGGGTGTCAGCCCCAGTACTGATGACAGATGTACTGAGGCCGGGCTTGGCTGTGGGGTGGAGGAAGGAGTAGTGTAGTGGGGCTGTCTGCTCTGCAGCTGGGTGAGGACTGGCATGGGTGGCATCATTGGCGTGGGTGGCATCGCTCTCGTCGGTAGCATCATTGGCGTGGGTGGCATCGCTGTCATCGGTGGCATCATTGTCGTGGGTGGCATCGGTGGCATCAGTGAAACAGGTGGCAACGGTGTCGCCCGATGACTCTGTGCCTGGACTGGGAAGGGCTGCTGCCTGTGCTGCTGAACCTCCTGGTAGCTGTAGCTCTGGTAGGTGAGGGCCTGTGGGAAGCCTTGGAATGGGAGGGACATCACCTGGGGTGGAGGAGCAGGCCTGGACTGGGTGGGAGCAGGTTCCTCTGGGTCTGGAGGGTTGTGAAGCAGCTTGGTGATCCGGTCCTTCACCAGCTGGTTCTGTGGATCCACCATTTCCTTGAGGGTCTGGTTGACATAGGTGAGGAAGGGCTTGCAGTTGGAGGATGAGGAGTCGGTGTGGACCAGCTGAGAGAGGAGATCTATGCTGGTGTGGGTGTTGTCTCTGATTTCCAGCAGGACAGTGTGGCTCTGCCCCTCCAGCTGTGCGGCTCTCTGCCTTTCTGCGGAGGTGGAGCTGGGGGTGGTGGATGCGGCTAGGAGTGTGGTGGACTCGATGTCTCCTTTTTCCCACTGCACCAGGGAGTCCTCTACACACTCCACCATGCTTACCACACCTGTCCGTGGGTTTTCCGCCGTGGCACGCTCCACAGAAACCTGCCTGGAGACAGGGACTGACTCTCGGCCGGAAGAGGACTGGCTCTCAGCAGGCTGCCGGAGAGAGAGGGTCATGAGAGGGGTTGCTGGTGCTCCTCAGTGGCGGACCTCACCCTACAGGAAGCTGCACCTGGCCATGATGTAGGTCTCTCTGTCTGTCAGCTTCACAGTGGCCTGGCCAGATTTCTTCAGGTGCAGCTTCCCGTACCAGGTGTGCATGTGCTTCCACCATCCGAGGAGCACCTCCGAAGTATAACCCATACTCTCCTCCCTCTCTCTGCAAGCAGCCTGCTTCCACTTGGTGTCCCTGTATAGTCGGTGTCCCTTCCGCCACAGATAGTCGTTCTCTCTCAGCCACTCCAGCACCTCATCCTCGTGCGCCTCCTCAATATAGTATTGCCTCCTCTCCCATTGTCGCATACGCCTCTTCCTCCCTTTGGCTGGACCAGATGGGCCCTCATCAGAGGGGCTCCCAGGTAGTAGGGGCTGCTCCTCCACACCACCAGCAGCAGCAGCACCATCGGGATCATCATCATCGTCATCATCATCATCATCCTCACCAGCAGGATCATAATCATCATCATCATCATCAGCAGCAGCAGCAGCAGCAGCAGGATCATCATCATCATCATCAGCAGCAGCAGCAGCAGCAGCAGCAGGATCAGCAGCAGCAGCAGCAGGACTAGCAGGACCAGGATCAGGAGCAGTAGAGTAAGCACCAGCAGGGCCAGCAAGTCCAGGAGCACGAGCAGGAACAGGAGCATGAGCAGGACGAGCAGGACGAGCAGGACGAGCAGGACGAGCAGGATGAGCAAGTCCAGGAGCATGAGCAGGTCGAGCAGGATCAGCAGGACCAGGAGCAGCTTCAACAGAGTAAGCACCAGCAGAAGCCCCAGCACCAGCAGAAGCACCACCGCCAGGAGCAGCTTCAGCAGAAGCCCCAGCACCAGCAGAGTCAGGGGCAGGGGGCGGGAGGTTGGCCCTGTCCCTCTTGCCAGGGATGGCGGCAGGTTGCTGAGGCTTTTGCTTCCTCCCCATGGTTGTTGGGTTGCTGGCTGGCAGGGAGGCTGGCAGGCACCAAGGCTGGCAGGAAGCCTGGCAGAAAGCCTGGCAGGAAGGCAGGCAGGCAGGCAGGCACCAAGGCTGGCTGGAAGGCAGGCTGGCAGGGCAGGCAAGGAACTCGAAGTGTCCAGCAGCAGGTCTTTCCTCGGAATGCTGGCCACGTGCGAGCTGCTTCCCTTTATATCCGGGGGGCTTACATAATACTTCCCCCCCGCATGTGCAATTAACGCTCGGCATCCGTTCCGCTTCCACTGTGCATCCGCTAGGCTTCCGCTGTGCATCCGCTTTATCCGCTGTGCATCCGCTGTGCATCCGCTTTTTCCGTTCGGTGTCCATTCTGCATCCGCTGTATCCGTTCCACGTCCGCTTCGCTGAGGCCCCCCAGAAGCCCTGCGGTTGCACCATCCGCTCCCATCCGCTTCCATCTGCTGGGCTTCCGTTCCGCATCCGATTTGCATCCGCCCTGCGTCCCCCCGCGTCCGTGTTATCTGCTCTGGTTATGCAAATTTTTGCCCCTTTTAAGAGCGGATAACACAACAGATGGAACATTTTGCTCGTCCGCTGTGTCCTTTTTGCATCTGTTGGCCATTGTGACATGGGCTTAAAACCAGAAACACATTTCCCACTTATCTCACAAAGATTGTAACTAAACTACCGGATCTTCTGCCTGCGAACATCCTTAATTGAACTTGCTTCATTGGAGAACCTGATTTATGACCCAGGGGGAGGAGAAAAACAGGGTCACAAGTGACTGTAAATTATGTATGCTAGAGTTGGCTTCATACAGGCTAATGCCAAGGCTCATGATTTAATTAGGGCAATTGCCGGAATCCTGACATTAAAATTACTCTGAGGGTTACATAATCATTGAATGGCTCTAGAGAACATGGCTTAAACAACTCCAGAAATTGTGGGTACTGGAGGTTTTCAAGAAGCGATTAGACCCCCATTTATCCAGCATGATATAAGGTCTCCTACATGAGTTGGGAGTTGGACTAGAAGACCTCCAAGGTCCCTTCCAATCCTGTTATTCTCTGGTCTTCTACTATGTTAATTGTTTTAAAGACAACCAGAACAAAAAATCTTTTTGTGATCTTGCCCTGGGAGAGCAATTCAGGAGCCCCCTTAAATAACCCATAATTGGGTAGAAACAGTAGAAAAACCCCTGATTTAGAGTCACCCACCGGAGGAATTTGAACTTGAGCATTTCCACTCCTTTTGACATGAAGAATCAAAGACATTGAAGGGAACAAGGACCTGGGAAGCCAACTCTGAGCACCCCCACCTTCCTTGCAAACTTTGCTTCCCCCAGAAAAGACTACTCAAAAGTTCTGAATGCAGGTCTCCCACATGGAATGGACTTGAACTTAAATGGGTTTACCTCATAGCAGGCAAAGGAGAATATTGGGCCTTCAAGAAACTGAACTTTAGTCAACAAGTACATTGCATACCTATTGGGAGAAGGGAATATTTTGTGTAGGAAAGTGATAAATACTTCATTGTATACAAATAGTCAGTCTGAAACCTTATTACCCAGGCAGTGTGTGAAAATGACTTCCGGTTTGCAGGGCTTCGGTGGCAGATAGGAATCCGTGATCGTGCACAGTTTCTGCCTGGGCTCACCGTCGGAGCACCCTGAGCCAGCTGGCTTTGGGGCTAAGCCACCCCATAGAGGTTGGTGAAGATGGGGGAGACTCCAGCAGGGTTGAGGAAGGCTGCATCTTTCCTCCCCAGCTGGCTAAAATCCCTTTCCCAAAGGCGGTAGAGCAGCGGTCAGAAATGGTATCCTGGAACTTAAACTTAAAAAAAAAAAAATACATTGCTCCCAAAGAAGACTCAGAAGCAGCGAATGAAAGTAAAAAGGGAAAGTTGTTTTTTTTCACTCTCTTTCCTTATGTTGACAGCGAACAGTGATGAATGAGAAATTGGAAAAATCTGCTTTGGCATCAACAGGTATTTAAATTGGAAAATTTAATGCCAAGGGGATAATAAAGACTTCTGAATATAAAAAGCAAAAAAAAAAAAAAAAAAAGAGAGAAAGAAAATTTTCTTTTGCTGTAAGTGGGAAGGGAGAGGAAGAGAATAAGAACAGGATTTGGAAGGAGGAGATAGCCTGGAATCTAAAGAATCTAAAGTTAAATTTTAACAACTGCTAAAAGATACATTTTAACTGGAACTTTGTAACTAAATACTAACCCCAGAAAGAGAAAGTGAAAAAAGGAAGAAAGTGTAAAAAGAAGCAGCTTGTGTGTATTTGGATTGTTTGGTGACTTTGGGACTTCTGGAATTACATTGGAAGGATTAAAAACATCTGGGTGGTTGTTTTAAAAGAAGAAGAAAAAAGCTCTCAGTGGCACTTGTGGATGAACTGAAAATAGAATTTAAAAAATATAAAGAAGAGGAACAAGAAGGGAAAGGCTCTCTTGGTTCCGTTTTTCAATTCTTAGAAATGGCGATCTTTACCTACAAGAAACTACAAGAAAAGACTACGCAACAAGAAGATTGGGACAAAGAAGAAGCCATCTTTAATGAACAAATAACTTTACTTGGGGAAGAAAGGGGAAAGAGGGGAAAGAGAATGGAGAATTTGAGACCTAAGAAAACAACCAAAAAAGGGAAAAATAAGGATATAAAAAGTGGATATAATGTGAGAAAGCAACAGAAAAAGGGAATACAGAAAAGGGAAATTGAGGTGGAGAGACAAGGGGGTAAAAAGGGCAGAGAGAAGAAGCAAAGGAGGAGGAAAGAGAAGAGAAGCTACAAGGGTGTAAAGCAAGATGTAAAAAAACAGGACATATTTAGAGATAATGGGTAAATATTTAATTGAAAAAGGGATTCTGCAAAGGTACATATGATTGTATTGTTATATTTGTATTTAGAAATAATATTAGAAAATTGGAAACAACGTATGATTTAGTGAAACATTTCTGAATAAAATAAATGGAATGAATTAAATGAGAGAATTAATTTAGAAAGGAATGGGAACATTTTAATGACATAATGTTTTAAAATGCAAGTGAAGTGAGGGGGAAGTAATTATGGAAAGTTTACAAGCATTCCCATAGAAGCATGATACCTATTTGAAAAGTAATGTGTTAAATGTTTAAAATTTAAATGAATATTAACATTAATGATAGAACTGAATTGGTATGGATCGTTTTTTTTTTATTATATTATATGTCTATACCTTTCTTTTCTTTTTAAAATGTAGTGTCTAGCTTTAATGTACTACGCAGAATCTGAATTGAAGTTACGTTCTGTATAAAGTGTTATAATTTTAGGGGAAAGATATAAAGGCGTTGTACTCCAGTTAGTGACTACAGGAGGAATTTTGTTTAATGAGAAAAGATAATAGACAGCTGAAATAGGACAGACAAAGAATGTAAGTATAATGATCTGATTTGAGATGAAACAAATAAATATAAAATTAAGAAAATTAAAAAAGGGGAGAAACCATATAGAAAATGTAGAATGGCAATAAGATATGGAATGGTATATAAAAATGAGCATGAATTTGAATTGGTGTCTGTACAAAGAGATGTAACCCGGGATCAGGCTGTTTTCAGAAAAGAGGTTTTATGTTTTCATGTTCTGTGTTGTGTTTGTCTATGTTTGTTTCTAAAAATCAATAATTTTTTTTCAAAAAAAAATTTTTTTTTTACTGGGGCCCTTCATTTTTAGGAGAATCAAGACCATTAATTAGGTTGCAGTATAGAAGATTTATTTAATATTTGTAGCTCATGGTTGAAATGAGAGTCCTTGGTGCTTTCTCAGCTTAGTTGTCTTCTTGTAGATGTTTTCTTACTCAAACTAGGTAACATCGTCAGTGCTAGTATAAGCTCTAGCACTGGCAGTGTTAGCAGTGATGATGTGATGACCCAGGGTGGGGTACAAAATAAACACGGTCACAGAAAACAGGTGAATCCCCTTTTATTCCTTCACTTTACTTCCAAGCTCCAAATATTATTGACGGAACACAAAAAACTCCCACACAAACAGTTACAAGAAGAAGGAAAAAAGCAACATAAACTAGGCAAGATAAGGGCTGGAGGACTTTCACAGATAACACACACTGGGAAGGACGCCAAACTAAGAGAGGAACCATAAAGCATATTTCCACGCTTTGTTTCCAGTGTTTGCCCATACACATGTCCATCCTCTTGTTCAGTTGTCACAGCTGCAACCCATGAAGATGATCAAGGCCCTCTCCTCCCAAAGAGACCACATTTCTCCCTTATCCTCTCCTCCCTGCATGCCCTAGGATGGAAAGGGGATGGGCCTGGATCCTCCTCTGGCTGCCCAGTCAGCTTCTGTCCTTCCCTAGACTCCTCCACAACCTCTGGAGCCACACTTCCACTCCCTGTCAGCTGTTCCTCCTCTCCCTCAGAGTCAGTCTCCACCAGGGGCATGACAGATGATGTTACCTAGTTTGAGTAAGAAAATAAGCAAGCTCAGAGAGCAGCAAGGACACTCAGTTTTTTCCAAGTATATACACAAGGATCTGGTCAGCTAAAGTTCAACACCAGATAAGGGGTAAAACAGAATTCAGGAGAGGTTGGACTTAGAATGCTTGTGGGAATGCAACAACTCAAAACTAATGATGCATTTAATTCCACCACCCCCATCCCAACTCTGCCTGCTCTCCTTCTACACCAAGATCCCTATTCATCTGGTCAAATGACCCTCCCATCAGCTCACACAACATGCCTCCAGATGCTCACTCACAATATCATTAGGATTGGGGTTTGAATGCGAGAAGTTCAGTTCTAGTACAAGAAGCAAAGCCCACTCTGCTTGATAACAGATATGCAGATCCCTCTGGGCTTTCCCATTCAACTGGGAAATCATTGTGTTTTATCTCTATTTTAAAACATTTTTTCTTTCTTCCACTCTTGCTCTAGTGACATATTCCTTATGTGAATCATTCTTCTTCTCCTCCTCCTCCTCCTCCTCCTCCTCCTCCTCCTCTTCCTCCCCTTCCTCTCCTCTTCCTCCTCCTTTTGTAATGCTAACCATTTTTCTTGGGAGAAATATTTTGTAATTACAGTCTCTTGAAACAATCCAGCATAAAGCAAAGAGAGAAACCTTCCCAATTCTATCACTGCTGGTGTTAATTATTTTAGGCAGACTGTCATTTATGTTTTCCAAAGTGGATTTTGTTCATGCAGTCAGGAACATTGCTTAGTGCAGAATTAATTAATCTTTATAAATACAGAACCTGCAGTATCAGCGCCCACATTCAGGAAGGATTCAAGAGGCAAGGTTGAAAGAGTCGATAGGCTGCTGTGGGGAACCACCCCCCCATCAGATACAAGGACAATTAAATTATGCACTTAATCATTACAGGGACACTTATTTCAAGTATCATTGACAAAAAAATTAAAAAGCATGCTTCATTTGAAATAAATGTTTCTAGCAAAACACAGCTATTTGGTGGGAGGGAAAAGCAATATTAAAGATAAGTGGCAGTGGGATAAAAAAATAATCCAATGGACCAAAATGCTTGAAAAAGCATATTAAAATAAATTCATCTGTAGTCTTTCTTGATCAGCAGTTTCCAACCAGTATGTCTGGACAACAAGCCAAATCGTCACCTAGATGTTATGAGACTCTTGTATGAAAAAACATTTTAGCAAAGAGAAATTGGACATTTTAGCCTGTCAACTGTGTATAAAACTCCTGAAATTTTTAAAGAGTTTCTTGTAACCTTAATTAAAAACTTTCTGTTCGTAGATTCAGAGTTTTCCTGATGAGCATGGATTGGGAATTAAAGATGGATAGCCTGGTAATTGCCTCAATATTAGCTGGAGTGCCATGAAAATATTGGGAAAGCAAGTGTGAAATCTTAAAACCATCATTGAGCAATAATAGTCATAAAGGCAAGTAATTAAAATATATCCAAGTGAAGGTAATCCCAGAATCATTAAGAGAGGCTATCCTTTGCTAACTTATGGCGAAGGGTTGATTGATTGATGATGCTGGGTCATGTCACCATTAACTCTATGTATTGTAGATAGAATAGAACAGAATGAAATAATAGAATAGAATAGAGCAGAACAGAATAGAATAGAATAGAATAGAATAGAATAGAATAGAATAGAATAGAATAGAATGAAATAATAGAATAGAACAGAATGAGATAATAGAATAGAACAGAAAGGAACAGAATAGGAGTAGAGTAGAATAATTGAATGAAGAGTACATTAGACTACACTAGAATAGAATAGAATTCTTTACTGGCCAAGTGCGATACATCTTTTTCATGACAATTTTGTCCCCATTCTGGTCCTCCCCATTTTCCAGAATGGGTAGTCCTTGTCTTAAGATGACATTTGAGACCAAAATATCAGAGAAAGAGAAGGAGAGAGAGAGAAAGAGAGAATGAGAGGAGAGAGTGAGGAGAAACGAGAGAGAGATGAGAGAGAGAAGGAGAGAGCGAGAGCGAGAGAAACCAAAGTTACCCTGTTTCATCACTCCAATTGATGTGAGGTGAATCCACACAATTTGAACCTCTCAGCCTCCAGCTCCCAAATGCTCATCGTTCCTTCCCAAAATGGTCTTTGGTCCTGTCCTTGACATCTGATGCAAAGACTGTTGCAGACATTTTGAGCCCATGGAAATCATGCATTGCTCCTGGCTTACAGCTTAAAAAGTTATCAAAACTTTACCTGACTGGGCCTTGTTCAATAAAACATATCATTAAACAAGCTCTGCCTTAGCTGGAGATACAAGCCATCTCTGAACTTCCCTTGAAATTCAAGCAGAAGTTCTCTTCTACGAAGAGCCAAACAGGGGTGGGATTCTACCAGTTTGGACCAGTTCTGTAGAACTGGTTGTTATGATTCTGCACAGTTCGAAGAACCAGCAAATCGTGCCCTGCCCCTCTCCACCTGCCCCTCCCCTCCCCACCTAGTCAGTCCTTATCATGCATGCTCGACTTCACTGACTACATTCTCCCCCCCCCCAGTCACTCCTTAAAGTATTTCTTTTTTTCCCTCCCAATGATCAACTGTTCCGATGATCAGCTGTGCCAGGATCCCCCTCGCTGCCTTATTGTTTCACCCAGGAGGCTTCACATCCTTGAGTCCCACGAGGCTCAAAAACGGAGTACAGGAGGGTATTGCAAAAAAGCCACACCCACCCAGTCACATGGCCATGCCCACCTAGCCACACCCAAATAGTTATATGGTTGTTAAAAAATTTGAACCCCACCCCTTGGAGCCACACAATATGTTTTGAAGGCTACCTTGTACGGATGTTCACAGGGATGTTAATTATGTTGAAGGTTTCTTCAGATTTTGGATTTGCCAGGCAGAGGAAGAAAAGGGGGTCACTTTGCCATATCTCAAGCATGGAGAGGTATGGTTTTGTTCATACAGCTTACATCACCAATTAGGTAGGCTCCCTTGGTTTTATAGCTTATAGTAAAAGAGATTATTTCATGATTTGTATGACTAAAATTATGTTTTTAATGGAGTTTTAATTGATTTAAAAAAATCAATTAAATCCTTATATTTAAAAATCCTTATATCAAAGCATACCTCAGCTCCCACCACTTGTAAGTATGTCAGATGGATGGGCTCTTAGTTGGTCCTGTCACCCTTTCAGTCTGCTTGATTTGGAAGTGATTTGGGTTTCAGATTTGAAAGTGATCTGCCAACCTAGAATTATCTATCAGACTAGAGCTGGAAGGGACCTTGGAGGTCTTCCAGTCCAACCCCCTGCTCAAGCAGGAGACCCTGTACTATTTCAGACAAGTGACTGTCCAATCTCTTCTGAAAAACTTCCAGTGTGGAGCATCCACAACTTCTGAAGACAACTTCTATTCCACCAGTTAATTGTCCTCCATGTTAGGAAGTTCATCCTTCACTCCAGGTTGGTTCCCTCCTTGAGTTTTTATCCATTGTTTCTTGTACCTGCCTTCTGGGGCATTGGCTCTTCTTTATGGTAGCCCTTAAATATTGGAAGACTGCTATCCTGTCTCCCCTGGTCTTTCTCTTCACCAGACTAGCCAGGCCCAGTTCATGTAACCTTTCTTCATATGTTTTAGCTTCCAGTCCCTTCATCATCTTTGCTGCTCTTCTCTGCACTCTTTCCAGAGCCTCAACATCTTTTTTATATTGTGGTGACCAAAACTGGATGCAGTATTCCAAGTATGAGGATTCCATAGTTTAGGAATGGAGGATTGAGTCCTCTGTTCGAGTATTGATGATGTTAGCTGATGATGCACCATGGTGGCACAATGGTTAGAGTGCAGTACTGTGCACTACTTCTGCTGACTGCCAGCTGTCAGCAATTTGGTAGTTCAAGTCTTACCGGCTCAAGGTTGACTTCTTCCCTCCCTCTGAGGTCAGTAAAATGAGGACCCAGATTGTTGGGGGCAAGAGGCTGACTTTGTAAACCACTCAGAGAGGGCTGTAAAGCACTGTGAAGTGGTATATAAGTCTAAGGGCTATTGCTATTGCTACCTACTTTGAGGCATGAAATGTCTGCAAGAAAACCACCAAGCTCAGAGAGCACCAAGGACCCTCATGTCAACTCTGAGCTGCAAATATTCTTCTGTATTGGTAGTTTGAGGAAGTTTAGTTGAGATGACTGCCCTTTCCACAGAATATTCTCGGTCTATAAAGACAACAATCTTATCATCTCCAAACAGAGGACAACTTATTAGCTCTTTAGTTTAGCTCACTCCTCTCTAATCACAAATGCCAGATAAACTGGGGCAACAGCTGGTGTAAATCTAGTAAGTGTCATCCCTTTCCTATCTGGAGGCCAGCAGATTGTGGGATCCTCACCTGTTCCTTCTGTTGTAAAACATTCTTCTCTCCTAACTTTCCAAAAGCAACACCATTTTTACATTAGTGGAGGGATTTTGAAATATAAAAGTGCTGCTCCTGCCTGCTAAAAGTCTTTTTCAAATGCATTTGCAGCAATTCCTTAACAATCCAATGGATGGCTTGGATTTATTATCTGCCCCTAACTGCATTTAATTGTGTGCAAGGTTGTGAAGCCATTATGTCATTGTTTGTATTTGGCTATTTATAGGTCTATGGCCGTATCAATAGGTCTTTCATTCAGCTATTGCGGCTTGCATATGACTCAACCAGAAACTGAGTTACTGGAATAATCTCTAATAATTTGAGGCCCTATCCCTTCCCTTCCCTTCTGTTTTGCCTCCCCATTCGTGTTGGATCTAAAATTAGACTGTGAGTTATTTTCAGCAGGAGCTATTTATTTCTTTATGTGCTGTGAAAAGAGCAGTTCACCATTGGCTTCAGATTTCTACCAGCTCTGCACAATGGTCAGTGTTGCTCATCCAGCATCTTCTCTCCCAGTAGCAGGTGCACTTGGAATACAATGACGTGCAAATCCATCTGCCAAAATCAAAGGCATGGGTTGAACAATGAAGTGAGGTATAGATTTCCTTCCTATTTGTAACTTCATTATTTCTAAATCTCCACCACTTAGATATGGCAGCAAAGACAATGGATAAATTCTAGCTAGTCCCATATACCCCTGTTTTTATCTCTGTCTTCTCTTCTTCAGGGGGTCTTCTACTTTTTCACAAGTTACAAGAGAGCATGATGCTGGCTTGAAGGGTTTTTTGTAAAATATGGGTGAAGAGCACAAATGTATTCTAAAAAGAGAAGTGCCTTCTTTTCTTTCTCTTTCCCTCTTTCTCCCTCCTTCCCTCTCCCTCTCTCACACATACAAATACCCGACATCATTATTTCATGTTCAGTGCAGAAAATACGCCATCAGGAATGGTTGCAGAGAGCAGTTGACCAAGAAAACATTTATTTATTTATTTGTTTGTTTGTCAAACATGTACAAGATAATAAGTGTAGGTATGAACATAAACAAGAACAAAGGAAGTAAATAAAGGTAAATGGGGACAGTCCTACAGGGATGGTAGGCATCCTTTAAGGGACCTCTTAGGAATGGGATGAGGTCCACAGTAGACAGTTTGAGGTTGAAGCTGTGAGGGTTTGAGGCTGTAACAATGGAGTTGGGCAGGGCGTTCTAGGCACTGACCACTCTGTTGCTGAATTTGTATTTTTGGCAATTGAGTTTGGAGTGGTTTACCTTGAATTTGTCTCAATTGTTTGCCCGTGTGTTCTTTTGGGAGAAGCTGAAGAAGTCATTGAATGTGCTAGCAAGGGAAGACAGAAACATTCCCTTCCTCTTATAGCTTATCTTCTGCAAACCAAATCCTTCCGTTTGCTACTTTGTGATGTAGCTGAATAGCTGTGGCTGTGTCAACCCTTTGGAAGAAGTTCTTGAGTACATGGAAAAAATAAAGACAAAGCTGCCCTTTGGCACTATTAAAGCAGCTGCGTCTTTCCCATGTTTGAATAGCTGCTTTGAAAAGTTGTGTTTTTATGTGAGGTATGGATAACCAAGTACGGTAGCTGTGTGTGTGCATGTCTGTAGAGACAACTTCTGAAACAGGGTTAGGTAGCCCCCAATACCTGCCCCCTCCCTTCCCTGTTGATGGCAGGAACTGAGCAAGGCACCAGTCAGTGGTGGGATTCAAATAATTTAACAACTGGTTCTCTGCCCTAATTACTAGCTGGGTGGGCATGGCCATGGTGGGCATGACCAGGGGTGTGACAGGAAGCACTTAATCTCCTGCACCCTCTTGGGAGTAAAAACAGGGCACGGGGGGCCTAATAGGCCTTCCTGCTGCCTCCTGGGAGCAAAAATGGGCCACGCTGCACCCACAACACTCTGTTTTGGGTCTAGTAAGCATCCCTGCACTTACCTGGGAGCCAAAACAGGGCACAAGGGGACTCTTGGAGGTGGCAGGATGGGGCGGGGTGGGGACAGCCAGAGGTGGCATTTGCCGGTTCTCCAAACCAGTCAAAATTTCTGCAACCAGTATGCCAGAACTGGTTCGAACAGCTGAATCCCATTTCTGGTGCCTGTCTGATGGTGGAGATCCTGAGATCTAATATCATTAAATAATAATTCCCTCAACACTGTCCAACTATTTACAAAGTCTGCACTGCTATTGCTATTAATTTTCTCATCACTCCTTATCACCCATCCCCTCCCACTTGTGACTGTATGACTTGAAACTTGTTGCTTGTATCCTCATGATTTATATGGACTGTTTCCTCGTATGATTTGATTGCTTATTTTACCCTATGAGTATTATTAAGTGTTGTACCTGATGATTCTTGACTCTTGACAGATGTATCTTTTCTTTTATGTACATTGAGAGCATATGCATCAAGACAAATTCCTTGTGTGTCCAATCACACTTGGCCAATAAAGAATTCTATTCATTGGGAAAGGACATTGCTTGGAGGTTTCATAGCGACTTCCCCACTCCCAAACAAAGTCAAATCTGCAGTCTGAAAAAGAGCAAGGAAACGGTAATTTTCCAGCAGTAAAAACACAATTAGTCATTCTAGTCAGAGACCGTTTGTCCACCGAGGAAGAGAGGTGATAGAAGGTGAATGTTCTGTTAAATGATGCAACCTAAACTAATACTATGGATGGCATCACCAGAACCTTTTCATTATTATTATGACTATAGGCTTGACTTATTGATTTGAAAAGCTTCCAGAATAGTTACAGTAATCTGGCAACTGAAATTCTTTTAGCAAAATTAATTCTTCAAATGAAGGCATTGGGTTGTTTAATGAATGCTGCAGAGCTCTGCCATTGCAAGTGCCACATTAGAAACCCACCAATTAAGGTATTTTCCAAGTTCTTAGTTGTACTGTTTTCTCTTTTAGAAAATGTAATAACCCTTTACTGAAAGTGCAATTCCATTCTCTTTCCCTTAAATGTTTCCTGATAATGATGATGATGACGTTATCCATTCCGTTTTCTCCAACTCTTGGTGACTCTCTGGGCCAGGTTTCTCCATGTCTTCCCATCTTGCACGTCTTCTTTGAGTTGTTCTGCACTCTGGTTGGGGTCAGCTTTGGGGGTGTCCAACCACTCCGTCTTCTTTGATGGCCTGGTGGTTTCCCTTCATCACTAACTCTTCCTGACATAATTTCTTTTTCCAATGAATTATCTTGCATGATGTGGCCAAAGTAAGTGAGACGCAGTTTTGTGATTTTTACCTTCCAGTGACATGTCTGGGGTTATGCCCCCAAGAGTTGCTTGTTAGTCACCATTGCCGTCCAAGGAATATGCAGAAGCCTTTTCCAATACTGCAGTTCAGAGTCCATTTTCTTCCCGTCTTGTTTTTTTAAGGTACAACTTTCATAATGAGAGGTAACTGTGGGGAACACAATAGAGTGGACTATATCTGGGTGCCAGGCTGATGTTCTTCATTTTCCATATTCGGTTCATATTTATCATTGCTACAGGTCCTAATGAAATTTATTTTTTTTATTTCTAGACTTTGAGTGATCTGCAATCCTAAGTGAATTTTCCCATGCATTCCATCCCTTCACAATAAATTTTTATTCTGATGCTTCTATTCCTTGCAGCAGTCAAGAGCTTGGTCATTTCTGATGTTCAGAATGTTTTTTTCCCCAGGTCTAGCATTTTCCAGAGCCAGCAGTTGAATTTTAGTGAACTGGGGGACAGAATAGCCTCCTTCATTGCATGCATAGGCAACAGTTCTGTCTTCCACTCCCTCTCTCATAACCTGCCATTGATTCCTTCTGCCCAAAGGTAGGCCCAACATTGGCTTCTTCTGATAGGGAAGTCTTCATCCAGCGTCTTCCACAGGTTGGCTCTAAAGATGAAATAAAACAGGAAAATAGCAGAACAGAAATGACCACCCAAAGGCTATTGGAGTTTGGGTGGCTCCTAAATGTCAATAAATGTAGACTTCACACTCACTTGGGAATGCATCCTTGTTGTGGCCCACCAGCGGAGTCGGACAGCGAGGAGGTTGGGGAGGAACATGGGGCAGTCCTGGAGCCTCAGGAAGGCTTGGACGAGGGCTGTGCATCAGAGGAAGAGATGGGGCCAGGGCCATCTGGAAGTCATCAGCTGCCTTTAGGCTCAAGCAACAGTGAGGCGGGGGAGCAGCTGGAGCTGGTTCCCAGCCTGCACATGTGTAGAACTATTAAAAGAAAAGAGCAATTAAGACCTCATGGTCGACATGAGAGCAAGGCCACAAGTGGATGGTGAATGCCCCCTCCCCTAGGGATTAAAAAAGGAGCAAAAGGAAGAGGGTTTTTGCAGGGAACAATTCATTCATTGCAGCAGTCTGAAGATCTGTCTGTGCATCTCAGAAACTCTGTGCTGAGACCTTCCATGTCTGCACTGCATTTGGAAATATTTACTTGGCAGCTCTCCAAGCTAGATAAGGTCTGTGCTCCTAATGACACCCTTGAAAGGCTGTTTGCCAGGCCTTTGGCTGAATGTGAATGCAAGAAATTCACCTTCATTTAATAAAAGGGATTTTGCCAGGACAAAGAGTCTGCTTAGTGCTTTTGGGGAAAGCCCAGGTCAGAGCAATCCTGCTGCAAAGAGTGATGATGAGTAAGAACTATTTACTAAAGTGATAAAGCACTTAACTTATCTTGGACAGTGTACAGAAGTGAAGGAGGGTCAGTCCTAGTTAACACTCAGTCGGGGAGCTACGTGGAAATTCAGGGAGGTAGCTAAGAGTGGAAAATTAAGGGGTGAAAAATCAGAAAGAAAGTTACACCAATATATTCAGTGCTTTTTCCAAGAAAACTGCATGTTTGTTGTATCCATGAAGTTATCAGGAGTTCATTTCAGCTCAAGGGTGTCTTTATTTTTGTTATACCTTCTATCTGTTTAATAGTCACTATAAAGAAACATTTCAGCTATTAAAAGTTTTGGACCAAGGACACTTCCCTGACATTTTTATTTTATTTTGTACCAAAAAACCTGATACCATTAGCACTTAGGAAGCATGTATGTATGT
>BLBF01000039.1:18400208-18434074 GCA_015471245.1 Laticauda colubrina
TGTGTGTGTGTGTGTGTGTGTGTGTGTGTGTGTGTGTGTGCTGTTTAGCTTCCTTCGGGTATTATCCCACATCATTGTAGTTCTGTTAAAGTTGTAGCAACGTTTCAGCAGAATCTCATCTGCCATCATCAGGCTTCTGTATGGATGTGTGTCTCACAGTTCCTGGTTTCAAATTTGAGGCTGGTCCATTCTGATTGGCTAGGAGCCTGGGTCTGTGTTCATTGGACTTGGAGTTTGATTGATTGGTGTTTCTGGTTTCTTCTGTCTGTTTTGTGGCTTTGATTGGCTGGCAACCCTCTGTTCTTGTGTTGGAGGCTTTCAGTGCAGCTTGGCTTCGTGTGAAAGGACGGCAGTTATTCATCAGCAAGCTGGGTTTCACCTGGGTGCCTGGTGGGGGGGTGTTTGAGTTGGAGGCATCAGAGGGAGTCTGTCTGTGCTCAGGTGTTTGTCAGTTTTGTGTTGTGGAGATCTTTCTATTTGAGAGTGCAGGTTTCCAGACTCCCTCTGATGCCTCCAACTCAAACACCCCCACACCTGAGCACAGACAGACTCCCTCTGATACCTCCAACTCAAACACCCCCCCACCAGGCACCCAGGTGAAACCCAACTTGCTAATGAATAAGAGCCGTCCTTTCACACGAAGCCAAGCTGCACTGAAAGCCTCCAACACAAGAACAGAGGGTTGCCAGCCAATCAAAGCCACAAAACAGACAGAAGAAACCAGAAACACCAATCAATCAAACTCCAAGTCCAATGAACACAGACCCAGGCTCCTAGCCAATCAGAATGGACCAGCCTCGAATTTGAAACCAGGAACTGTGAGACACACATCCATACAGAAGCCTGATGATGGCAGATAAGATTCTGCTGAAATGTTGCTACAACTTTAACAGAACTACAATGACGTGGGATAATACCCGAAGGAAGCTGAACAGCACACACACACACACACACACAGCACACACACACACACACACACACATACATACATACATACATATATATATATATATATATATATATATGTATGTATGTATGTATGTATGTATATGTATATGTGTGTGTGTGTGTGTGTGTGTGTAGGTGTATATGTGTATATGTGTATATATGTATATGTGTGTGTGTGTATTATATATATATATACACACACACACACACACACAGAAGAGAGAGGGCGGGGAGGGAGGGAGAGAGGTACAGATACAGATAGGTAGATAGATAGATCGATAGATAGATAGATAGATAGATAGATACAGATATAAAAAACCTCTACCATTATTTCAACTTTATCTACGAGATATCTGCTCTTTCTTGTAAGATACATACACAAATAAATCTTAAAAGGTTAGATTCTTAATTATCATTATTTCTTTTGATGTTTGGAAGGTCCTTTAAAGCAGTCAAAGTTTTTGGAAACAAGGCATTCTGTTCAAAGAGATGTCCACATTCAATGGTTAAAAAATCAAAACAGTGCCCTCAAAATTCTGCTTAATTTTTTTACATGTGCATCACACTTAAAAATAGGCGGAGTTTCAGACAAACCCCAACTATTTGAGAATATTCTCCAGAACAATATTAGCAGTCTTTTATTGTTCGATGCATTAAATCACTGAAGCATTTCCAGTCTAGTGTAACACATTTTTGTTTTGCTAAGTTGTTCTTCCTAAAGTTGGCAGTATTTTTGGCATGTGAGGACAGAGACCGAGGGTGGGAGTGGATGAGAAGGGATAGAAAAGAAAGGGAAAAAAAGTGGCTATTACAGGGTGATCCAATACTCTTTTTACATGTCTCATATAAATAAAATGGGTAAAAAGAGGCAGGGGCCACTTTGGTTATCTTTTTTTTTATCTTTACCTTTATTGTTTTATCATTGAAAATAAAATGCAAAACAGTAAAACAAACAAACAAACAAAATAAAACAAAACAAAAGCATACATTCAACCCTAACTTATAAAAAAGGGAAGAAAATAGTGTACAAAAAGAGGAAAATCATCAACATTTAAGTTAACGTTTTGTATGTAGGACCTACCCTTGTTGGGTGCTGAAAGAAAAGAAAAGGCAATAACAGTTGGCCTCCATTTTTCTCACATTCTCATATAATATCTTTTGTTTTTCATGGATCCAGAAGTTTTATTTTTCCTGCTGCTTTCTGTGATCTCAATTGGATAAAGGCTTTTGCACTGACACATGTTTATGCGCGTTTATGTATATGCACAAAACATACACACAAACACACACTTAATCCTGCTTCTAAGGCTAGAGGTATTTGGGAAGACAATTGTTCGAGTCTTTACTCCTTGTCAACAGAGATTACTTTTTAAACCTGCATTTTCTTCCTGTTCCCCTCTCCCCCCCCCCCCCCAGGAGAAATAATGAGAAAATAACCCTGCCTGTGATAAGAAATGATCCAGAGGAATGCTGGCTAGCTTATGAAGTTGAAATGAATGAAGATAAGTGAAAATATTTTTTTAAGAATACAATAAAGAATTTATCTCTCGATGTAGGATCAAAGGGAAGGAATTTAAATATTATCAACAAGCAAAGATTCTTTTTCTTTTTTGCAGAAACCCTTTGCTTGACAAAACCAACATGAAAATGAGGTAAACATTTATTGGAATATTACAAACTAAAATAAAAAGAGTTGTCATGCCCCTGTTGGAGACTGACTCTGAGGGAGAGGAGGAACAGACAACAGGGAGTGAAAGTGTGGCTCCAGAGGTTCTGGAGGAGGCGAGGGAAGGGCAGAGGCTGGCTGGATAGTCAGAGGAAGACCCAGGCCCATCCCCTATCCATCCTAGGGTACGTAGGGAGGAAAGGATAAGGGAGAAATGTGAATGGTGTGGTCTACGAGGGATGAAAGGGCCTTGATCCTCTTCATGGGCTGTAGCTGTGAGAACTGGTTAAACGGATGGACATGTGTATGGGCCAGTGCTGGAAACAAAGCATGGAAATATCTCTAGTCTGTCATTCCTTTCTGAGTTTGGCTCCTTCCCAGTGTGTGTTCTGTTATTTGTGGACATCCTCCAGCCCTTATCTTGCCTGGTTCCCTTAATTGTTTTAGTGTGGTTTGTGTTGTTTTTACTCTTTATAATTTAAAGGCATTTTTAGTTTAAACGACATTGCCTTCTTTTCATAATTGCTTTTGGGGAGTTTTTTGCCTCCAGTCAAGGATATTTGGAGCTTTGAAGAAAAGTGAAAAATAAAAGGGGTTTCACTTGATTTTTGTGACTGTGTTTATTTTGTATCCCATCCTGGGTCATCACAAGAGTTAGGAAAGGGGGTTTAAGCAGCCTTTCTAAGCTAACTGTGGTTTGAAAACGATTGAAGATTCGGAGTATAAATGTAACAGTCAAGGCTGAGATATCTGAATTTTCTGTCTTGAATCTTCTACCTCATAATTATTTTTTTTCTGTTGAGGCTTGGACAGATTATTTAGATAGAAATCTCACAAGAATAAGAAAGGTAAACAATTACTAATATAGTTGTGAAAATATTCAGGAGGGGAAAGTTTTCATAATTCATGCTCACGTCTCTTCCATCGTTCCTCAACTGCTAATATCTAAATATTTGTACTGTACTTTGAATGTTCAACATTGGAAACTATTGTTCTGACCAAGGCTTCCCAAGATCATAGTTAAGCACACGCTTAGTCCAAACATCTCTTGTTTTATTTCAACAGCTGGGAATTATGTTCATTCCCAGCCAGTAACGAGTCCCAGACAGTCTCTTGAGATAAGCATCCACATTTCTCTCCTTTGAATTGCTGCCAACAACTAAAGTGACAAATGAATTTTAAAAAACCAACCGAAGTACAAATTCCACACAGAACTTCAAGGTTGAATCCGAACAGAACGAACGACTTTGCTTCCTGCAAAGGTTTTTCTACCTTTGCACTTCCTTTATACCTTATGGGAAGGGCAATCACCTCCAAGCCTTACTCCCATGTTGCTCCTTTTGTCTTAACTTGCTCTTGCCTTCTAGCAGCTTTGTGCACATGCTCACTGGGAACAGGCTCTCCTTGTTCCTCGGCCTTGCTGCTGCCAGACTCTGGAGGCTCTGCAGTCAGCACCCCACTCCCAGATGGTCCTGGCCCCATCTCTGCATCAGACACAGGACCCTCATCCGAGTCCTTTCCAGACTCCCAGACTGGTCCCTGTTCTTCCCCATTGTCTGATTCCGCTGCCATCTTTACAGGCTGCTGGCGAACCACAAAAACTATTGCTACTATTGGTTTAAGTCATTCCCTCTATTATTTTGACTGATATCTTAAACCATTTTCTAGAAACTATATTCCAATTGTCTGAATTTGCCTTGCCCTGTGATGTCTAGCATATAAACCAGGGGGTCTCCAACCCTGGCAACTTTAAGACTTCAACTCCCAGAATTTCTCAACCAGCTTTGCAGCAATAAAAATGTTGGGCTCAGTTGTAGTCAAGGACTACCTATATAGAACCTAATGTTTAATATCCTTTACTTATCCATGACCATAAGGGCAAAAACATTGATCCACTAGTACATTGGTGTCTCTTCTTGTCAGAGTAACAACATATCTCATTGGTTTGGGAAGATTGGCCCATGCTCTATGTATTCTTAGGTTTTGGGGACACCTTTTCATTGGTTGAAACTGTTGAGTTAATCCAACCACAGTGTCTGTCTACATTTTTGCTAGTTCTGCTTGATTTGAGCTCATGATGGCTTGTTACTCAATTGGTGTTGCATCTGAAGAGATAGAAAAAGATAAATCCCTACTATTAACTGGAACTGATGTTGCTGCAGCTTCAGGAATGTATGATGGTTCGCAGACCCCCTTTTCAGCATGGAGCAAGTCACCCAGAGTGGACTTTCAGCTCTAATATTTATAAAGTAACATTGTCAGTTCTTGCAATCTGGTTATAGCCAGGAGCCCAAATGTGTTGTGTTTGACAAAAAGGACAATTGTGGAAAATGACCTTTCTATAGATAATGTTCCATGCTTCATTAGGGCCATCAACTTGACTGCAAGATATAAATGCGTTGGGGGTATGAAAGGTTATCATTTAGACATGGTTCTTATTACATGCTAAGCTATAATGTCACTTGTGTGATTTGGTTTAGCTTGCTGTGTCACTCTCCCCATTGTGGGCTAGAAAGAATGATTTATAGCTCATCGTAGGGTGTGAATTAAAGTTATTGTGGCTCATGTCGTAAAGTATCCTGGGTTATTTCATAAACCGTAGGCCAAATAGTTTCATGACCCATGAAACTATCCTTAAATTAAATAGCCATATTGCCAATTCCAGTTCAGATAGTCTTTTCCCCTTCTCTGACATTATTCCATATCATGACACCTGCAATAGTGGAGTGGCACCAGTTCAGGGACAGGAAATGGAAGTGAGTCATTTTTTTCAAGCTGTCAGATGAAGGGGACACGGTCATCAGAAATAAAGAAAAGGGATGAAGACACTATGAGAAGCAACATTGGTCTTCTCATTTGTGGATGGCCTTGGTGATCCTCTGGAAGGCAAATAAAAGAACTTGAAAATGAAAATAATCCAGATTTTATTTATTTAATATCCAGGATTTAGATCCTCAATTCCATAGAGCCCCCAAACTTGGCAACTTTAAGACTTGTGGGCTTCAACTTCCAGAATTGCCCAGCCAGCATTACTACCTGAGGAATTCTGGGAGTTGAAGTCCATAAATCTTAAAGTTGAAAAGTTTGGAGACCTCTGCCATAGAGTCAAGAAGGTAGTGGATTTCGTGAGGTGTTGCACTTAGCAAGCTTTTTCTGATTGATTTTTTTAACTTCTGAAGGCAACTTCTGTTCCACTGCTTAATTGTCCTCACTGTTAGGAAGTTTCTCCTTAATTCCAGGTTGCTATATTTCAAATCTGAGGTAATTAATGGGTTCCAGTTCTTTAATTCTAGATCCTTATGAACCATTGCATTTGCATTTCCAGAGAGGTTGGTCCATAACTGATGCCTTCTTACCCATGACTGAAGTTCTTTACTGAGTTCTATTTCCATGGAAATAGTTTAAAAGACAATCATTATTTACATTGAAGAGCCCACTCCAAAAGAGGGAGAAGACCAGGACAAGGTATCTCAAGAAGGAAATCCAGTGTCTTCAGAACTAGTAGTGATCCTGAGATAGTTTTTGGCTCAGTTTTGGAGTCTCCTCTACTCAGCCACTGAGGACACCTGTATCTGAAAAGACATCTTCAAATTAGAGCATCAAATCAAGAAAATCTGGCATGGGTACTCAGAAGCAACCTGTTGAAGGAAGTCAATTTGAACTGACTAGATACACTTGTATCCAAGGTTATTAGGGAGCAGTGATCCAATTTCAAAGCCACTGCCCCAAAGAAGGGGGAGTCAACCTATTCTTCAAAGCCCCAGAAGGCAAGAGAAGAAGCAATGGATGGAAACTCACCAAGGAGAGAAGCAACCTAGAACTAAGGAGGAATTTCCCAACAATGAGAACAATTCACCAGGAATGGCTTTGTTTTCAGAAGTTGTGAATGCTCCAACATTAGACAGTTTTAAGAAGAGATTGGATAATCAATTGCTTGAAATGGTGTAGGGCTTCCTGCCTGAACAGGGGGTTGGACTAGAAGACCTCCAAGGTCCCTTCCAACTCTGTCATTTGTCCTGTTCAACATCCTGAGGATCTGATTCAGTTTGATTTCAGCCCGTGTTCTTTGGCTCCGAGTCTGCTCGGTAAGCTTGCTTATATATATATACACAACCTGAATTGAGTTTATAACTTGGATTTATTGGGCCAGAGTGATTTATTGCCACTTTAAAGCAGATTCCATTCACAAGAGCAGGACATACATGTTGGGAGAAGTGGCAGAGAATAGGCCTGGAATAAGCCAAGAATCTGTTAAACCAACCAGCAAACCATATTATATCTTACAAGGATGTGTGAACCAACTGCTTCCAGTATTGCAAAACTCTTGGGTCGAATGTCATCTAAGCACAGACATACAAGCCATTTCTCTGGCGGTCTCAAAAATATCGCAACCTGGACATGGAAAAGGGACACCTATTTGCTTTTATCCCCTTCAGGATTGTTATAAAACTGCTGACAATGTTTATATGTGCTCCTTCTGGGTTCAGTGCCAAGTGGGGAAGAAAGACACTGGAAATATGGTGACTGCTTGGAAAGATGGTTTAATGGTGGACAGGACCACATGGCTTGGAGCTCCTGGGTGAAAAGGATGATCACATACCTAGATGTTAGGTGATGGAAAAGAAAAGGGAGGAGATGCTGAGAGTCTCTGGGTTTTATGCCCTCTGTTGGGATTTGAATCTGAGCTTGTATTCTGATTGGTTGTTAGACTCCCATGGGACCATGCACGAGGGCAACACTGTAGGCTGTCCTGAGTCCCAGACTTGGTTGAGCCTTTCTGGATGATGATGCAATGAAAGGGCTTTGGGTAATTCATATTGAAGCTCTCCCTGGAGTAGATCTTTGTTATGTAAAATAGACTGGCCCAGGGCAGAGTCCATTAGCAAAAGTGTGTGTGTGTGGGGGGGATAAGTTTCTGCCTCTGAGTTTCTACTTTTCTTTTTAGGGAAAATATTCTGTCTTTAGTAAATCCTAAAATATTTCATTTTCCTAGGAGAGGGATGGGTTTTAACTTCCAACATATGGATAGTATAGATGTCCAGATCTGAACTGGTTTGGAATAGTTTGCAGGAAGCGACCATTTGGAATTGATATAGGGTGTTTGATGTACATGGGAACAGTGGCGAATAACTTCCTGATCATAATCTTTGCTAATGATATCATGAGGATACAATTTATGGAGGGAGACTTACCTCTGTTGATAGGACTAATTGCCCATTAATCACCCACCATGCACCTCAAGGAAATGGCTTGCCTTATGGGGCTAGAAAAATATATTTCACTAATAGGCGCATTATTTAACAGTTAGGAAAGGGCCTCAGTTGGTTGTCCTGCTTTGCAACCTGATAGCTTTGCACATATGGAAGCTGCTGTTCCCATGTGCATCCCCTCCATAAAGTCCTTTGCTTGGCAGGTCTGTGGTGATGGAAAGGGAAAATCATGATCTCCATGAAATAAAACCCACCTCTCTACAGATAATCAGTTGGAAGGGATCTTGTGGCTAATCTAGAGCAACCCTCCACCCAGGCAGGAGACCCTGCCCCATTTCTGACAGATGGAAGTTGTTCTATATTAACATACTCGAAATAAATACCCTCTTCTGATTGGACGCAAATACTGCTTGGTGATTGGTTCAGAAACGCTACCCTGGTTGGTTCCCATTGCCGCCTTGTGATTGGCCTGCCGGATCGGCGGGAGATTTAAGGAGCCGTCATTGGCTGCGAGCCGTGAGCAGCCGCTATCAAGGAGGCTGCCATGGCTCTGCGGTTAGAACAGATTTTAGGAACTAAATAAAGAGCTGGAAGTCACACTGGTCTCGAGTCTCTTTTCCCGCGATCTAACAGAAGTCCAGTCTCTTCTTGAAAGCTTCCGGTCATGAAGCTCCCACAACTTCTGAAGGCAACTTCTGTTCCATCCGTTGATGGTTCTCACTGTGAGAAAATTCCTCCTTTATTCTAAGTTGAATCTCTCCTTGATCAGTTTCCATTCATTGTTCCTTGTCTGGCCTGCTTTGGAAAATAGCTTGACCCTCTCCTCTCTGTGATCGGTCCTCAAATATTGGACCTCTGCTATCATGTCTCCCCTGGTCCTTCTCTTCCCTAGACTGCAACTGTTCATCATATGAATGGTTCATAACCTTGACATCTACCAAGACTTAAAAACCTATGGTATCTTTTCCAAGCCGGTTGGGATTCATTCCCAATTGGCAAGAATTTGACATGACTCATCATCATCATTTGAATCGACATGATCTACATGGCAAGAATTTGACATGACTCATCATCATCATCAAGTTCTCCAAACTTGGCAACTTTAAGACTTGTGGACTTCAACTCCCAGAATTCTGGGAGCTGAAGTCTACAAGTCTTCAAGTTCTGGGAGTTGAAGTCTACAAGTCTTAAAGTTGCCAAGTTTGGGGACCCCTGATCTACACGCCTCAATTTTATGGATTTGGGTGAGTTCCATTCTTCAATCATTTCCCTTGCTGAGTATTATGCCTTGTTAAATGGGCATTAACCTGGCTAGCAAAGTTATAAGCACCACCGTTTTTAAGGAGGATTTAAAAATTGCCTTTTCCTCTAGTTCCTTGTTCTTGTCAATCATTCTAGTAATTGACTTCGAGCAACTCAGCTGTTTAAATTGGCTGGGATCAATCCAGCAGTCAGTGTTTTGACTGAAGTGGGAACAAAAGCTTAACGAGAGGGCTTGTCATGCAAGAACAGCTTTTTCCACTGTTTTGTCTTGTTCTCTGTTCTCATCATGTGTCCAGCCCCTTCTGGGAAGGAGGGAGAGAGAGAGAGAAAGAAAAGGAAAGATGTAATCTTTGCAAAGATTAAATCCAATCTTGTCCTTCTCCACTCAACAGGATGACATTGTCTTCATCCTTTCAGATGAAACCTAATTAGCTCCTTTTCAATAATTGTGAGCAGTATAGGTGCAATTTCCTGCTGATTGCTAGGATTTACTGATTAGTAAAATTTGATAGTCCTGGATATCAAGATGTGCTTTGCTTGCTTTGGTCTATGTTTCAGTTATCAATAGATATGTCAGCCTTCAATAGATATGATAAAATGAACTGAGGTAACCCAAAGGTGCTTTTTTTCAAGAGGCAACTGGACTTTCTGTATTTTTCCTTGAAGATGTTTTGCTTCTCCCCAAGAAGCTTCTTCAGCTCTGACTGGATGGTGGGAATAGAAGGATTTATGCTTCTTAAAGCCAGCTGGTCATTTGCATTCGAATAGAGAGCTGTTGAGGCCACTTGGAGGTTTATCTGTGTCTTTGGGGTGCTTTTTTCCAAGAGGCAATTGGACTTTCTGGTTTTTTCTTTTGAAGACATTTCACTTCTCACCCAAGAAGCTTCTTGAGCTCCGCCTGGATGGTAGGACATGGAAAGATCTGTACTCCTTGCGGATAGCTGGTCATTTTGCATCCTTTTAGAGAGTCACTGAGGCCACTTGGAGGTTCATCTGTATCCTCAGGGTCACCTAAGTAGTGCAAACAGGTGTGGAGCCTTCTTGGAACTGCTGAACGGATCTGTGTTGTAGACTGGAGATAGAGGATGTTGTATCCATCCCTCTATTTTCATTTTTGACCTAGATGGCCTCTTTGACGCCCTCTTCCAAACCAGCGGTCCTCTATGTCCAAAATGTGGACTTTGCTGTTTTCAAAAGAGTGGCCTTCATCTTTCAAATGCAGATGGAAGTGCTGATTCTTGTCCCTATGAGTTTGTTCTCCTATGTTGTGCAGTGCATTTGTGAAGTGGCTGTTTTGTTTCCCCAATGTACAGATCTTCCCATGGCTCACTTCATTGTACTGCCTATGGCACATTACTCAGTTTGTGTCTGGGTGTTTTATCCTTGGGATAGAAAAGCTTAGTGTATTCTTGGGTTTGAAGTGTGCATGTATGCTGTGTTCTCTTTTTATGTTTAAATGAAGCTTTTCTCACTGGGAGTTTCAATTGCAAATACATTTTAGAAAGTTTATTTTCTTTATTGTTTAACCTTCCGTATTTAAAATTAGATCATTCGGGTTGCTCATTGCTTCAGATTTCATTCCAAAAAAGTTGCTTTAGAGGGATGGGAGGAAAAAAAATTGTACTATTTGTTTGCAATTATTTAGTAAGTGCACCTTTTGGGAAAGGAATCGGTGTGGCACAGCCTTATGAGAAAATGACTTACGTGGAAACAAATTAATTGCACAGTGTGACATGAGCAAATATGGAAGGCTAATTGAATAGCCTGAGCAATGAATATTCATATCAGTCATTTGGCATGTTTTTTTCTTCTTCTTTTTACCTCCAACAATAAAAAAAAATGAAGAAATTGCTTTGGCTGCTGAGATGACTGGACACAGAGAAACTGGTCAGGGGGAGAAAAATGGTCCCCAATTCTAAGAGAGTAAGAAGCTTTGCAGGTGGTGAGATGGGACTATGAAATGTTAGAGAATGGAGACGATTCAGTTAAAGCAGCCCTGTTTAAAGAATAAAAGTGAGGTGCAAGCTGTAGAGAGAGCTCATAAATATATAACATAGAGCAGGGGTGTCAAACTGGATTTCTTCAAGGGCTGGATCACCATTGTAGTTCTCCTCTGCGGGCTGCCCTGGGGGGAGGGGGAGAGATGGGATGGATGCCTCCTGCAGCACCATGCCGGCCAAAATAGGTGAGCATGGGGTCCAACCCACAGCCCTTTTGGGCTGCCAGGGACAGAGGTGGGCTGCTGGGGGTTTGCAGGGATTCAGGAGAGCCCATAAGCGAAGATTCTGTGCAGTTTGGAGAACCTCCAAATCCCACTCCTGGCTGGCCCTGCCCACCCCTCCCCTCCCAGGAGTCCCCACACGGCCCATTTTGGGTGCAGGGTGCGCATGGAAGCTCGGGGAGGACGAAAAACGGGTCTCCCAGAAGTTCGGGAAGGCTAGAAATGGGCCTGTTTCTGGCTTCCAGAGAACCTCTGGAGCCCAGGGAGGCCATTTTCGTCCTCTTGGAGGTTCGAGGAAAGCCTCAGGAGTTTGGGGAGGACAAAAACACACACACACACACCCCGCCGTGGTGCAGGAGGCCGACTAGGCCATGCTCAACCAGCAACCTGACTAAAATTTTTGAAGCCCACTCCTGGCCAGGGGCATAGTGAGCTGGTTCTTCGCTACTTCCACACCAGCCCCCCCCCACAGGCCAGATCTGGTCCACAAGGCTTGAGTTTGACAACCCTAATCTAGAGAAATACAAACAGATAATTTGGTGTAGCGGTTAAAGTACCTGGTTAGAACCCAGGAGTCGGTGAGTAGTCTTATCTTAGCCCAGGATCCTTACCCTGGATTCAGTCCTCCTCCTTCAGCCTAACCCGCCTCACAGGGTTGTTGTTGTGGGGAAAATAGGAGACGGGAGGCGTGTTTGAATGTGTTTGCTGCCTTGAGTTATTTATAAAAATAAAATAAAATAATAATAATGCCACAATAATAAATCAGGATAAGCTGTACAGGTAATCCTCAGCTTACGATCACCATTCAACTCAGAAGTTGTGTCACTAAGTGAGACATTTGTTGAGAAATTTGTTCAGTTTTGCACAATGGATGACTTTTCCTGCCACGTTTCCTAAGTGAATCTCAGCCCTGATCAAATTTAGTCACGCAGTTGTGAAGAGAATCTGGCTTTCACATTTGTTGGGAGGTTGCAAAAGGAGATCATGGGCCACTGAGACTGTCATAAATGTGAGTCAGTCACCAAGCCTCCGAATTTTGATCATGTGACCCTGGGGATGGTGCCTCAGTCATAAGTTTGAAAAAGGATCCTACATCACTTTTTTTCAGTGCTGTTATGTTCTCAAATGGTCAGTAAATGAACAGTTGTAAGACTAGAACTACCTCTATACAGACGTTCTAGAAGCTAACAGATTAACAGAATTGAGAGGGCTTTTGGAGGTCATCTAGTCCAAACCCCCCCCCCAAAGTAGGAGACCCTACACCAAGGGCCTTCAAATTTGGCAATGTTAAGACTTGTGGACTTCAACTCCCAGAATTCCTGAGCTAATATGACTAGAGGAAGAATTCTGGGAGTTGAAGTCCACAAGTCTTAAAGTTGCCAAGTTTGAAGACCCCTGCACTAGATCATTTCAGACAGGTGGCAGTCCAGTCTCTTCTAGAACACTGTCAACTCATAAAATAGAATAATCAAGGATGAATCACTTACCCTAAGATGTTCTCCTTGTAGCGCGTATTCAATCCTCTCTCTTTTAAGGAATATACCGATATATATCTATATCTATTAAAGCGAAAGGCCACTCATGAATCATCACGAAATCTCCAGAACCGTAAAACCTTCAAACTTGAAATTTGGCAGCTATGCTCCTCTTGGCTTCTAGTGCTCCCTAGGAAAGGATTTTTCCAAATGACCCTCAGACCATTAGTGTTTCCTATATTGTAATTATTAACACGCTCTGATGCTAAGGAGTTCTACTCTCCCTCCCCACCTGAAAAGAAATCTCTTCCAAATGCAAAACACAAGCAGAGGAGAGGAGTTGCAGTTTCAATTTCCATTTCAGAGCACCAAGCAGCTTGAGTACAGAACAGTTGAGCTGAGTCACGCCCAGGCTCCTTACTGTCTCCTTTTTGCTCACACAGCAAATACAGTTTCAGTTTCCAAACATCCCTCAACTCTCTCATGCACTGACAGTGCTGAATACAGATGGATGCTGGTAGTCAGAGGCAGAATTCCTCCCCCTTATTTTCCTCCCCAAAAACTAAGCCCAATCACTTAGTTTCGTAGTGAAGCACGGGTATTGAGTTCATGTGTTAGTATATATGTACACACACACACACACACACACACACACACACATACATATATATCTCCACCCACCCACATACACACACACACAGAGAGGATAAGCACTGTTGGAAAAAAGAAAGCCAAATATTTAAAGAAAGGGCATTATTCTACTTGCCAAGTACCAATTACCCATCTGTGTTTGGTTCTGTTGCTGTCAAAGCCGACCACTTTTGTTTTATTGCAATTAAAGTTAATAGTCGGCCACAATAATTAGAACCTCAACTTGAGATCCTTTATTCCTCGGTCTGCCCTCTCCTGCTTGCCCAAGGACAGAGGAGGAAAGGAACTGAAGCCAGCTGACAAGTTTTTAGCTCCAATAACAGAGAAGATGAGGAAACTGAGAACAACCAGAGAAAGCCTGAGAATCGACAAGTGAACTGTCAGGATGGTGGATGGCTTCTGCATTTTGGCATCAGCCATCAACGCAAAAGGAACAAAACTGCTCTGAATACCCGGCCAAAGATCTTCAAATCCACAGTGTTCTCACCTGCAGTAGTTTGTTCGAAGTTACAATGGGATTGGGGAAAAAAAGGGACTTCCGTTTTTCACATTTATGACCATCCTACATCCTCACGGTCACCTGATCCAAAGTCAAATGCTGAGCAACCGACTCATATTTATGATGGTTGCAGCTTCCCACAGTCATGTGATTTCAACCTTCTGACAGGCAAAGTCAATGGAGAAGCCAGACTCACTTAACAACCAGGTTACTAACTTCAGATATTCACCGAACACAACTGTAGCAAGGTCGTACAACAGGGCAAAACTCACTTAACAAATGCTTCCCTTAGTCACAGCAATGTTGGGCTCTGTTGTGGTCATAAGTCAAGGACTGCCTGAATACCTAGAAAGATCACAATTGGGCAAGACTTGGTATATCCTTGTGATGTCCTGGCCCAAAAGCCAGACATGACTGAATGGATACCATCATCGTCATCTTCATGTTTGTCTTCATCTTCACCTTTGTCTTCATCTTCATCTTCATCTCCTTCTTTGTCTTCATCATAATCTTCATCTTTGTCTTCATCATCTTCACCTTTGTCTTCATCTTCATCATCATCTTCATCATTGTCATTATCTTTGTCTTCATCATCTTCACCTTTGTCTTCATCTTCATCATCATCTTCCATCTTTGTCTTCATCATCTTCACCTTTGTCTCCATCATCACCATCATCTTCATCATTGTCATTATTTTTGTCTTCATCATCATAACCTTCTTCTTTGTCTTCATCATCATCTTCCATCTTTGTCTTCATCATCTTCACCTTTGTCTTCATCATCATCATCATCATCATCTTCAACTTTGTCTTCATCATCATCTTCACCTTTATCTTCATCATCATCATCTTCAACTTTGTCTTCATCATCATCTTTGTCTTCATCATCATCTCTGTCTTCATCATCTTCACCTTTGTCTTCATCATTTTCATCTTTGTCTTCATCATCTTCATCTTTATCTTCATCTTTTTCATCTTTGTCTTCATCACCATCTTTTTCATCACCATGTTCATCATCATCCCTTTGTGCTCCTTTCCCAGGAAACAGATGGTCCTATATTTGGTAAAACGGCCTTCTTAAGTTATTGAATAAGATATGAAGCACGAAAGCTTATTATTTCCTGGTTTGTCTTATCTCTCTATGCCTTTTCTTTCCTTTCTTTTTTTGGTGGTCAACCTTCATTATCCATGTCAAAAAAGTTAAGTGCCACTGATGATTTGGTGCCATTCCTGGTGATTTGGTGACCCATTTTGACCTGACCTCGCAACTGTTCTTACAAAGACCCATCTGCTCTTAGCATCTATTTTCTGTTGCTCTCTCATGCTTCTACCATCCACAAACCTTGCCAAGCATGATGGGTCCTTAAAACAATTTCCTTTTTCTGTGCCTTTATTAAATATATGTAGGCATTCCCTAAACCTCCCCAAACAGAGTATGTGACTATTGTTTGTTACAGATTTTAGTGAGAAGATTAATCAGTGCATATTTAGGATTTCAGTGCAATGAAACAATTTTAGAAGTATTCCTTCATTTTTTTTCCATAGATTCCTCATGGCTAAATGTTATTAATGTATTAGTTGGAAGAGGAAAAAATATTCCAAGATCTTTCCAGTTGCAAGCAAGAATTATACCATCTTGGTAGTTTATAATCTTTTATGCTTTATTGTTTTGGTTTTTTTTTTTTTTTTAATATCCCTGTTCTTGAAGATTAAGAACTCCACAGAACAACAGTTATAATTTCACAGCGGCTATTCCTCAAAGCCGATATTTCTGAGGCGCAAATCGCTACTTCCGGAAGCCCCCAAAATGAGGAAACTGCACCCATTGTACTTTCCTTCCCTTCCCTCTTGTTACAGCTCTCTCCCTTAAAAAAAGATGTCTGCCAGCTAGTTATAGGTTTATCTTCTCTATTTGAGAGTCCTCCAATAAATCACATTTGCCTGCAGCCATCATAGGTTATGTGCCTTCCGTTATCATCATGAAATAAGCCCACTGGCCCACTGCTGTTTGCAGAAGATTGAACATTCCTGGGTATTTTGCTTTTTATATGGATACGCAAAATTGTCATTATTATTATTTTTCTTTCCAGAAGCCATTGTTACATTTAGTCCGGCTTTCATCGGGCACCTTCTTAACAATGGTAAAAGTTTTTGGCGAATCGTGAAACATCGGGGCATTTTGTCAACTTGCGGCATCAGCAGCACAAAAAGGATGAAGTTAATTTTAGGACATCAATGCCTTCTGATCATTCTTGCTCACCTCTTCTTTTAATGTGAAGTAAATCATGAAGCATTGAAAACCCACCAAAGTTGAGAATAATTACAGAGAGATCCTGCCATCTCTGGGATGTTCTGAAGGGCTTTAGTTGGCTTGTGTGCTTTGCCAAAGCCAGATGGTTGTAGAAATCTGTTGGTGGTTTCTGAGATAATAGAATAGAATAACAGAGTTGGAGGGGACCTTGGAGGTCTTCTAGTCCAGCCCCCTGCTGGTAGGAAACCCTATACCATTTCAGACAAATGGTTATCCAACATCTTTTTAAAAACTTCCAGTGTTGGAGCATTCACAGCTTCTGGAGGCAAGATGTTCTACTGACTGATTGTTCTCACTGTCAGGAAATTTCTCCTTAGTTCTAGGTTGCTTCTCTCCTGGATTAGTTTCCATCCGTTGCTTCTTGTCCTTTCTTCAGATGCTTGGAGAAGAGCTTGACTCCCTCTTCTCTGGGGAAGCCCCTCAGATATTGGAAGACTGCTATCATGTCATCCCTTCTTTTAGACTAGACATACCCAGTTCCTACAACTGTTCTTCATATGTTTCAGCCTCCATCCCTTAAATCCTCTTGGTTGCTCTTCTCTGTACTCTTTCTGGAGTTTCAACATCTTTTTTTACATTGTGGTATCCAAAACCGGATGCAGTAATTCCAAGTGTGGCCTTACCAAGGCCTTATAAAGCGGTATTAACACTTCACGTGATCTTGATTCTATCCCTCTGTTGATGCAACCTAGGACAGTGTTGGGTTTTTTGGCATCTGCTGCACATGGCTGGCTCATATTTAAATGGTTGTCCACTAAGACTCCGAGATCCCTCAGCTTTCAAGATATTCTTGAAAACATCCTAAGCAGACCACAGGACCCAACAACTCCAGAAGAAAAACAACAGGAGTCACCTACAACATACAATGTAAGGCCTGCAACAACCACTATGTAGGACAAATAAACAGAAGATTGGCAGGAAGCATCCACAAAAACCAACTGGTAGTCAGAAGACATGAAGAAAATTCTTTCATTTTACAATATCTGGGCAGATTTAACCACAGTTTCAATTGGGAAAATGGGACCATGCTAGACCAAGCCAAGTCCAAAAAATGCCAGAGAATTTCTAGAAGTCTGGCACTCTGATAACTCGGCCATCAGTGGACACATGGACATGAGCAACATCTATCAAACATCTCCAACCTTGGCAACTTTAAGACTTGTAGACTTCCACTCCCCGAATTCTGGGAGTGGAAGTCAGCAAGTCTGAAAGTTGCCAAGTTTGGAGGCCTTTGATTATGAGACAAGATTATGAGACAATCAACGTGCCACCCCCCAAAAAAGACCTCAGTACCTCTCCAGCAGCAAACATCACCTAGACCAGCATAGGTTAACATCAGACCAACAATCAAGTCAACAATACCCCAAATAAGGAACAGCAAACAGCCCAAGCAAAGAACTTCCAAGGCCACCCTCACTAAACCACTAGAATATAAACTGAAAGCAAAACCCTCTCCTTCTTAGCACTGATAATGTTACCTAGTTGGGTAATGAAATGTCTGCAAGAAAACCAGCAGGCTCAGAGAGCACCAAGGACCTGTTATGTTCTTCACAGTTACCTTGTCAATGAGCAAATAGGGAATTGTTTCGAAATACTCTTCTAGCTAAAGAGAGTTGGCCATTGGTCCAGATTTGCTCAATGACACTTGCTATTCCAGAAGTAAAATCTGATTTCTGCTGCCTTCTCTTCAGTATTCATACCCATCAGCAGGCTAACAATATACTATTCGATACAATGTTCTAAAATGCAGGGCAGTGAATATTTATTCCTTATAGCCATAGGACATTGGAAACAAAACACCATCTTCAGAAGTTCCTGACTGGGAACTTTTTATGAAATCAGCGTGAATCCTGGTAATCTCATTGGCATCTAAATCTGATTTTATGATTGGGAGCGGCTTTAAGAATCATTAGCGCTGAAAGGCATTGTACTTATATTATAAAATAAAGGAAATAAATAATAGATAGGCCATTTAAATGTTTCCAGCAAGAGGCACTGGGTCAAACTGTTTATCCATGATAAACATGCTGTTCCACTCACTCACACAAAAATGAAACCATGGCTTAGTGGATTTATTAATATTCTCCCACAACTCCCTTCAGCAAAAACCCAGAATGTCCCAATTAAGTCTAGCCACAAACATATCGATGCTAGTCAATAGACCAATGGCTAGTGAGTCCACAAGGCACTTGAAAATTTCCCAACTAAGATGACTGAAGGCCCAGAGACTAAAACATGAAGAATGGTTGTAGGAATTGGATATGGCCAGTCTAGAGAAGCAAAAAACTCAGGGTGACATGATAGCAGTCTTCCAGTATTTGAGGGGCTACCACAAAGAAGAAGAGCTCAACATTTTCTCCAAAGGCCCTGAGGGCAGGACAAGAAGCAATGGATGGAAACTAATGAAGGAGAGAAGCAACTTAGAACTAAGGAGAAACTTCCTACAGGGAGGAATGGAACAGAAATTGCCTTCAAAAGTTGTGGGTGCTCCATCACTGGAAGTTTTGAAAGAACAGACCGGACATTCACTTGTCTGAAATGGTATAGGTTCTCCTTCTTTAGCAGGGGGCTGGACTAGAAGACCTCCAATGTCCCTTCCAGCTCTATTCTCAATTTGAAATCTGTCTCCCTCTCTCCCTCCCTCCTTCCTTTGAGAGCTATTGATTGTAAATTTCATGTATAAATCCACAAATCTAATGGAGAGGAAGACTCGAACAAGGGTTTTCAAAAGGCACCATTGTGTCAGACCTATGTTACAATTTTTAATCCTGGGGTTAGGGTTATTCGATCACTATTTCCTTTCATCTTTTCCTATCAGCCGCAGGAGAATTGTACGATTGCCACCCTAATTGTTACGACGAAAACTTTATCTGAGTGCAGATACCAACACAGACATACGTCTCTGTGTATGCCTAAGTGGTTGTATGATAACTGTATTTGAGGGTAATATTGGGTTCTTTATATAAACGCACTTCATTTTGTGCCATTTTAGCAGGGAAGAAAAGACGTGGAGGGAGGGAGTCCAAAGTTAATGAAGGAGCACTTCAAAGTCAAAATGTACCATTGAAATCTTGTGAGCTGTAAACAAGGATAAGATACTGTAGTCAAAGAGGGAGTTGGAACAGGCTGTGCCATTCATTACCTTGGGTGTACAATATAAGGACTACTTTATGTTTGTTCTGTTTTCTAATCTTTGCAGTTGGAATGACATGTTGTAGCAAAATTTCAGAAATCATAAATCCAGCTTGTTCCCAGATTCTTTATAGGCATTACTCAATTAGCGGTGCACTGTTCTACAAATTATTCAAATCTCTGTTCCTGTTGTGTCCTGCCAGTGGCCAGCAGAGCTGGTGGCAGACTTAGAGAGCGAAGAGGTTGGGGAGGAACATAGGCCAGTCCTGGAGTCTGGGGAAGGCTCTGATGAGGGCTCTGCATAAGAGGCAGAGAGGGGCCAGGGCTGTCCGACACTTATCAGCTGCCTTCAGAGACAGAGATCAGTGGGGAAGAAGAACAGCTGGAGCCTGTTCCCGATGTGTTCATGTGCAGAGCTGCCAGGAGAAGGGAACAGTTAAGGAACAAGGGTCGACTCAGGAGTAAGGGCACAGGTGGACGGTGAATGGCCCCTGCCATAGGTAATAAAGAGGAGTGAAAGGGGAGTGAGAGTGAAAGAGGAGTGGAGGTTGGGGAGGAACATGGGCCAATCCTGGAGTCTGGGGAAGACTCGGACGAGGGCTCTGTGTCGGAGGCAGAGATGGGGCCAGGGCCATCCAACACTTATCAGCTGACTTCGGAGTCAGAGATCAGTGGGGAAGAAGAACAGCTAGAGCCTGTTCCCGATATGTGCATGCGCACAGCTGCCAGGAAAAAGGAACAGCGAAGAAACAAGGGTCAACTTGGGAGTATTCAGAGTCTTTGAAACAAAAAAAATATTTCCTTAAGCAGTTATTCAAACAAACAATTTACATTATCATTTCTTCTTCGGTCTTCAAGTGGCCATGTTACATCATGCTATCTTCCTTATGTTCACCTCTGACAGAACATAACAGAGCTTTTAAGATCACATCTTGAGGGACTACAATGGCTCCAGAATGGGACAACTCACTAAAGCTAACTCAGGGTGGGACAATTTCATCATTCCATTTAATTATTTAAAATAAATTAATTTAAAAAAATCTATTTCAATTTTTGTTCGTCCTTCTGCCCTTCATTTTGCATTCTTTATTTAATGATTCTGTTCCGCCATTTCTTTGATATTAGTCCCCCCGTGAATTGTCCCATGGTGAATTGTCATAGACCCCAATGACTCAGTGGTTAAAGATGCTGAGCTTGTTTGATGGAAAACTTGACAGCCTAGATTCGAGACCTAAGCACCATGCTATAGAGTGAGCTCCCATTCCTTGCTTCAGCTGCTCCCCATTGAGCAGGTCTAAAGCATGCAAATGCAAGTAGATGAATAGGTACCACTTCAGTGGGAAGATAACAGCATTCCATGTTCCTCTGGGCAGATAGCAATGCTGGCCACATGACAATGGAAATCATCTTCGGACAACGCTGACTCCTTTGGCAAGAAACAGAGATGAGCTCTGCCCCCAAGAGTCAGACACAACTGGATAGAGGGAACCTCTTCCTTTTCCTTTAAGAAAACATTTATTCAGACTTTTGTACAGTTATTTTCCCCAAACTAATCTCTGATTCTTTCCTTATCATCATTTCCTAGAGGATGACAGGCCACTATAATCAACCTAAGGATTTGCACAACAAGCTGGATGATATCCATTTATACTTTTTGACATACAGAGGCCCTTCTGTTGATAAATAAAATTACATCTTCACTTCTGGGCATGCATTCATCAGCTCAATCCCAGAAAATCCAGCTTTCCTGCCTCTTGCTTGCTTTCCTTTCCTTTTCTCTTCACAAATACCTATCAGGGCTATTTTTTTTTTTACCTTTCGTTTCCCCCGTTAATTTGTTCTCTTTTATCATTCCCTCTTCTTGCCTTACAAGTCACAGCCTTCCATATGCTGTATAGTCATAAGATACTCTGGGCTCATAAATATTGTCAGGCTTTCTTCCTGGTGATCTAGAATGGAAAACGTAAAATCCAAGGAGCATAGCTTTTAAAGTCTATAATTCTGTTTGTTTATTAAATTTGTGTAGCTGCCTAACTCTGTGCAAAGCACCTGAATAAAAACACAAAACCAACCAATCAATATAATGAAGAGTGTTAAGAAGAAGTTAAAACAGTTAAAAACTAGAATCACAAAAAGATAGAGTGCAATAATAGTATTTACAAGAAAGAATGTTATGTTTCCTATGCAAGAAGTCCACTGTGTCATGAGTTTCGTAAAAAAGGGTGCTATTATTCTTTTAAATGAATAGAATTCTTTATTGGCCAAGTGTGATTTGACACACAAGGAATTTGTCTTCCGTGCAGATGCTCTCAGTGTATACAAAAGATATAGGTGATAAATCATGATCATGGTCATCATAAAAATACATTCATCCTGAATTATAAGATACAACATTTAGGGATAGTCCTAGGATACTAAATTAGCAATCAACATAAATCCTGCTAGGAAACTAAATAAAACAATATAGATCGTAAAGATACAAGCAAAAAGATTATAGTCGTAAATGGGAAGAAATAGGTTCTAGGGAAATAGTACCTATTAAATGGGAAATAGGTATTAGGAAGTAAATTATGGGAACTTACTTGGTACTATGTACTTGGTATTACTTGGTACTAGGTACTATGGTACTAGGACGTAAATGGGAAATAGGTACTAGGAAGGATGAGAAGAAGAATAGTAATACAGTCTTAATAAATAATTGAACAGTGTTGTGGGAATTAGTTGTTTAGCAGAGTGATGGCATTTGGGGAAAAAACGTCCTGGTGTCTAGTTGTTCTGGTGTGCAGTGCTCTCTAGCGTTGTTTTGAGGAAAGGAGTTGAAACAGTTTATGTCTGGGATATGAGGGGTCTGTAGATATTAGGGATAGTTACACATAAGCAGTCTGGAAGAACAAAATCCTTATCCGCTCCATTTTTTGTTTTGTTTTTTTGTTTCTAGGTAGAATATGGTGAATTTCCTCCTTGGTGGAAGTGTGTCAGCCTATGTAGTATCTCTGTCCTGCTTTGACAAGTGCTATTTCTGTTGGTGTGAAATGTTGCGTGTTCTAACACCAGTCAATTAAGGCTTGGGATCAATGCTTGTTTGCAAGATATAGAAGATATACATCGGATTACTTGCCTGAGTCATGGCCATACCGTATGCAGCCTTGCCTGCCCATAGTATGGTCTTAGTACATGTATAGACCAGTATATGGCACCCTTATATTGATGAACAACCAAACAAAGGTGGTATTTAGCAGGTTCTGACCAGTTCTGGACAACTGGTAGTGGAAATTTTGAGTGGTTTGGAGAACTGGCCAATCCAGCCTCTGATTGGCCCCACCAACCCCATCTATTCTCCGCCTCCCATTGAGTTGATTGGGTGGGTCTTCTTTGGTTGCCCCGCACAGGAGAACGGAGTGGGAAGCAGGTTAGTGGGGTGGGGAGGGAAGGGGGATTTTGTTGTACCCTTCCCTTGCTACGCCCATCAAGCCATACCACGCCCACAGAACTGGTAGTAAAATTTGTTGAATCCCACCACTGCAACCAAACCCCATTTTCCAGCTTCTTCCTCTTATTCTAACAAGGGTCTCTAATATTTGAGGCCTATAAAGGTTTGCAGCACCCCATCAACAAAGAGGTCCAAGGAATACAGAATAACAGAATTAGAGGGGACCTTGAGGTCTTCTAGTCCAACCCCCTGAACAGGCAGGAGACCTACAACATTCCAGACAGCTGTCCAGTCTCTTCTTAAAAGTCTCCAGTGATGGATCACCTCCAATTTCTGAAGGCAACTTCTGTTCCACTGGTTAATTGTGCTCCCTGTTGGGAAGTTTCTCCTTCATTCCATGTTGCTTCTCTCTCCTTGATAAGTTTCCATTCGTTGCTTCTTGTCCTGCCTGCTTTGTAAAATAGGTTGATCCCCTACTCACTGTGGCAGCTTCTCAAATATTGTAAGCCTGCTGTCATGTTACTCCTGGTCCTCATTTTTTTTTTTTTTTACAAATAACTCAACTCACACCCAACACATCTTCCTCCTCATATTTTCCCAACAACAACAACAACCCTTTGAGGTGAGTTGGGCTGAGAGAGAGGGACTGAGAGTAACCCGAGGGCATCCAGCTGGCTTTCATGGCTAAGGCAAGACTTGAATTCACGGCCTCTTTCTTTCTCGCCAGCTGCCTTAACCCTTGGACCAAATTGGTATCCCATTCAGCATGACTTTACAGGACCAGTAATATTGGGGAGCGCTTAACAACAACAAACCCAACTCAGTTACAAATGTTTAGCATGCCTAGCTGGAAGACCCTTGAAAATTGTGGGGGGCAGCGGGGAAGGGAATTTAAAATAAACTTATTATGTATCTTGCCGACAATATACTGCAAGCCTCAGCATACAAAATAGTCCATGGTGAATATGTTTTCATTAAATTATTAGATGCCTGTGAGATTAATATTTACAACTGCCGGTGCCCTGCATAACAATAGAACCTTTTTCGTTGCTACAACTCTTTAAAAATAGGGCCTTGTTTTTCTTCCTTATCGGTTCCTGCCAGAAGACTGTCATAAGGAAAATCCTCCTTCCATGCAGCAGCTGGGAAAGTCAGCTCAGGAGATAAGAAAGGTTGTGGCGAGTCACAGCGAGAAGTAAAACGGCCTGATTTCTTTTTCTCCAAGAAATAATGGGATCTTTCTGCAAAGGCGAAGCCAATTTAACAAATTTATACATACATTAATCTTATGCTTTAAGCTCATCTTGGGGAGCATTGAGCTAATTCCTGCTCGCATCAATTTACCTAGGCTTTGTGGGCTGAGAATGATCACCTGAGTTTGTTATTCAATTCTGGGGCTCATGCTTAGTCTAACAACCCCACTTTTAACTGTGTATTGATAGGCATCAATCTTTTCTACTTCATTTCTGTGTGCTTGTCTGTGTGTGTGTGTGTTTAAAAAATCCACTTCCACCTCTATCTTTGCACTCCTTCAGAAAGAGAACAGGGGTCTTCAAACTTGACAGTTTTAAGACTTGTGGACTTCAACTTCCCACAATTCCTCCTCCAGGCATGTTATCTCAGGGATTCTGGGAGTTGAAGGCCACAAGTTTTAAACTTGCCAAGCTTGAATACCTGTGATGTAGAGTTACTTTCCCATGAGTTAAAAGTCAACTACACTCCTTCAGGTCCTTCCCTTGTAAGTCCTCCAGCCCCACAGAATTTGCAATCAGTCCATTCTATCCTTGACAGAAAAATATCTCCCTGTTTCCTCCTCTTTTTTCTTTGTCCAGTTCTGAGACTGATGGAATTGAAGAAAATCCTGAGTTAGCTTCAAGGGCTTCAGTGAGATATGGAAGTAGAAAAAGGAGTGATAACAGCCGATGAGAAAGAATTAATGAGAAATTTCCTGATAGTGAGAAAAATTAGTTTGTGGAACATCTTTCCTTCAGAAGTTGTGGGTACTCCAACCCTGTTGGTTTTTGAGAAGAGAGTTTTAGGTTTTTAAGAGAAGATTTTAAGATTTAAAGGCCCTGTCACACTGCCCAATGGATGCAAAACGGACACAACGGACGAGCAAAATGTTCCATCCGTTGTTATCCGCTCTCAAAAGGAGCAAAAATTTGCATAACCGGAGCGGATAACACAGACGCAGGGAGGACGCAGAGCGGATGGAAAGTGGCTGCGGAACGGAAACCCAGCGGATGGGAGCGGATGGCACATCCGCTAGGCTTCCGGGGGGGCTCAGCAAAGTGGACGCGGAACGGAAAGAGCGGATGCAGAGCGGATGCACAGCGGATGAAGTGGATGCAGAGCGGAAGCCTAGCGGATAAAGCGGATGCACAGTGGAAGCCTAACGGATGCCTGGCGTTAATTGCACATGCGGGGGGATGCATTGCGTAAGCCACGCGGATATAAAGGGAAGCAGCTCGCACGTGGCCAGCATTCGGAGGAAAGACCTGCTGCAGGATACATCGAGTCCTTGCCTGCCCTGCCTGCATGCCTGCCTGCAAGCCTTGCTGCCAGCCTTCCTGCCAGCCTGCCTCCAAGCCTCCTGGCCAGCCTCCCTGCCAGCCTTGCTCTCTGCCCAGCCTCCCTGCCAGCCTTGCTCTCTGCCTGCCTGCCAGCCTTGCTGCCAGCCTGCCTTCCAGCCTCCCTGCCAGCCAGTCTGCCTGCAAGCCTTGGTGCCTGCCTGCCTGCCTTCCTGCCAGCCTTCCTGCCAGCCTTGGTGCCAGCCTTCCTGCCAGCCTTGGTGCCAGCCTTCCTGCCAGCCTTGGTGCCAGCTTCCTGCCAGCCTCCCTGCCAGCCTCCCTGCCAGCCAACAACCCCACAACCATGGGGAAGAAGCTTAAGTCTCAGTAACCTGCCGCCATCCCTGACAAGAGGGACAGGGCCACCCTCCCGCCCCCCGTCCCTGACTCTGCTTCTGCTGGGGCTTCTGCTGCTCGGGCTCGTTCTTCTGGTGCTGGAGCTTCTACTGAAGCTGCTCCTGGCAGTGGTGCTTCTGCTGCTGCGTACTCTGCTGAAGCTGCTCCTGGCGGTGGTGCTTCTGCTGCTGCGTACTCTGCTGAAGCTGCTCCTGGTCCTGCTGGTCCTGCTGGTCCTGCTTGTCCTGCTTGTCCTGCTCGTGCTCCTGGACTTACTTGTACTGCTTGTCCTGCTCGTGCTCCTGGTCTTGCTCATCCTGCTCGTCCTGCTCGTGCTCCTGGTCCTGCTCGTGCTCCTGGTCCTGCTGGTGCTGCTGGTGGTGGTGCTGCTGGGGCTCCAGGTGCTTACTCTGCTGCTGCTGATCCTGGTCCTGCTGATCCTGCTGCTGCCGCTGCTGCTGCTGCTGCTGATGATGATGATTATGATCCTGCTGGTGATGATGATGATGATGATGATGATGATGATGATGATCCTGCTGGTGCTGCTGCTGCTGGTGGTGTGGAGGAGCAGCCCCTACCACCTGGGAGCCCCTCTGATGAGGGCCCATCTGGTCCTGCCAAAGGGAGGAAGAGGCGTATGCGGGGATGGGAGAGGAGGCAATACTTCATTGAGGAGGAACACGAGGATGAGGTGCTGGAGTGGCTGAGAGAGAATGACTATCTGTGGCGAAGGGACACCAGCTGTACAGGGACACCAAAAGCAAGCAGGCTGCTTGGAGAGAGAGGGCGGAGAGTATGGGTTACACTTCAAAGGTGCTCCTCGGCTGGTGGAAGCACATGAACACCTGGTGCAGGAAGCTGCACCTCAAGAAATCTGGCCAGGCCACGGTTAAGCTGACGGACAGAGAGACCTATGTCATGGCCATGTGCAGCTTCCTGGAGGGTGAGATCCGCCACCAAGGAGCACCAGGAGCCCCTCTCACAATCCTCTCTCTCTGGCAGCCTGCTGAGACCCAGTCCTCTTCCGGCTGAGAGTCAGTCCCTGTCTCCAGGCAGGTTTCTGTGGAGCATGCCACGGCGGAGAACTCGCGGACAGGTGTTGTAACCGTGGTGGAGCACGTGGAGGACTCCCTGCTGCGGTGGGAGAAAGGAGACATCGAGTCCACCACAGTCGTACCCGCATCCACCCCCCCCAGCTCCACCTCCACAGAAAGGCAGAGAGCCAGACAGCAGGAGGGGCAGAGCCACACTGTCCTGCTGGAGATCAGGGACACCATCTGCACCAGTATAGATCTCCTCTCTCAGCTGGTCAGCACCGACTCCTCATCCTCCAACCGCAAGCCCTTCCTCACCTATGTCAACCAGACCCTCAAGAACATAGAGGAACCCCAGTACCAGGTGGTGAAGGACTGGATCACCGAGCTGCTTCACAACCCTCCAGATCCAGAGGAACCTGCACCCACCCAGTCCAGGTCTGCTCCTCCACCCCAGGTGATGTCCCTCCCATTCCAAGGCTTCCCACAGCCCCTCACCTACCAGGGCTATGGCTACCAGGAGGTCCAGCAGGACAGGTAGCAGCCCTTCCCAGTCCAGGCACAGAGTCATCGGATGACACCGTTGCCACCGGTTCCACTGATGCCACCGATGCCACCCACGACAATGATGCCACTGACGACAGCGATGCCACCCACGCCAGTCCTCACCCAGCTGCAGACCAGACAGCCCCACTACACTACTCCTTCCTCCACCCCACAGCCAAGCCCGGCCTCAGTACATCTGTCATCAGTACTGGGGCTGACACCCCATGGCATGGAGGAAGGACCTCTCAGCATCGCGGGTCTGAGCCAGCTGTCTGAGAGCTTCCTCAACACACCGTCCCCTGTTGTCCTCTCGGGGCCAGGCACCCCAATGACGATACAGACCAGCACTCCAGCACCACCCACCACCACAGCACCTGGACCCTTCACCCCTGAGACTGGGCGCAACTCCAAGTGACCAATAAGATTGCCAGAGACTGGGTAGCTGGCTACCTGTGGACTTTATTTGGACACTTGACTTGGGTCATTTTTTTTTTTACAGCTTGTTGTTCAATAAAGTTTATCTTTGATTCACACACTTGCTTCATTTCTTTTTTTGTAATAAAGTCTTGGTGGAAACTTTTAGAATTGGTTTAAGCCTTTGCATGCTTGTGGGATGGGTTAAGATAGCAGTGGGGTGGGCAGGGATACCTATGGGATGGGTTAAGATAGCTGTGGGATAGATAAACCTCCAGTGCAAGCATAGTGGGACTGTATGGTCCACCCTCCCAGGTGCCACACCTTTGACCCTTCATTAGTAAGCATTGATCCACACATTTGAACATAAACACAACTCTTTATTAAATGCCCTGTTCATTGTAGGCCCACCCAACATACATGGCCCAATCTCATCCGTGTGATGAGACAGGCTGAAGGAAGCACCCATTAATCATCTATCATCCTGTCTTGCCACTCCCCTGCTCCAGCTGGGGAGTTGCACCAGTGTCTCAGGAGGTTGCGCTGCTTCTTCCCTTCACATGAGGCTCTGTTGGGGCCTTGCATATCCTGAGTGTCTACCAGGTTTCGCCCTTGCCTCCATTCCCCAGGCTCCATGTCCCCATTGCCTTGCTGGAGGTCCATGAGCCTGTTCTGCAAGACTGGGTAGCGGGTGCGCATGAGATTGTGCAGGATGCAGCAAGCTTCCACAATCCTCCTCACGGTCTCTGGGCGATGCTGCATGGTGGTGAGAAGTACCTGGAACCTGTTGGCCAGGATGCCAAAGGCGTTCTCCATCACCCGCCTTGCCCTGGACAGCCTGTAGTTGAAGATCCTCTCTTCACGGGTGAGGAGTCTGGAAGTGTAGGGCTTCATGAGGTAGGTTGTGAGAGAGAAGGCGTAATCCCCCACAATGAAGTAGGGCACATCTTGCGTGTCGTTGGGCAGGGGGTCTGGATCTGGGAAGCCCACGATGAGGTTGCCTTACAGCCCCTCCTTGAGGTCACTGGCGTTGTATACCTGGGCATCTGAACATGAGCCGCTGCCTGAAGCATCGATGTACATGAACTTGTAGTCAGCATCGACCATGGCAAAGAGGATGATGCTGAAGAAGCCCTTGTAGTTGAAATAAATGGAGCCCGACTTGGGTGGTGCTTTGCAGGCCACGTGCTTGCCATCTATGGCTCCAACGGTGTGTGGGAAGTTCCACCTCTGATACCACTGCTCTGCAACTTTCTTCCATCCTTCATCAGTGGAGGGGCGCTGGTGGAGCTCCTGCAGGTATTCTTTGATGATGGCCTGCACTACTTCTCTGACCACAATGCTGATGGTGTTGTGTGGCACCCTCCAGCCATACTTCATGCTCCTGTAAGTGGTCCCTGAGGCCAAGTGGCGCAGAGTGAGTGCCACCTTGAGCCCAGGTTCCAGGCTGGGCTGGAAGTTGGTGTTTGCCTTGGTCAACCTGGGTGTCAGGCGCTGCACAACTTCATCAAACATGGCTGGAGGCATCCTCATGAAGTTCTGGAATGCCCAAGTGTCTTCGTTCCTGAGCTCCACCATCAGCTTGTTGTATAGTCCGTACTCTGCTCTTCTCCCGATCCATCTTCGGACCCAGATGCTTCTTGGCCACCTCCTTTTCTTCCCATAGTAGAGTTCACAGAGCCTGTAGATGGCTTCGCACTGTTGCAGAAGGATGGTGGCTGCCAAAGGACTGTGTTACAATCCACGGTGGACATGACTGGATGCTGTGGAAGAGGAAGAGTCAGATGAAGGCTGCAGAGGTCTGCACAGCTAGGCTGCTGGTCTGAAAGTGAGATGCAGGTGAGTTGCTCCCCCTTTTTATAGGCAGTATAGGTGTCCCTTTGCATCCTCTAGGCATCCTCTAGGCATCCTCTAGGCATCCTCTAGGCATCCTTAATATCCGAGATAGGTCCCCTCTGCGAACGTTCTTTCTGTTTTAAATGCTTTGTTTCCGTGCTGCATCCGTTCTGCATCCGTTCTGCGTTTGTTCTGCATCCGTTCCGCTTCCTCTCTGCGTCCGAGCGGATGCAAGTTGCGCAGATGCGGAACGGATGCCTCGCGGATATAGCGGATGCGTAACGGATGCAGAACGGATGCGTAGTGGATGCAGAATGGACGAATTGGGTAAATTTTCCGCGCAAAAGTTTTGAGCAGCTCAAAACTTTCTGAGTGGATGAAACGTCCATAAACGGATGCTGGACGGATAGAGAGGAAGCAAAACGGAGGCAGTGAGTACATCGCGTTTTCCAACGGATGGCAAGCTTTTTTGTCCGTTTTACATCCTCTTTGCATCCGTTGGTGCAGTGTGACAGGGGCTTAAGAAGATTTTTAAAAAGATTTTAAGAAGTGATTGGACAGCCATCTAATGGACCAGGAGTCTTCAAACTTGACAGCTTTAAGACTTGTAGACTTCAACTCCCAGAATTTCTCCTCCAGTCATGTTAGCTTAGGAATTCTGGGAGTTGAAGTCCACAAATCTTAAACTTGACAAGTTTGAAGACCCTTGCAATGGACAATGGCTTTTCAATGGATATTTGAGGGGCTGCCATAAAGAAGAGGAGTTCAACTTATTCTCCAAAGCACCAGAAGGCAGGACAAGAAACAATGGATGGGAACCATTCAAGGAGAGAAGCAACCTGGAGCTAAGGTGAAACTTCCTAACAGTGAGGACAATGAACCAGTGAAACCGAAGTTGCCTTCAGAAGTTGTGGGTGCTCTATCATGGGAGGTTTTCCAGAAGAGATTGGACAGTTCTTTTATCCACAACTCTCTAAGGTGGCATGAAAATTTCATCAATAACCTCTTTTATAAAAATAAGATTATATTACCCACTTAGTTTTCTTAGTGCTTGAAGAAAGCACCGGCAATTCCACCTACCCTGTTCTACATTCCAAACTCATTTCTCTCAGATAAGACTACGATCTGGTCATCGGGAAGTCCTCCTTACCGTAACTTACAATGCTTACCTTTATCCGAGTTCTTACAAGAGGATTAATCCACCCCCCCCTCCCCAATGCAGCATAGCCAACATGGTGAATTTCACTGCCTTTTCTGTCTTTACAAATAGAGATGACTTTTTTTCCCAGCAGAAATCACCCAGGTCTGAATGATGGCAATGCCTCCATCTAACTGTTGCCTTCACACCCGTCCTGACCTTACCCAACACAATTACCTACTTTTATATCTTCTGCTGAGTTGGAGCACTTATCTACATAATGAAGTGTCCTGGCCAGGCATCCAGGAGTGGAATAAAAATGGATATTCTCAGGTGTCCTTCCCAGAGAAAATGAATAGTAGATTCTGGGTAACGGACTTCCAATTTATCCTTCCACGGGGCTGCTCTCTCTCTTAGCGATATTTGCTCATAAAATTCTGCTTGAGCTGTAGAAGTATTCAATTCAACTTATATTGTTTGATTTACAGGGAGCCCATGACAGTGGGATGTATTTGATGCAGGGGTTGCTAAAAATCTGCCAACTGTGCCTTATGTGCTAGTGCGGGCCGGCATGCCTTTCTCCACTGTGCCTCAAACGAGCAGTCATTTATTCTGAAACAGCCAATTTAAACTTAGTTTCACTTGTAAACACTAACCTGAGAGTGTTAAATAGCTCCCAGCTGAGATATTGAAAAGTGAAGTTGAAACAGAATACTGCTAGAGGGAGAATAAAATGTTTGCGGGAAGAACAAGATGGTTTTTGATATTTATTGGGCATCTTTTTTATTGTTCTTGTGACATGAGTGATGGAAAAAAGACTAAGGCATGCAAGCCACAGGGACACACTCAGGTTTTGGTCGGATGGTGAGCTAGGAATAGAATAGAATTACAGAGTTGGAAGGGTCCTTGGAGGTCCTCTAGTCCAGTCAAGCAGGAAACCTTCTACTATTCTAGGCAAATGGTTCTCCAAACTCTTCTTAAAAACCTCCAGTGATGGAACACCCACAGTTTCAGGAGGCAACTTCTGTTCCATTGATTTTTTTAAAATAAACTTTATGTCTTTTCAAAACAAAAAGGTAATAATTACATTAACAGTTCTGTGACATCAACCACCATATATGATAGAAGGTACCCTCTTTCTTTCTACATTTCCAACATGCCAGACTCATGTTGGGGTATAACTTTGCCAGTCTAACTGGGGGCAGATACCATTTATAGAACATCTTATAAATTCTCTTTGTATGACACCGATTTTGTTAATTTGTAGTTTTGGTTTCAAATACCCCAATCTGTCAAATTTATATGATGTCCTATGTTTTGAGCCCAAGCTATCATACATCCCTTAACAACTTCTTCTAATTCTACCTCTAATAAAAGTGTATAAATTTTTTTCTGTTCCATGATTAATTGTCCTCACTGTTAGGAATTTTCTCCATTCCAGGTTGCTTCTCTCCTTGATTGGTTTCCATCTTTTGTACCTTGTCTTGCTTTCTGGTGCTTTGGAGAATAGTCTATGGAGGTTCTCAGTCATCAGATCATGGTTTTCTCAAAGGTGCTTTTTTTTTCAAGAGGCAACTAGACAAGAAGTTTCTTGGATGAGGAACGAAAGGTCTTCCAAGAAAAATCAGAAAGTTCAGTTGCCTCTTGGGGAGGAAAAAGCACTTTTGGGACTTTGGAGAATAGGTTGGCTCCCTCTTCTTGGGGGCAGCTTTGTGGAAAACCAATACTTTTGAGTAAACAATCATGTTCCAAGGAATTAGGAAGGGCAGCATACAATTCACAGCTCAGCTCCCTGGATACTTACCTCCAGCTTTGTTCAAAGTAGAAAAATATATGGAAATTAGCACATGAAGACCCAACTTTACAACTACGTAGTTCATACAGGGCCATTACTGAGTGTTACGTGTCTCCCGTTTTTGTATTTGCATGGTTTGTACTAAACTAGGCAGAAAACTATTAATGATCTCAACTAGTTGGGTCATGAAAGATCTGCAAGACACCCACTAATCTCAGAGAGCCTCAAGGACTCCTCTCTGTCATACACTAGAAAGAGAAAGAGTGAGAGCAAGAGAGAGAGAGAGTAAGAGCAAGAGAGGGAGGGAGAGAAACCTGGGTTAAGAATACTCTTTATAAATTATTCTCTATATTATTCTTTCAACTAGTGTATGACAGAAACATCTCTTTATGTGGAGGAAACCTTTATCAGCTCTAATATTTATCACTGCCTGTTGATGACATACTGTAAAGTGTCTTATAATGACAGAGCTAAAATTGGCTTTGACTTTCTCAAAGCATTATTGTACTGAGCCATGTAACCAGAAAATCACAATGCAGTGGATCTTTCCCTCCACTAATCCTACGAGAGCTTAATGACTTGTCTGTCCAACTTGAAGATAATAAACTTCACCAGAGAAGCAAGATATGTCTGGGTGACTTTGCATAAATCATTATTTGCAAAAAATGGAAAGAAAGAAAGAAAGAGAGAGAAAGAAAGAAAGAAAAGAGAAAGAAAAAGAAAGGGAGAAGGAGAAAGAAAGTAACAGAGATAAAGAAAGAAAGAAGAGAGAGACAGAGAGAAAGAAAGAAAAGATAGAAAGGGAGAGCGAGAGAAAGAAAGAAAGAAAGAAAGAGAGAGAGAAAAAAAGAAAGAAAGAAGAGAAAGAAAGAAGCCAGAGGAAGGGAAGAAGGAATGACTTCATAAAAAGAAAAGAAAAAAGAAAAAAGGAATGAAACATGCCTACATACACGCCCATACATACTCACACTATATGTGACTATGGTGCTAGTTTTTTAAAGTAAACCAACCAATGAATTTATATTTATTTTGATTACAATCTGGGCAAAATAGAACAACTTTAAATTTCCATGAATTTTGGACATCTATGAGTTTCATTTTTAAAAATAAGGAATCCTAAAGCAACACACAGTTGTAAAATTGTCTTCCTTCCTTTCTTTCTTCCAAAGGCCTTTCCAAATGTATTAGTGTCCTGTTTTTCTATCCCTCCTGCTCTTCTCTCCATCCTTCAGGAAACTGAAGATAATAGGTGAGCTTTCCCCAAATTCTACCTAAATTATCCACGGGCACTGTGAGGTTTTAACCCCAAGATTTAGCTATCTGGTATTAGTTGCTGTTATCCCAGAGAATAGAATAGAATAGAATAGAATAGAATAGAATAGAATAGAATAG